>PVJI01000281.1:206337-301339 GCA_004026765.1 Micronycteris hirsuta | reverse complement strand
AAGATTTTATTTATTTTCAGAGAGAGGAGAAGGGAGGGAGAAAGAGCAATGTATGGTTGCCTCTCACATGGCCCTCACAGGGGACCTGGCCCGCAACCCAGGCATGTGCCCCGACTGGGAATCGAACCGGGACCCTCTGGTTCCCAGCCCGCGCCCAATCCACTGAGCTACACCAGCCGGGCCAAATTATAGTTCTTTATAACCAAGTTCTTCACAATGTCAGAGCATTCACAAATACATCTGTGTATCTCTATGTCAAGGAAAAAGCTGGGGACAGATAGAGAAAAAGAGAAAAGAAAAGATATGTTTCCAAAATGATATAAGTCAACAGACAGAAATAAAAAGTGATCTCTCAGATCTTAGGAAAAATAGGAGAGAAAAAAGCAAAAGATTACAGAGATTGGAACCATATTAGATGAAACAAAAAGAGAAAAATCATAGCCGAAAACATCCAAGGAAGTACAGTGATCAGACTAAGGGAAATCCCACAAAATGAAAGGAAAATATAAAATAGATATAAAATTATGAGAAAGTAAAACAGTAGAGAAAATTATAATTATGGAAGATTATCAAAGAAGAGCCTATACCTGCAAATTTATGTTCCAGAAGAAGAAAACAAATAGAAAAAGATTCATATATAATATGAACACATAGAACAATAACATCAATAGAATACAACTTGATTTTCCTAACAGAAGAAACTTTTCTTCAGAGAATTGAATTTAAAAATAGAAAGAGCACACACAGTGTCTCAGAAAAATTGATATAGAATACCAAAACATATCTAAGTAAAGCTACTGAATCAAGGAAAAAGAAAATCATATTTGCATCCAAGCAGAGAAAAAGTCAATTCAACCTGGCTTCAGACTTCACTATAGCTATATGTAATGCCAGCAAACATTGAAAAACATCTCTAAGTACTGAGAGAAGAAAGTGGGATTGAATCATTTCTATACCCAGCCAAGTTGTCTTTTCAAATGTACAGACCAGTGGACATTCTTAACAAACAAGTTTACAAGAAATGAGTAGACATTCATCTATTTTAAAAGAGTAGTAGCTCAAAATTTCAGAACCAGTGTTGAGTGATAGAAAAATATAGCCAATATAGTAACCTGTGAACCCTCAATAAATGTTACCTGTAAGGCCTGATTTATAAAGCATGTGTTTTTCTTTGCTTTTGCCTTTCATTTGCATCAGCTGACAGATGTAACTTGGAGACTTAAGTGCAAGAAGAAAAAGTGGGAAAAATCAAATATTGCATCAGTGGGAGAGATCATTTTTCATTATTTGTTCTTCTTTTAGGTATATGTCCCAAGATTATGACATATCTCAAAAAAAATTTCGCCAAAAAGTACAAATTTATATTGTAACATGTTCACCATGAGCTTTTAGTACATACTGAAATGAACGATTAGAATACATTTCTTTCTTAATTCAGTTTAGCAAAAGAAAAGTTGGGAATTAAAGACTAGTAATGTAAATTATCCTCAGTAAATCCGTAGACTTGTCTAACTGAACTTAGTCATGCATATTTTCGTAGTATATTCCCTTATTTCTAGATATGTCCACTGAATCATTTATGGGATACATTGCAATTCATCTTTAATATTCAGTTAAGTCATACATGTCACCATGCAACAGATTTTTAAATTCTATCGCATCTCAGACTAGGAGGAAGAAAAAGAAAGAGAGCTGAAGAAAGACACGCTCACACACAGACTTACACTTGTGCACCTCTTCATCCTGCTCAGACCTATTCTTCCAAAGACTTCTTCCACCTTCCTGTCTTGTCTGTGGCTTTTAGAGATGAATGGATTGAACCAGCAGCCTTTCCCTTCCCCAGGCTGTGGCCATCAGTTGCCGAGCACAGGCGTGGTTGTATCTGGAGGGAGAAGGAAACCCATGAACCTGGGACCGTCACGGTGACCAGGGCACTCCGTGGTATAGATTCTCCTTCGTTCCTGTCTTCCTAATCATAGGGATTCTAGCCAGCACCCAGGTACCTAGCCCTTTTGGGGAAGTGTCTTAAACCAAAGACATGCTGCGAGTTGTCCTCCAGTCACAATTTGTTGTGATCATAACCCACATCCTGATCAAGAAAAGGACACAGGGTTAGCGCAGCATGGACATCGTGAGTGGGGAGGAGAGAACAGGTGTTCGCTTCACCGGTGCTGAAAACTCAAGAGGACGGACTAGGTACCTTTTCCAGTTTGTGACTGTGTTTCCTCTTATTTTATTATCTGGTTTTCGGCCACATGTAACAAATTTATCTTTGTTATGAATAGATATTATTCTGGGATTTGTTAAATTCAAAACAATCATTTCTGTGGTACAAGAGAGAGAAATAAACTGTCATTTGTTTTCATTTTAGATAACTTACATTCGACAAGAATATGAAACAAAATTCAAAGGGTTGATGCCAGTGTCTCTAAGACAAGAACTTGAAGACACCATTTCCTCCCTAAAATCCCAGGTAATTACTAGAATCAAGGCATTTTCCAAGGGTTTTGGTGATTTGTATATCCTGAAAAGAGACTTGCAAATAAGTTTGATTCTGAATTGATGCCGGAAACCAACGTGATGTCACAGCATGACCTACACCCAGGACGACTGGGTTTCGCTTTGCTTTTTTAGAAATCTTTTCCATACTAGTGTAAGGACTCTGTCTCAGTAAGATTTTCTTAAAAGCATCCTTAAAAGTGCAGAGTTCAGTTACAAATACATTTGTTCATGTACAGGCTGCATTTCTACGAGCTGCACCCTTTTATTCTTGGTACCAGGCCTCAGATGCCATCGCTTAGCACGTCGCTGACTGCTCAGCGTGTAGAGAAATGGAAAGCGCAGTTTTGTTAGAAGCATCTTGTTCTGGTGTATTTTATGCGGCTGCTAGACATAACTAGATGCATTTTAAATTTAAGGCAGAATAATGACAAGGTATTCAAACAATTAGGTTAAATAGTTCTTGCTGCAATGTGTAGCTCTTGGTCACTTATAAAATCTAATGAGAGATAAAATTGTTTTAAATTTATATACTTAAAGTTATTTAAAAACTTCCAACAAAAGTTTCTTTTATATATTGTACTTTGATAAAGTCCTATAAACATATATACTGCTATATGCTTTATATATTGCTAGTCTAATGAATTTTTTTAACTCTAACATGAGAAAGAGTTCACTTAGTCCCATTCCTAACACACTTAGAAATTTAAAACATACATTTTTTTCCTAGAACAGTTATATTTTCTCTATATTTGTGAGAATCCTTGCATGGCTGAGATTGTTTAAAAACAATAGATGGGACCCAGAATAGCCAAAAACATTTTGAAAAATAAGAATAAATTTGGAGGATTTACATTTTCCAATTTCAAACCTTGCCGCAAAGCTGTAATAACGAGGACAGCGTGACACTGGCTGAAGAAGACACGTGCAGATCAATGGAACGGAATTGAGGGTCCAGAAAAGCAAATGTTTACATTATCGGTTAACTAATCGTCAACAAGGGTCCCAAGACAATTCAGTGAGGAGCAGACACACAGAACGCTGCTGCGGTACCGGGTAGTCCCCGCCCCAGAGGACGGAGTTGGAGCCCTTGCTCCCTGGCGTGCCCGAGTCAACGCCAAACGGATCGTAGACCTGCACGTCAGCGTCCAGACTGTGGAACTCTTAGGAGAAAACACTAAGACAGCATCTCAGCGGAAGGGGTAAATCTTTGTACCTTGGGTGAGACAAGAGTGTTTTTTGACTATGAGACCAAACACGCGGCCGCAGAAGGAATACACAGACAGATTTCACTTCATCGAACTTTGTGCTTCGTGGACACCGTTTGGAACTGAAAGGACAAACCGTGGAATAGGAGAAAATATTTGCAAGTTATCCATCTGAGAACTTAACATTTTTTGTGTAGAAGAGCTCCATGAGGGAAAGAGGTCTTTGCTCCCCATGCATGCAGTGCCAGCCACGTACCAGATGCTCAGTAAGCGTGTTTACAACTGAAATGGACGGTATGGTTTGGCGATGCTCACATTAGCCGTTTATAATGTGTAAGACGGAATGGGGAGCAAATTTTCGCCATTCCTTTTATATGTTTCTCCGTAAAAAGCCTCTTGTCTGAACAATTCTGCCTCTGTAGCCTATTGCTTCTGCAGGTGAAGAAGTTTTGCTGTGCTCGCCGCTACATAAAAATCAGTCTTGCAGGAGAGTGTTCTCTTAGAAAGGGTTAAGTCATCTCTGTTTACATGAAAAGCTCTCCTTGAGGTGTGGTTTACCCATTAACTTTGTAGGAGAGCTTCCATAGGGTCAGCTCTGTAGGACCTGGCACCTTTCGAAGAGTTTTTGTAAGAAAAAAAGAAAGGAAGGAAGGAAGAAATCTGATACCCACCTGCAGGGCTTCTGTTATCATTCATATCATTTCACTGTAATAAAAGCCACTCCAGTCTCCTGAAGCTGGATGTTGACCCAGAAAGAGAGCAGCGCTGCCAGCTGCAGGCGGTGGGGCCCCAGCATGGCAGCTGCACGGGGGAGTCTCGGCCGTAGAGTGAGCAAATTTAGTTTGAAAGCACAGGTGCCTGTGTTTTTTGAAAATTGTTGGAATTCTGATTGCAAAGCATGGTGGGGGAAGGGAAGTTGAATCAGTGTAATCCTTGCATCTGTCAAAATTATCAATTGTCCTGCGGATCATTTGAGCAATTGGATAAAATTAAGACATTGGCGATAATACAAATAAGCAACCTGGAGGGGGACCGCTTGCGTGTGTACCGTTGAGAAAGGCTGTGCTTTCCTCTCCAGCAAGCACCTTTTCTCTTCTGCTAGCTGTACTCTTGCATAACTGTTTCAGAATCAAGCGTTGCCATGGTTTCAGTTCAGACCAAAAAGGCAAGGGTAAACAATTCCAAAATGATCAAATACCACTGACTCTTGATTGCATCGAGCCACAGCATACATTATTCCTGAATCATTTCTATTTGGTTTTATAAGGTGCTTTTGAATTGATACCTGATATAGGTATCTTTAGTAGTAATAGAAATGTATGCTTCAGAATAATCAAACCACATTGTAAAGATCTGACAAAAGACTATGCTAAGCCACCTCATTTCCTCCGTCCCTCTGTCTCCCAAGAGTAGGGACACAGGTGGGGCTGTACCAGCTATGAGCTCTGCCCTAGGCAAGCGGTTCTATTACTCCACGTCATCCGCATAACCTTGGGAAGTAACTGTTATTAACCCCATTTTGCAAATGAGGCAACAAGAGTTTTAGTAACTTTCCTAGAGCCATAAAGGCCAAGCCAGGCATTGAACCCAAGTTGGACTGACTCCAGACAGAGCTCAGGCTCTTTCCACTACAAAATCTTGTCTCTTCAACCTCAAAGAATCCTCAGGATGGATTGAGGTTTCCACAAGGCAGTAATTTTCCTTTCACTCACTCATTCATTCATTAACCAGCAAGTGAATGCCAGCTCTAAGCCCAGTCCTGTAAAAGGAACTGGGGACTCAGAGATGATTCAGTGTCATCCTTGCCCCAGAGAGCTGTAGTTTGGGGAGAGATTTGAAAACAAATCATCACAAGGCCATGTGAGAAGTGCTAATGAATAGAGTACAGGAATACAGAAGGGGTCAGCTGACTGTCCCAAGGGTGGGGGCAGTGAGCAGTTGGGAGGAATTGAAGAATTCATAGATGAAGTGTCCTTTGAACAGAGTAGTGGAGGATGGCCAGGAGATAGTTAACCAGCCATTCCAACAAGAGAGAGAGCTGGTGCCCCCCCAGCAACGGAGCAGGCAAGACACGGTATATAAGGCGGGGATGGTGGGAAGGGCGCGAGGAAAGGTGGGGCTGCAGAGAAGGGCTGGGGCCAGATCGAAACGGCTCTGTAGTAAGGAGCGTGAACTTAATTCTGTAGTCTCTGATGGGTGTTCAGTAGGGATGTGATGTGATCGGATGTAAAAAACACAACATCCACATTCTGCAAATCCTCGGAGTTTTACCTAGGGAATTGTCTGCATTTAAATAAAGTCCTACCCTACTATTTGCATGTTATTGCCATTTAAGCCACATTTACCTCTTCTCATCTAAGGTGTCTTTTCTAGGTTAACTTTCTGCAAAAGAGAGCATCCATCCTTCAAGAAGAACTGACCACATACCAAGGCGGAAGGTACAGCCATTGCCCAGAATGACCTCTGGTTGTTTGTATTGTTTCGCACCCATGAGTCTCCTGGTTTGACATTAAAGTCTTCATTAAAATTCTTAAACATAATATCAGTTTTGGGAGGAGAGGCTTATTTTTAGTAATAGCCTCGCTTTGAGGAGTCACCCACCTCTTGTAGTCACACTGCTTAGTCAGGACAATCCAAAACAGATGAGAGAGTCCACAGGCACCTGACAAGTCCAGGCCTCGCCTGCGCTGTCACGACAAGACACTGTCTCAGAGCCCAGTTGCAGGATTAAGGAGGCAGCGTCACCCTTTTAAGGCAGTGAGATGATGGAGTTCTTAACACGGCAGGCCTCCTCTTCCAAGTCCTGCATCCCCTGGAGGTTTGGAGCTAGTACAGATGTTCTCCAGACCAAAATAGACCCGCAGCTTGGGGGTGTCCCAACACTCACCTCGACTTCCGGACCCCAGCTGTACTTCCCGGGGTGCGCAGGACCTTTCCGGAAAAGGCTCCCAGAGACATCACGACATCGATTATGTTTACCTGCTCTAATGTAGTCTGACCACCTTCCTTTCAGTGCAGCGAAAGACTGAGCCACTTATTTGGCTTCAAATTAAAAGTAAAGACCGGTGAATCATTTACTTTTCAAAAGATTTCATTGCTTGGTGAAGACATGAGTGAACCCTTCGTAGGCATAAAGGATGCAATTTTGCTATCAAATATTCTTTATAACCTCCTTCCAGCTTCTCTTGGATTAGAACAGGTTTTAGAATAGGCATGCCCATTAAACCTAGAGACTCCTAACTGAATTCTTTCATTTCCAGGTAACCGTGTGAGGACTCCCCCGAGTGACCCAGAGCACGGGATGGGGCAGTGTCTGGGCCGCGCTGTGGACGTCTAGCAGGCTTGAGGATGTGGAGAGTGTGAAGCAAACTGTGAGAACAGAGGCTTTTTTTAATACTTAAATGTAATTAAGATCATAAAAACATGCATCACTCATATTCTAATGGGGTGGTTTTATTTGTGTCTGCCTAAGTTATTTTTTTAACATCCCTTTATTTTTTACTTCCATACTTGTGTGTGTTTGGATGTGTGCTGAGAATTGCTTATATTGGGGAAAGAGATGATTTCCTGTAACTTCCTGGTTAATGGTTATGCATAGAGCTTTACCAGTTGCATATGATCAAAATCACGTTTGTAGTGTCATATCAAAAATTTTAACGTGTTTACATTGTTTTTGTGTTCGTAGTCATATTTTATTAAAGTATTGTTTTGTACTTGTCAACTTTATTTCTACTTTTTGTTGCACCTCATTTGCTAAAACAAATAGGACATCTGCATGATATTTTTCCCTAGAAAGTACTGACAATCTCACATTGTACTCTGGGGAAAAATACTTAATGTCATGTCAAAGGTCAAATCCATACGTAGTGCATTTATTCAGAATAAAAGTCCCTGGGTCATCTGCTGTCAGTCCAGGCACTTGCCATGTTGGTGTCTAATCTGATCTGGACTCCAGGGGCAGAAGAGGAAAAGAATTTTAGGTAGCAGCTATGGTTTTATTGTTATTTTCTTGTCTCTCTTTTTGTGATTGTTGTTTTAATTATAATATCAATTGACACGCTTTTAAATGCCTAAAAATGTAGGAGTGTGTTGGGCAGGATGCTCATCACACTGGGGAATGATAGCACCAGGAGCTTGATGGGCCCCTTCCGTCGCCGAGGAAATACAGTATTGCTCCCCTGCACGGGCGTGTCAGTTACTGCCCCGTCCCAATAAGCTGTTAGATGCTGATTGGTTAACCCTGATTTGCCAAGGAAATTTTGAATTGCAGAGGATGGATACTCAATATTCTTTTGACTGCATTGTGGTGCGTTCTGGGGACCCTTTGAGACCCTAACAATCCAGACCGGGCACAGGGCTGTAATCATCTGGTTGCCATAAAAGGTCAGGGCCAGTGTTTATTTATGCTTCTTCAAAATTCTTCTCTCTTTCCCACGCCCAACTCTGTTGTTTGCTGCCCAGGCTTAATTACCCCTTTTTTGCACTGTAACTGAGACAAGGAGATGATAAGGAAGTAACAGGTTTTACAGCCACTTCCAAAGCCAGGGCCAGGGCGGCCTAAGCACCGCCTTGCGGCCGGCCGTCAGCCGGCAGCCTCGCGTTCTTGCACTAAATCATCTTTGCCCCGTCGCCACTCTTCCTGGTCATGTTCACCCTGACACCTCCTCCAGAAATATGTCTCCGTCCTTCGAAAGATTAGGTTTTTCTTGCATTTACAATAAATTATAGCCCTGACTTAAAGAATATTCAGGGAAAAGCAAGGTTGTAGCAGAAGCTATTAAAACCACCTAACAGATGAGGACAGTTGGTACTCAGACTATGATTTAGTGCTTGGAAGGGAAAGATTAAGGCTGTGTGATTAATTTTAAGTACTTCTCTACGGACCGTGAAAAAAACAAGTTGAAGCTCAGCAGATTTCATTAGTAATGTTACTCGCTGCTTGAAGTGAAAATACTTTGTGAATTGTATTGTCTGCTGGACTTGGAACTCCCACTCAGGAATATTTGTTTTCCATGAGTAAATATCAGTAGGTGTTTTGGAAAGTTGCCTGCTATTCTTTCTTTTCCTTATTTCAAGGGTTATGAAATTACAAACACTGGCGAACCTTTGACATTCCCGAGGTCCCGTTTCCTTTCCGAAGTGTGTCATATGCATCTGGGAGTAAGTGGACTGAAACCTGAGGTCACTCTGATTGTGTGTGATAGGGGTACGTGGCTGACACTAATGTTTTTGTGAACATTCTCAGATAAAGGAAGAAAAAGGAAAATGACACCTGGCATGTTTAAAATTCCTTACCAAATGATCACTGAGCGCACAAATCGGTACTGAAAGAAAAAGCGAACACTCAGGAAATAAATTATAAACGTTGTGCTTTATTATAAAATGATCTAAGATTTTTTCCTTTCTTTTATCTGGCGGAAGATCAGTTGTTCATCACAAACCTATTTTAGTTACGTTTCAAGTTATTATTGGCTGCTGCACCCGAGTTATCCGCCTGTGCTTTTTCTATCTCAACACGTGATTGTCAACAGGTAGTGGTTAGGAACAAGCTGAGCAGAAGGGCAGCTGTGGGATCACAGTGGTCTTGGTGTGTGTTAGTCTCCAGTTATGGGATCAGGAATAAGAAGGGTTAACGTGAAGATTAGCTGTCAGTCATCTCCTTACATCATGGTTCTGTTGGAGCCTACCGTTTCTGCGTCCCCAAGCAGCGAGCCACTGCAGGGGACCGACCCCTGACTTCGCAGCCTCCCCACTCAACCATCCAGTCCTCAGAGGGCGGCTGTCCGGGGCACAGTGGGGGTAAAAGGAGGACCAGAGAGAGGGAACAGAGAATGGACAGGCTCGCTTCACAGTTTGTGCAAAAGAATTGACTGGTGACGCAAAGGAAATAGCTCAGATTCAAAAATTACCCTGTAATGTAACTTATTAACAGTGATTTCTTTCAGAAATGAGCATGTGCTTATAGTGGTGAGCAACCTCATTAAGGGACTCTGTAGAGACAGTGCAGAAAGAAGACACCAAATTAACAATTAACAGCTCTCTTATTGAAGTGCACCGCCATCCACCGAAGGCAGTGGTGTCTTCGTTTTCTTTCTAAGAGTAAAAAGGAAAGGTAAAACATCAAAACTGGTGGGAGAAAAGTTTCAGAACACAAGGTCATTTTAATTCATGGTTTCCTTTAAAGAACTATCTCTTCTCAGCTTTCATATTTTGTTCAGAAAGGTCGTCTCTTTTAAGCCTTGTCATTAAAGGCAGTTTGTTCTTTAAAGTGAATTATCAAAGAGTGTAGAAATTGCAAGTTACTGAAACTAAAATGCATGATCAATTTTAAGTCTGCTAACTAAAGCTTACTTAAAATTGGATGTGCTTTTGTCCTGGCAGCCCCTTTGATAAAACCAGAAAAAGATACATGGTTGGTCAATTCAAAGTAGGAAAAGAAGATAATTAGATAAAAATTTTTGCCCAGTGATTGAAGTGGCTCTTGGATGTGGAGACTTGATTAGGAAGCCGTGGGATAGGCTGTAATGGTAACTGAAAAGTAAAAATTTTGATCCCAGATTTTGACCTGTGTTAACATTCTTCACTCGATTGTTTTAAGAATGGAATCAAACTTCAGATCACATGATTTACCTCTCACATGGAGGAAGAGAAACAGCATTTGCACATGAGACTGGAAGAATTGTAAAATCTGGATCCCTCACCAATATCTAGATCAGCTGAATATTCAATCTTCTAGACATTTCAGTTTTAAGCAAGGATTTGTATCAGGCAAATGTTTTAAAACTAAAGGCCCAAAATGTTGCTGTAGATTCTGCTGTTTTTAGAACTGAGCTTAGTCTAGACATCAGGCTAATAAATACTCTTATATCCTCTTTGGGAGTCTCCCATTTAAGAGAAGTCTCATGGAAAACAGCGAGTTGGACGCAAAGACCTGACGGAGCAGAAAGAAGGGGCTGCCTGGTGGGAAGCCTGACATACTTAACGAGCTGAAATGCAGACATGAGTGAAGCCATTTTGTCCCTACCCCTTCCACTTCAGCTAGAAAGGAAGGAGAGTCCTTCGGTGGAGTCCACTGATGAGCTCTGCTTCCTTAGGTGATTCTCTTCACTTACCCAGGCCTCGCTTCCCTGACCTGTAACATAAAGGAGCACAACTGGACCAGCATTTGCCGGAGCCGAACACTTTATTCCTCTGATTCAGTGTTCCTCACACTAGGGTTCCATCGGCTCCGTTCTGTATGATTCATCGTGAAGTATTCAGATGTGACATTTAGGGAAAATGGCATGCTGTATGCCCCCTTGAAGAATCAGATTTACGCCACTCACTCAGTCACTCACTCATTTCATCAATAGTATTGGTTGCCTATATGTGCTAGACAGCACATTAACCACCTCCAATTTAGTGGCTTACCACAATCATTTATCACTTCTGTCCGCGCTGAGAGCTGACCAGGCTCAGCAAGGCCATTCTCAGCTGGGTTTCAAGAAGCCGCAGTCAGGTGTGGGCTGGGGCTGTAGTCAGCGGGGGCTCAGTGGGCTCGAGCCCATGGTGGCTCACTCACGGGCGGCTATCGGGAGCCCTCCAGAGCAAACCCAGCAAGACACCCAACATAGATGTCACTAGCCACATGAGACCTGGGCCCAGCAAAGGCACAGCCTCACATCCACTGTACTCTGTCAGAGACAGGGCCCACCAGAGTCAGGGGAAGAGGACATGGGCCCAGCGGTGTCCCAGAGCCCGTGGCCATCTCTAACCTTCCACACCCTGTAGTGAAGGAACCTGTCTAACTTTCTTGCCTCTGGAATGTCTCCTGAAACAATGTGGTCCATGGAATTTTTTCCTGGGGTCCACCTATTTTATTGTACAGAGTTCTGTGAAGTATTGAAAAACCGAAATCTTGGTGATGGCTAAAATGTTTCTTCCTCTGCAAAACCCCGTTCATCTATGTTGTATTTCTGCAATCACGGGTTAAATGATGGATTCGGAAACTCTGCAAGCCACGGGTTAGGAATTTTAATAAGGCCGTGTCTTCCTCTGTGATTCCTTCGAAAGATGGTAGCCACCACAGTTGTGTGTTTCTTTCAGCTCGTCTCTGCATGGGGCTTGGTATGCATTGTTTATCACAATTTCCTTAGCAAGTGTGTTATTACAAAGGCCCACCAAAACCCAGACCCCGTGCTTAGCGCGGCTTCTTTTTCTCTGGTGGAAATATTGGGCACATGGAAGGAAGGATGTGAACTTGCTGAGGCTCTGAGGGAAAATTTCCTGAACCACAGAACACTTAAAAACGACTCAACTAAGTAGAGCATAATCATCCAGATAAACAAATGAATCAGCCTCCTAATTGCCCCGTTAGCTTTCTCACTGCTGCTGAGTTATCTCTATTGATGTCACTTAGCCCAGCTCCTGAACCTCCCTGTTCTCAGCTTGAACCTGGGTGGGGTATATAGATATATGGAGGAAGCCTTGGCCACCAGTGTGCCATCCAACGTCATCTCTGTTTCTCACTGAACGCTGCCGATTGCAGGATGGTCCACCCAACCTGATGATCGGCGTGTGTTTTGAGAGCATCACAAGGGAGGTATTGACCACAAGACAGCTCTCTTAGGCAGGCAGAGCCTGATCCTCGAGGGTGCAAGGAAAATAAAAAAGACATCATTCCCTTAGGAAGTAGAAGTATTTTCCTGACAGGGTGGGAGAGATTACTGAGCATCATCCTGAGCATCAGGTACTTTTGGCAGAAGTACTGATATTGCCTGAGATTTCCCAAAAGCGAGCTTGCATCACCCAGTGTCGCTTCGCGCCAGCTGCCAGAGCTGTCATTTACCTGACTTCCTGCCCCCCCATGTTGCTCTCCAAGTTCAGTGTAAACTCCGTTCCAATCCGGTTTCCCTTGAACACTCACGTTTTTTCCCAGCAACTGCAGTGTCACAATCCTGTGCGAAATCCTTTTCCGACGGATCACTTGGCCCGTGACATATCATTGTGTTTGTAATAAAAATATTTACCCAAGCCGGGCACAGTGGTTGCTGTGAGAAGCCTGGGCGGAGTTGCCTCATTGCAGAGTCAGGACCTGCCGGCAGGGCTCGGCCTCCAGTGGTGCCTCTTACGGTGTTAGGGAGCCTTTCTCCGACCGGGTTCCCGCTTGTGTTATCTGACTTTCTTCTAAAGCATTTTTATGTATGCATTTAGGCATGGGAATAGGGAAGCTGCTAGAATACAAATCGGGTGGATTAAGGGAATATTTTTTCTTTTAAAATGCTTTCTACAACTTTTGGAGGGCATTTGCGTGTGCGCATGCATGTATGTGTGTGGGGGGGTGTATGTGTGTGTGTGATTGTTTTAATAGGCTAATTAAGATAGCAAACCTAAGTAGACCTCCCACTGCTGGCCCCTGCTATTAGGTACTTTGCCTAAAACCATGTAATGCTCACTTTCCCTGCTTTTTTATTGGTAGAGGAGAAAGATTAATTGGCCCCATGTCCATCTCACATTGTAATTATTGTTCTCTCTCTGATATAACCTCTAACATATGAGGAGCATGTTCACTTCAAGCAAACTGTAAATTGAACTCAGCTCTTCAAAACTTGAAGAAACCTGCTCCAAAAGTAAATGTACTGCAGACCTCTGCTGAGTGCCTCGTGCGAGCCCGGGACTGTGAGACGTGCAAAGATTCACTCCTTGCCTGTGAAGAGCTTGTGATCTGTGGAGGGAAATAGACCTATAGAGAAGAGGAAGAAAAAAAATACATATATATAAGGGAGAACACGATCTGTATAGGAGAAATGCCCAAGATTATGGGAATTCCAAGGAAGCAACAACATTTTGAGATCAGTTCTCATAGGAGGAGGGGACATTCAAACTGGGCTAGAGTAGGATTTCAGTAGGTGGAAGTGTGGGGAGGGCGGTCCCATGGAGTCCCAGCCAGTAAAGTCGTTCAGATCACCTGATCACAATGTGCTGGGGGGAAGTCGTGGGAGAGAAGGTTGAAAAGGTATGTTGGAGTCAGAGGGGGAACGTCGAGGGGAACCACACTCACTGACCGCCTTCAGCACTGGGCTGGGCCTCGGCATGTGGTTAAGGGCTTTGGAGTCAGAGGCTCTGGACTTGGGCCAGTTGCTTAGCTTCTCTGAGTCTAAGTTTCCTTATCTTAGAAAATGGAAGAGAGGGTAGAACCAGGTTGTGAAAATTAAATGAGATAATGCATTCAACCAGTCTAACAAGCAATAAACATTCAATACGTGAAAGCTATTTTTATCTTCTGACAATGCTTAAAAATTTCATGAGATAAGTGTTATTTATACTTGAGGAAACTGAAGCAAAGAGAAGTTTGGACATTTGCCCAAAGCCATAATTCTAGTATATGATGAAAGCAGAAATTGGAACTGATACCTCTCTAATTCACTCACTTTTGCCCCTGGTGCTATATTGCATTGCCTCCATGGATGGATGAGGGGAGGTTTGGACTTTATTTTATAAGCATCAGGGAGCAATTTAAGAGTTTTGAGCAGGGACATGACACAATCAGAACTTGCTGTAGAGCATTTGCCAAGCAACTCCATGAGGCAGGCTGGTTTAGAGGAAGCAGGCTGGAGGCAGAGAACAAGTTAGGAAAGGTGCAGGAGGCCAGGATGGACCACATCCCCTGGGAGAGAAGCATCTCTCTGTGAATGGAAAGTAGGTCAAAGATTCAGCAGCTACCGTGGCACCTGAATGAATGAGATGATTGTAGGAGAGAAAGAAACAAATGTGGGGCCAAGGTTTCTAGCCTAAAAAGATACAGGGTAGAGATTTGAGCCAGGGGAAGAATGATGAGTTTGGGTTTAGACATACACTGAGCTGCATCAGGTAACCGGAAACCCAAGTCAGGGCCCAGAGATTTGTCAGTCAGGGGCATCGGGTGAGAGCTGACGCTGAAACAGCTAACAGTTTCACCAGGAAGGGGAAAGGCTTGGGGGAGACTGAAAACGAGAGGAAGAGGGATAGGAGGGGCCAGGAGGGAGTGCACCGTCTGGGAAGCTACAGAAAAGAATGCATTGCCCTGGCTGGTGTGGCTCAGTGACTTGAGCTCCACCTGCGAACCGAAAGGTCATCTGTTCGATTCCCAGTCAGGGCACATGCCTGGGTTGCAGGCCAGGCCCCCAGTTGGGGGGTGTGGGAGAGGCAACCAATTAATGTATCTCTCACACATCAATGTTTTTTTAAAAAAAGAATTTATTAAAGAGTTTTTGAAAGAGAAGTAGAGGTAGGAGAGGGCTGGTTGCACAGTAAGACACAGGGTGCTTCTAGGATGGCTAAGAAAACCTGTTGAGTCTTCCCTTGAGGAGGAAGTCAGAGGGAGCAATGAATTAGAGGCAAGAATCCAAATTCCTTGAGGGTCTTACCTGAAGGGCGTGGTACCTCCCAGACTCTACAGTCCTGAGATAAGTGGTGGAGAGCAGATTTCCTGCCTTGATTCTCTGTACCAGCTTGCACTTGGCCTTGGTTCCGCCAGACACTAACCCCGCCAAAGCACCGGAACTTGTGCAGGCCGGGCACACGAAAGGGTATCCTGCGTTATTTATGAAAGTCTAGGGAAATGTTTTTGAAAGTTCAGGCTCCCATCTACAGTTAGCCCCAGTTCGTGAATTTTGCAGAGTTGCTAAATGAAGTCAGCCATTTTGCAAACCAGCCCTCTGGATAAATTGTGAAAATGAAACTGATGGCTCTTGAGGAACATTCCTCTACATTAAAATAATTTCGTTTATGTTTCTTAGAGATACGGAATTATCATTAGTTTTCAGGCATTTTTAATTTAACAACAACAAAAAGTCAACTTGAACTTGATGCTTGGGTAGAACTTAACATTGAATTAGTAGTCTATGTACTTGATCACAAAATTACATTTTTAATGTCCCACTTGCCCCCCTATAAAAACATTAGTTAAGCAAACCAGGTGTGTGACTGAAAACAGTTGAAGGGTGAAGAAAAGTGCATTAAAAACAGCAAGGCAAGGACAGTATAATAAGGGCTTCGGAATTAAACACAAGGAGATGAAACAACTCTTTTAAAAGGGAATTAAATGTATTAAAATTCTGGAAATATAGGTAAGGCTTTCTTACTAAATAAAAGCATTTTATACTCTAAAATTTTAAATAAATTTTGTAAATGTTTACCATAATGTCTAGAAGCTGTAAGTGTCTTCCTTTTCTTATTTTTTTATAGTTTGGCTTCAAAATTTCTTTCATGCCAACACTGAAAGTTTAGTAATAGGGAATGAGAAAGAAAATTGGCAAGATATTATAATTCTGTCAAAATAGCTTGGATTGTGGGCTAATTTTAGGAGGGAGAAAAAAATGACTTTCTTCTACTAAGAAAAATTGAGACTAGGACATTTGGTCACTTTAAAATCTCCGGCGGGGGGAGGGGGTAGAAGGGTATAAATGCTATAAATTCCCTGACTGTCCTCAGAAGTGACACAGGGAACTCAATTTAGCCCAGGGCCCTCGCACTATTGGGAGAATTCAGCCAACTCAAGCTGACCAGACTGTGGCCACCCCAGGGTCCCCCGCTGGGAAGGTCTAGAGATGACCATGGTGACTAAGTGTGCCACCGCTCACCTAGCTCTGGATTTCTTTTTTGTAATAGAACATGCCCTCCTGGCTACAGAAAAAGAAACTGGGACCCAGTCAAACTTTAAAGCATGTCAATACGTAGCCCGTGCATTCATCGCATAGACCCACAGTGTGGGCAGTGAGGGGGAGTTTGTGGACAGTGACTCAGGACTTGGCTGCTGCTGGCGTCCCAGAGGCGGCGCCCTTTTCTACCCGATGGCATCAGCTACAGGCAGGATGAGCAGCAGCACAGGTAACTGTGAGATGGATTTTAGAATACTTGCCACTCTACTGCGGGGTGGGATGTGCCTTTCAAAACCCAGGCACCTCAGGAACAAACAGAGAGGATTCCAACAATAGTAGTTGAAAGTCATAAGTTTTGTTCTAGAAATGTATGTAAAACTGGGGGTAGCATATGCCTTTATCTGAAAAGAGTCTTTGGGCCATAATAAGTGGTGTCTTATTTCAGATTAGCTTCACTATAATGCCATCTAAATAATTCCATTTTATATAGTTAGACTTTATGCTGTAATTCCTACTTGGCCATAATGGTTTTATCTGTGATTATGCCCCTAAGGGTGGTTGGATTTTATATTATGCCTTCTGACCAAAGAGAAGAGAAAATATAATTCTACTCTGTTTTCAGGCAAGTTATTAAATATTTTATTGTGCAGATATAATTCACAATACTCAGAGGCAAGAGCTTGTTTTGCTAGACAAATTTGATTTCTAACACTGGCTAAATTGGCCTTTGGGCCAGCCACTTAAACTCTGCATGTCTTAGATTCACCATCCAGATAGGCAAGAAATAACGACCACAGGATTATCACCTTAGCGATGTGTTTAAGCTGTGGAAGTCACAATGGAGCAATGGCTTTGTCCACCTTCAGAGGGAAATGCCACCTGCTGCTGCTCTAGACAGCCCTTCACCTTCAGCACCTCATCCTGGTACCCAGTCCTGATTAAAGATCTTCTCTTCCCCTGGTTAAGGCCACTGCTCACCACCAAAACAGGTATTTAATATGGACTAAATCAATTGGAAATGCAGTCTGCCCTTCAAGGTCAAAGTCGATAGTGATTCATCTGACTCCATCTGCTGCTTAAAAAAAAAAAATAGAACTGTTTTGTAATACTTTGTTTAAAAAAAAATCATCAAGACTTAAAATATTTGCATGCATCAGTATATCTAAGAAAAGCAAATGTGATGTGTGGATTCTTGAATCAACAAAAGGGTAAAGAAAGGCCTGAGTTTTGGAAATAAAGTGTTTAATCAAAAGGAAGATATCTTACTTGATTGTGAGCACAATTTTGAAGGACAGAAAAAGTACCCAAAGCATGTGTAGAGCCGGTTCTTACTATAAGAGAATGTGATGGGCAGCAGAAAAGCTTTTTTGATGGCGTAGCAGGAACCCCAGCAGATGTGAGGAATCCTGATGACTCAGAATCTAGCAGAAGTTTCGTCAGAAGAACCACTTCTCTCCTAAACACATACAACAGGAAGACATTTTCAGCACCACCAAAGCAGTACTTCATCACTTCTGGAAATGACCTCGTTGGTTTGATGTCAGAGTACAAGAGAAAGCTTTAAGAACTTACTCAAAAGCATCAGAGAAGTCTGCAGAAAAGTTAACTACAGGGAGCAGTGGAATCTTGCCCCCCACCCCAGCAGTTTACCACTCGATGGATTCCTAGAACATTCATGCACCTTGTACCCCCGTCACTGTTTTCTAGAGGTGACCCTGGGTTTGAACATAGTTCCTTCCAAGGCCCTTGAAGCAATGAACAAAGTCGTCGTCTTCTGTTTAACACCATTGGACTCATATTTTAAGAAAACTCATCCAACCCAGCCCATGAAGAAAAGCTTTCCAAAAGGAGCATTTTGATCTTGTGTTTAATTTGACTGATTTTTCTGAGATCAAAGATCAGCTACCGAGTGGCCAGATGAGGCCTAGAATCCACACTTTTGGCTTCAAAGCCCGTACTCTCTCCCTTATTGCTTACCTCTCCCATCCCCTCATAATGGATCGGACACAGTGATTCAGTTTGTGGTGCTATGAGCTAAGCTTTTTTGTCACAATGGTTCCACTCGAGCCAATGTTCATTTCCCAGTTTCTTCATATTTGATGTGTCTTACAATCTAGAAAGGCTCAAAGGTCTAGCCCTAGTGGCCCTGGACACAGTGTCTGTTTGGAAATATGCTATCAGGCACCAAAGCTTCATTTCATATACCATCTGATAGGACATTTTATTGAAGAACGACACTTGCCAGAGTCCCAAAGAGGGGCTTATGCAAGTCTCGGGTCTTGGGCAAGAGTGGGCGAGTGGACTGGAAATTGCGAGCATTGCTGCAATTGCCGCAATTGCTTCCAAATGCCGTCCTGGCCCTGTCCAGGCCTGGATCCTCGACTGTCTGTCTTTCATGCTCTTCTGGGCCATGGGCAAGGATCTGTAAAGAAGCTGCTGCCTTCCAATATCAGAAACAGCTAGAGCTGAATCAGGAAATTCTTTCTCTTTGGGATTCCATTTCTTTCCCATTATTTGCAAGGCTAGAGTGGACATCAAGGGAGGCCTTTCCCGCCCCTTGAGGCTGCTGGGTCCTCATTCCTGCAAGACCTCCAGCAGTGGCGTCCGGGAAGCAGAGATTGCATTGGTTGTGCAAGCCCTTGGTCCGTATCTCGCAGGTCCTTTGTAACTCCAAGAATTCTCTGACAAAATCCCATGATGCAAATAAGTACAATAGCTATACTTGGACAATGGGGGGGGCGGGAGTGTGAAGCACCCAGACAGACCCTTGATGTCTAGCCAGATAACCTCACATGGCACATGATTAAATCTGGATGCCTTCAGAACGACTCAGATCTCGTGAGGACTTGGCTGTCTCGTTGCTGACGCCTCTGGTTTTCTGATTGGAGATGATGAAAGCACAGCTGAGAGACGTGAAAGAAATGTCGCTGGTTCCGAGATGTCATTCGAGAAAGACAGAAGCAGAACCTGTTGGCTTCCAAGTTTGAGTCTCTATAGATTCAAAACGTTACATCTTAATTTTTGCTTGAAATAAAATGCACTGAAAGAGCATCATGTGCAAATCATACCTCGGGGCCGGCTGCTCTGGACCCCTCCCAAGCCATGAGGAAGCGAGTTACCTCCCAATAAGCCTGGAGCCCCCATCTCTTCTATAGTTTGCATATAGGTTGAAAAACGGGGTGTAGACAATTCCTTGAGAGAACATAACCTTAGTCGTTGGGTGTGTTTACTCTTTGAATGACAGAAAACATGCCAACTTTGAACTAAGAGCATACCTGTATGGAAGTAATGTTTTCTAAGGACAGGCCACTTTCCCAGACATTTCTCCCTGAATCCTCACAACCATGCTGTGAGGTAGTCGGGTATTGTTAACTCTTCCTTACAGGTGAAAAGCGAGGCTGAGAGGTTGTGTCCCAAGGAAGAATGGTCCTGGTGGTGGAACAAGGACTCGAACCCAGGTCTGTCTGATAAAGACCTTCCACTACCTCAGCGAGTGTGGACCGTGGTCCTTACCCTGGCTGCACATTAGACTCATCTAGGAAGCTGCCCACCCCAGACAAATTAAATAAAACACTCAGGGCTGAGGCCAGGACTGGGGCCTGCAGACGTGTTAAGCGCTCCTGGATTATCCTAGAATGCATCTGGGGCCAGAGCCATGGCTAGAGGACCTTTGAATCCCAGACCTGAGATTTACAAGAACTCCCCAGGGCGGAGGGATCCCACACTGCAGTGCCCGCACTGGCCGCTCAGATGCCTCCCCTTCAGTGGCAACATCTCTCGTGGGTAACTTAAGAATTGTGGTGACTCCTCAGTAATAAAGTGGTCCTTGTTGTCACAGATTGGCCAGTGCTAGCAGAAAGAGGAAAGGCTAGGAGTCAGCTACCCTCCAGCCCACTTGCTATGAGATTGAACCTCCACTGTCTTGTTCTTCCAGAAAAGAAGAGACACTGCGGACCAACACAGAGACAGGGTTTGAGGGGTTTCACCCTCAGGGACCACACAATGACAGCGTCCCAAGCTCTGTGTTGCTGTGGAATGCAGAGGAGGGAGACTTGCAGACAGAAGAAAAGCAAAGCTGGAGGCATCTCAGGATGGATGGGTGTGGGCAGCCATGCTGAAGTTTACGAAGGAGGAACTTGCCCAAGTTCACAAAACCAGAAAATGACAGAGCTGGGCCTGGTCTGACCTGCAGCCATGACCTTGAGGATTTATCCGGTCGACTAAATTAGTAGACAACTGAAATGCCTTTTCCTTTCATTTGTTAAAAACAAAATGAAATTAACACACCACTGTTTCTATGAACAGGCTGACTTAGGCGCTGGAAGTACAGAGCAGGCACAAGCCCCAGAGCCCAGCTCAGAGGGGACAGGATTTCTTGATGGAGTGGATGTGGGTGTGAGGGAGAAAATGCAGGGCCGCTCCAGCATGTTTGGCCTGAACGACCCAAAGCACGCCGTTGCCCTTCAGTGAGACAGGAAGGCTGCTGGCGGCACAGGTGGAGGGCGGCGGTCAGGAGCTGTTTTGCTCACGCTCACTCCGAGGTGTCTGGTCAGCGTTTTTTCCCCACCTCGCATGTGTGAAGTGCCCAGCACAGCACAGGCAGAACTCGGTAAGTCACTGGTACTGTTTCACTATCATCAGCACTACCTGCTACTTCACCTGGAATCCTGCAGAGATGAGGACTTCGGAAAAGGTCAAACAGATTCCACGGACTCCCTCATCATTCTTGCCTCGGTGATTGGCTGTTTCTCCTCCTGAAAGTGAAGAGAAGGCAGCAGGCTCCCTTCCCAGGCGACCTCAGGCCCAGGAAGAGCAGCCGCCGACCACCTGGAAGCTTCTGTCCGTCGGGGCCTCGTGTGAGAAGAAAGCTGACTCGGCCTAAGGTCACGCTGCAGCTTTGAGCTTCGGTCCAGGACCCAGTGAGAAATGCAAGCAAGGACCCCTTTGTTCTCTGTGAACCGAAACACATCCGTGCTCTTCCCAGAGCTGGAGCTTATGACCACAGGAAAGGATCTGGGGCTTGTGGCCGGGCACTCGCCCATTTGAAGATGAGAAAACCAGGACCAAATTATGGGAAGGGACGTAAGCAACATCACACAGCCAGTTAGCGTTTGGCCTAGAATTAGATGTAAAGTTTTTTGTTTTTGTTTTTAAAGACACTTTTTAAAAATTTTTTTTAAAGATTTTATTTATTTATTTACTTTTAGAGAGAGGGGAAGAGAGGGAGAGAAACATTGATGTGAGGTTGCCTCTTTCATGCCCCCAACCAGGAACCCGGCCCACAACACAGGCATGTGCCTTGACTGGGAATTGAACTGGTGACCCTTTGGTTCACAGGCCAGCACTCAATCCACTGAGCCACATTAGCCAGGACAGATGTAACGTTGTTAATGCCCACAATTTATTCTTTTGGGCAAAGGAAGATGTTTATTATATAAAAGATTAGGGGGTAAAGACCATAAAGGTTATGTTGAGTTCTGATTCTAGTAATGGCAGAGCAGCTTGTATTGAACTAACCCTCTGGAACATGATAAACACTTGACAAAATCATTTAAAATACATATATTTGGAGGCAGTGGAGAGCAGCCCAAAGCAGGCATAAACTGGAGGGCACTCCACCTTTGACAGAAGGGAACTATATGGAGAACTGCATTTACACCATGTTTCCCAGAGCCATCTCCCGTCTGCATGACCTGGGGAGACTGGAACTCAAGCAAAAGCCACAGACTTGCTGCTTTGAGCAACCAGAAGACATGATTGGAGCTGCCAGAGTGGGTAAAAATTGAGGGTGAAACCTAGGAAAAGAGAGCTACAGTGGAGAACCTCAAAATCTGCATACAGACTTCTCTCAAGTTCTTGGCTGACCCTCAAACTCTTGGTGCCTGGGGAGACCCTGAGGAACTGCAGAAAGCAAGAGCTGGAAAGTTGAAAGAGCACAGCAAACATGTCAGTGCTACGACCACAGAGAAATCAAGTTTGGAGTTTGAGTTCCATCGAGTTAACTGTCTGCTTGAAAAACAAAATTTAAAAAAAAAACATGATAATCTTCAAAGGAAGATAAAATCCAGTCATTATGGCATTCAAAACACAGTGATTAGTATATAATAAAAAACACTGAACATGAAAGGAAACAGAAAATCTTATCTCAGTCAAAAGCAAAAGCAATCAAAAGAAACTGATCTCAGAATGACTCAGATGTTGGAATCAGCAGCCAAGGACTTTAAGGCAACTTTATAAATACATTCAAGGACTTAAAGGAAAACATGCTCATAATAAATTTTAAAATGTAGACTTTGAAATGAGAAATAGAAAGTTAAAAAACAGAATCAAATTGTAGAACTGAAGACCACATCTAACTGGGAGGTTTTCTAGATGGGCACGTCAGGAGATCAGAGACAGTGAAGAAAGGTCAATAAACTGGAAAAATAGATCAATAGAAAGCATCCAGCTTGAAGAAAAGAGAAACTGTATTGCAAAAAATGAACAAAGCCTCTGGGATTTCTGGAGCAAAATGTGTGGTTTAATGTACATGTAATTAGAACCTCAGAAGCACTGGAAAGAGAATAAGGAAGAAAAAAATATTTGAGGAAATAATGGCTGAAAGTTCAGTAAATTTGGTGAAAACCATCAACTTACAGATCAAAGAAGTTCAGCAAAGCCCAAGCAGAACAAATGCTGTAAAGGAAACTGTACTGAGGTGCATCCCAGACTGTTGAAAACCAGATGTACAGAGAAAATCATGAAAGCCACAGGAGAAGAGAGACAGCGTGACCAGAGAACGGTGTCAAGAATGGATGCCTACTTCTCATCAGAAACACTGGGGGTCAGAAGACGATGGATCGTCTCCAGACTGCTGAAAAGATGTCAGCATCCTCTCAGATTGTGTCAGAGCAGTGTTTTAACCCCTCCTCCTCTCTCTGCCTCGCTCCTTCTGCAGCTGGGCTTGCAGAACGCTGTGCGTGCGCGCGCACGCGTGCGTAGTTCTGTGCAATTTTATCACATATGTGTCTGTTTTGTTTTTTTTCTAATAGATATTTATTAGCATAAGACATGATTTGTGCTGAAGAATTTATAGTCTGGTTAAAGAGAGCAAGGACATGTATAAGAAGAGTTAAAATATACTTTAGGAAATGTTTTGTTTTATTTTATTTAGCTTTTTCTTATTGAGTACAATTTCATGCCCGTAAAGAACAGAAATTTTAAGTGTATGGCATGATTAATTTTACATATGTGTACACTTATGTAATCATCACCCAGATTAAGTTGTAAAACATTTCCATCACCCCAGAAGGTTCGTTTGCCCCCCACCACCACCACCTCCACTCAGTGCCCGTGACCAGAAGGGACCTCTCGTCTGACTTCTGGCACCAAAGTTCACTTTACTGCTGGTTACGCTTCACGTAAATAGAATCATGCAGTGTGCTTTCTGGGCCTGGGTTTTTTATTCAAGAAAACATCTGTGAGTTTTAGCTATATTAGTGTTTGTATTTGTATTTGTAGTTAATTTCCTTTTATTGCTGTGTAGTCTTCCATGATATAAATGTCCCACTATTTATTCAGCCATTCACCTACTGGTGAATATTTGCGTTGTTCCCAGTTTGGGGTGATTATGCATATGAATATAAGTGCTATGAATATTATCGTACACGTTTTTGGTGGACGTGTACAACATTTCCTCTCTATCTACTTCTGTATCGGAGGTAGAATTAGTGGGACATAGGACAGACATTTTAATAGATACTGATAAACAATTTTACAGTGTTTGAACCAATTTATGCTGCTGTCAATGTGTGTGAGAGTTCCCATTGCTTGACATGCTTGCCAACACATGGTGTTCACCGACTTTTTAATTTAGGTCCTTCTGGTGCACATGTAGTGGTAGCTCTCGGTGGTTTCACTTGGCTCTTCCTGATGAGTGAGGATGCTGCACTGTGGTGCCCTCCCAGCCTCCAGCACGGACTGGGGCATGGGACAGGCACCCAGTGTCCGTTGAATTGAGTCAGCTCACTTTCTGTACAGCTCTTCATCACCCTCTGCCCTGCTACAGCATTGCAGAGAGGCCAGGGGACAGACTTTTTGAGGAATCGGAATGGGAAATCGAAGAGAAATTACAACGAGCCCCTACCTGAAGGCTCTGCCTTTGAACCAGGGGACGGTATCTCTAAATCTTTCTTCCAAGGGACCTACAATTAGGCGTTCTCCTAGAATTCTTCACGACTTTCCTGTACGGCGAGCCCCCTCAGGACTATCCCTCTAAACTGGCCATGAGAAGGAGAGTGGCTGTCGGTGTTTATTGTATCATCAGTATGGTGGCACCCCAAGGGGAGAAGTCAGGCCACCTGGCTGCACCTAAAATGCATGGCTGATCTAAGTTCCAAGCGGCACCTGCCGCCTCTGAGAGACTAGCCCCTCTGGTACTGGGGTGTTCAGGACACTAGCTTGTTGCCAGGTGGCAGATACATGGAAGGCAGCTGCCTCTGCCTTGGGCCCTGGATCAGAACGACTGCTTTTCATCCCCACCTAGACATGAATCACTCTGCAAGTTGCCAGCCTGCGTGCCAGCTGCATTCCTTGAAGGCCTGTGTTTTCATGGGGCCCGAGAACTGCTGGCATGCAGAACGCAGTGTGTGGACGCGGCAGAGAAGGTTACAGAGGGGCTTTTCTTTGCTGCACTGGGCCTGGGAGTCTGTGCACTCCTGCTTCCACACAGCATCTCCAAGGAGGCTTGGTTGGACTCTGTAAGAAAGATGCTACCCACTGAGCTATTCAGAGTAAGTAAATGAGAAAATGGGTTAATAAAGTGCATGCTAGAGAAAAAGAAAATCAGATTAGGAGGCTGGTGTTTGGGCTGAGAGTGCTTTTCTGGGCTCCAGGAAAAATAGAACAAGATGATCTTTTTTTTTTTTCAGCCCAAAGGATGTCTTGCCCAGAACACCAGTGCTAATCCAATTTTCCTATTTTAACGAGTATTTTAACAACACCTTTTTAAAGTTCAGTTCTCATACTGATTAGTTACTAGTTCCATTTTATGTTTTCAGTGTCTTTGACAGAACTTGACTATATAATGCCTACTTGCCCTGACACAAAAGTAGTGGGGTAGGTTTGGGATCATTTTCCTACCATAACCACAGTTTGGGGAGGGGGGTCTCTTTTAATGGCCCGAGCACCTGTGAGTCCAGGAAGAGTCGTTGTGGTGGTGTGGACGTACAAAGTCGGCAGCCAGCCCTGAGGGCCGGGCCCCTCCCCGCCCGATGAGAGTCAGCCTTGATGGTGAACAGGCAGCGATGACTTTTCTCCCAAACCAGGGAAGGGGGAGGGAAGCTAAGAATGGACGTTTTCGTTAGTTAAGACTCTTTCCCAAACTTTGAACCTGAAAAGGTTTTTGAAAAGTTTCAAGCATGTTTTTGCAAGACGTCAGAAAAGAAGAAAGGTTAAATATAAAAATGGAAGTTTGGCAGGCAGTATTCCCTGAACTCAACGCATTGCTTGTGGTATTTTGGAAAAAAAAAAGAAAAGAATTTTGCTTTGAAAATGTCATACTCCAAAGAGGTTTCTGTAAGTTATTTCTAGGGAAGTTGACTCCTCTTTAGTTGAATGGATAATCTGACTGTTACTTTAAAGAGATTCAGGCTATTCCAAACAGTCTCTCTTTTTTGTTTTTTGAACAACAGACCTATCCTACAGAACATTCCAGTAAAACAGGGTAAGAGAGAAGACATTTCCATTTCAGTGGAGAAATAATAATTACAGAAATGTCAAGATGTCTTGGCTCATGCCTGATAATCTCAAAAGATATGGAAACACATGATACTCGTTTGGCCCCAGAAAGCCCCCCAGATTCGAGCCAACCAATTGGTGACTACTGGAACTTCGGGGAGGAGTTGCCTCTGTGCCATCAACACGCGTTCTAGAAGAAGAGCTCTGCCTCTCATTCTTGGTCCACCTCAGAGGGCCCGATTTCCTCCTCCCCTTGGGGAGGGGCCCAGGGACAAGCGGGCAGGCTGTCAGGGATGCGGCTTGTTTCCCTTAGTGGCAGGGCACTGCCACGGCTCAGGCCTCAGGGCTCCGGCAGTTCTAACCAGGAGCCTGCAGACGTGGGAAGTGGGAGGCAGGCTTTGATAGGGAAAGCCCACCCGAGTGTGAAGGGCCACCGTGTGGCAGGACGGGATGAGGACAGACACTGAGAGACGTGTCACCACTCTCTGGCAGCTCTGTGCTGACACAGAGGGATAGCCACTCCCTTCTTCTCACGCCGATCACGGCGCTCCGGATATTTTTGCTGAGATTTTGAAGATGATCTAGTCTGACCTCCTCACTTTACTGCAGAAGAAACTAGGAGACAGAATGTACATGGCTTGGCCAAGGCCACATGGGTAGCCAGAGACAGGTATGACTGAACCACTCAAATGGCCCTGACACAGGTGGGCACTAGAAGGGGGTGTCACCAGAGTGTACCTTCCACTCTACTGTAGGAGGGTGTCATCCTTAATGTAGTACCCAGCACACAGGAGGTGCTCAATGAGTGTTGGTGGAAACAGGTGGGCGTCCTCAGCATCCATCCACTCCTCCCAAAAGCCAAGGCGAAGGCACGCGAAAAGGAAGGGTTCCAGAAAGATCACTAACAAGGCAATCCTGTTTCCCCATTGATTTCTATTGCAAGACCAGAGCCGCCTCTCCTGGTGGTCAGGGGCAGCTCTGATTGGTTCACTTTATTAGAGCACACAACAAGGCGGTGGATTTGAACCGCTCTTGGCCCACCCCGTTTTCCTTGTGCCAGCGTCAGAGACTCCGCCCTCATTGGTTAGTTTATATGTTTGTGGTGGGTCACGGAGCCCAGACAAGACACCAGAGCAGATGGAGGCAGATGCATCACAGCTGGCGCTGGGCGAGCAGAGCCTCTGCGCAGGCTCAGACTCCACTGCCAAGGCGGGTCTGTGGCATCTCTGGGCGTGGCATTGCCAGCGACTTGAGAACTTGGTAGCATTTTGGCTCTTCCTAAGTTTAGAACATCTCCTTCACCTTCATCTCCTCTTGTGCTGACTCTAGGGTCAGGGGTCCCCCAACTCTGAGGTGCTGTCTCCTCTTCCTTGTCCCCTGGGCTAGGCACGGTCTAAGGGAATCGGGTTGCATTTCCATGCTTTACCAGTAGGTGCCCCTGTTTAACCCATGACAGACTTCGACTTGAACCTGTCATTTGTCACTTCCTTTCGATTGGACTAACCAAAGTTCCGTTTAGACAATGCTGTAGATTATTCTTTTGTAAAAATAAAGGCCACCGTAGTCCTCATTTGCCCGTCAGCAAGTCTGCAGTGGTCAGTGACGGCAGCCACAACCCCATGCTGGTGCCCACCATGCTCCTGGCAGCGTGCTGGGACCCGAGGACACAAAGGGAGACACAGTCCCTGCTCAGAAGGAGCCGGGGCTTGGGGGCTCGGCGAAGTGCACTCATTCTTACTGTCTCTGTGCACACAGAACAGTCACTGGAAAAATGGTCATGAGCGTCCTGAGCTCCGGCTACAATGTGCTAGAGGCACTCTACCACCTGTGATAGCCACGACAGGCCTCAGAGACAGGACTCCTGCCCCGTCTCACAGGCCAGGAGACTGAGGCACAGAGAGGCTGGGCGACTTATCCCGGAAATCTTGTCCTCAGCCAAGACAGAGCGACGTGCAGACTCCAGCTAAAGAATAGACACAACTCGGCAGAGCCAGGACCTAGGGTGGTGGGTGTGAGTCACTGTGGGGTCTGTGGGTCTTGAGTTCACCCTTTACTCCCACAAAAGTGAAAAGCGTCCTGGAACGTCCCCTCCTCCCTCCCCCTTGCACGTGGCTCAGACACCGGACCTGCCCTCCAGTGGGTGATGGGGCCGAGGGAGGGCACCCTCTGCCCTCGGTGCTGACCTGGGGCTGCTGCTGTTCTGAGGCCAGAACCAGCAGGAGCTTATTAAAAAGAATGTTCCTGGCTCTGGGCCCTCTCCTGCTCTGACAAAGCCACCTTTAATAGGGCCTACTCCTGACACCTACTCTCGTCACACACGAAGCCTTTCTCTCTGAAAGCGACATGAAAGGAAGGCCTTTTACTCAGTTCCTGAAGTGAGACTCGGTGGCCTGCAGCCTCTTTTGGAGAATTCGGGTTTCGCCTCACTTGGTAATGAACGTCCGTTTTCTCTTGCTGCAGACGTGTCTGTCACATTGAAAAAAGAAAAGCAAGGTGTAAAGGGGAAGCGTTGGCATATCCCAATGGGAAATATGGATAAGGGGTGCTGCAGAATCAAGACAACCCCCCACCCCAGGTCCCCCAAAGCATCCGGGATCACAGCGCCCAACTCCTAGGGCCTCTCTGCCTACCCAGAGCCCCTCCCAACACGCCTCACTGCCCAGCCCTGTCCAGCAGATGGACCAATCAGAATCCAGCATTAGACTCTCAAACCCAATCATTGAAAATATACTTCATACCTTATCTTCCTTTTTGTGAGGAAGAACACTAAAAGAAACATTTCCAAAGTATTTTAGAACAACCCAAGGCACATTACAGCTCTTTAGAAATAAAAAAAATTTCCAAGCCCTGGCTAGGTTTGCCCTCCCCCATGAACATCTCCAAGCGTCTGACTTGCCAGTGCGCAAAGATTAGAAACCGCTACAGAATGGAAAGTCCTGGATGAGGGGGCGGGGTTTCGATTGCTCCTCTCGTGGCCCATCTGGGTGACTGTGCTGTCGAAATCTTTCCTTTCTCGACAGTCAAACTGTTTGAGCAGTTGTAGTTTCTGGCAAAAATGCAAATGAAACCCTCCGATTCAAGTAGAAGTTCCTCCAGGGTCTGCACAAATCATATTATAAAGCAGCTTTTATGTATCTAGAATAATTACACTTGATTTGAAGAAGTTTGTTTTCTGTTAAGCTAACTTTAGCATCAATCCTAATTGGGAGCAGATGTGTCCTAGACTGGGCAGCATCGTTTTTGCTCACATATAAATATCTGTGTTTACATACATGTCCTTCGTCAGAGACAAGCACCACCTAGGACATCCACCACCCCTTACAGTGGCTCTAGAGACCCCAGATTTGGTGACTTCTCATTGGCTGGGCCAGGGCCACCTGCCCGTCTCACGTGGGAAGTCACTGCTCAAGCCCACATCCTGCACCCCCATCTCAAAAGCAGAACGGCCCAAGCCATGTGGCTCCCTCTGAGTGGCGTGCCCACATTTGTGATCCCTCTGGCTCCTTTAAATCCAAGAAATGGAAGAGTGACCTAGAAGAAATGAGAGCTGAGGCTTTAAAGGATTACACTCAGGCCCTGGGAGAGAGGAGCCCTAGGCCTTCATACAAAGTATGAGAAACATTTTTATCTTTTCACGGAAACCACTCGACTCTTCAAAATCTGTTGCCCTTTTCCCCAGGGTGCTGCTGCAGCATGTGCATGAATAAGAAAGAAGATATAAAAACCCAGGGTGAGGCATTTTGTAATCAAAACCCAAGACAGGTTGGTTTTGAATCCAATCATAAGCATAAATGTTGGGGTCTCCAAGAGGTTTGTCCTTCCCAGCTCTGGCAGGAGGGCCTGGCTCAAGGGGTTCCCAGGAACACAAGACAGTACAGCCACTGCCTCCTGTCTGAACAGGCTGGGGTGTCAGGGTGGTGGGGGGCACCCGCCACCTCCCTTACATTCTGCACCGCAAAGCCTGGTTTCTGAGAGCCGGAGGTGGACCACGAGCAGGCAGGCAGTGGGCAGACCGGTGTGTGCCTGGGCTCCCCGGTGCTGGTCCCGCCCCTCAGCAACGTGACTGGCAGCAGGAGCCCTGGCTCTGCTGGAGACACTGCCAGGGCCCCGCAGATGGAGCAGGGAGCTCTCCAGATGCTGGTCACAGTAAAGCCAGTTTTTATTTTACTATTTCTGTTTTTAATGAGGAGAGGGAGAGTTGTAACAAGCCCTCAGTCCGCGGTGTGTGTGCATGTGCAGAGAGGTGTGGGCTGCGCGGTGGAGGGGGTGGGGCGCTGCAGATGTCACATTTCGAACCAGGAAGGACGCTCCTCGGTCCAGCGCGGCTGGGAAGCTGCAGGGCCCGGCTCTTCCCTCTGCGTTTTCATCTCTTTTGTGCAGACAAGCGTTCCAAATGGGATTAAATGAAAAGGAGACGCGAAACACACATTGGCAGCGATAGTTAGCACTGCCCCTCCCTTCCTCACTCTTCCTTCCTCCTTCCCTTCCTCTCTCTCTCCCTCTCTCAAGGGGAAGACAGGCAGCAGAATGATCCCCCAAGACCTGCAGCCTCTAGGAGCCCAGAAAGACTTTCGAGGGGGGAAAACTTGAAGAGAGTTGTGATGTTTTTTCTTCCCAGTGATGAGGCTCCGTGTGCATCTGACTGTCCCCTTTGGCGGGAGAAGCTGAGTGAAAGTCCCCCCCACCCATTTCCATCCCACAGCCTCTTTGGGGGACAGACCTTTTTAGCAAGCCACTTCCTGGCACATGAATCGTTGGTCCCTTCCCCCTTGAACAGTGTCATGCACCATGTCAGACATCAAAGCCCTAATTAAACCCATTCTTTAATTGTCTTTTTGCTTCATTACTTTCTCTCCGCTTTGATGGGGCCTGCACCTCTCTGCTCAGCCCCAGGTGATCCCTTTCTCCGTATTTTCCAGAGGATTTGAAGGGGCTCCCTGGGTTGTAGTTGCTGGGGTTTCCCCCTTTCCTTTCTCTTCTTGGAGCTAGGGACAAGTCCGTCCCTGCCCTGCCCCCACCTGAACAAGCCAACAGTGAAAGGGTATTCACACCTTTTCCCCTCCTGGCTCCTCCATTCTTATGAAGTTTCCATTGATTATTGTCCTGAAATTCCTTGGTCCAGTCATAGATAAAAGGATAATGACTTCAAAGGGAAGAGTTAAGAGTTTAACCCCAAGCTAAGAGAGTGGACAACTAGATAATTGAGGGTAATAACCCATCACAGACTTGCTTTCAAAGGATCGCCAAGCTGAACTCTCAGGTGGCTTTAATTTTATTAACATTCGTAGCCGCTGACTTGAGAAGACAGTCTGGAGTCATTAGAAGCTTCAAAGCTCCAGGTAACACTGTGCCCGGCCAGCAACCTGACATCAATTTGGGCCTGAGCGCCCCCCTCACAGGATGGCGGCGATTGCTGGTAACCCCGAACTTCACAGCCAGACCACGGACCCCAGAACCTGGGGGAGGGGTGGCGTGGAGATCAAAGGTCCTGCTTGGCCCCGTCTCTTCAGAGGGCAATCAAGAATTCAAATCAAATGAAGACACATAAAAAGCCCAAAGGTTTTGGAAGGTAGGAAAGCCTTCTTCTTCCGCTGTCCTGGGGAAGGTTTTACAGAGACCTGGGACCCCGCTTTCCTCCTTGGAGCCCAAATCTACTCTGTGCTGGTCTGGCAGGGCATGCAGTGGGAACCCTCAGGGACCTCTGGAGGGGCCCCCACTGAGCCTCCGCCTCTCTCAACCTTCCTAGCATCCTCTGAGATGCTCCCAGCATTTCATGGTAAGAACGAGGCCTGGATACCAGGCCAACATCTATTTTATGAATAAGAAAATAGGGTTTCGAAAAGGTGAGGTGACCTGCCCTGAAATCACTGGCAAATTGGTAGTAGCAGAACCGAGACAAGAGGCCAAACTCCGACTTCCACAGCTAACCGTGGAGGAGCGGAGAGGACCTAGGGAAATTAAACTGGAAAATCCCCGGAGGGCCACTCAACACTGAGCGTGGACACTTGCAAGATCCCCTGCTCGAGTCTCTCGAAAACCCAGGGGGCCTTCAGCCAGTCCTGCAGGCAGGCGAGGGCGTCCTGCTCTCACTCCCTCCGCCCCTTTGGACCACCTCCCCCCCAACTTATTGGGCTGATTGCAGGCTCCTGCGTCCATGCTCCCGGCAGATGGCAGCTTGCTAGCCTTCCAGGTCACTGCAGTTGGGAGGCCTTCCCTGGGTGTGGCTTCAGCCTGTCCTTTTGGCCGTTAGAAGTTTGACAAAAGGCCTTTGAAATGGATGACACTTGAACGGCTGCCCAGGCTCGGCTGCCCAGGCTCTCTGCGGAGGGCAGGGCTCTTCAACCACCGCTGTCCTGGACGTCCTGTTGGGAGACCGGGGCCTGGGGGAGGTTCCCTTCACCCCTGCCAGCATGCTTCAGCCCTGTCAACCCCCTCCACCCAGGCTTCTACAAAGAGCCACCTGAGTCCCCCAAGAACCCAAAAATGCACCTCAAGCCACCAGGGCCCACATCAGACTTGCTGCCTCCTAAGTGTTCACATGGTCACCAGCAGGCCCTAGAAGACCACCCAATGTGGTCCTATCTACCTGCAGCCCTCCCGTCCTTGCAAAGACCTCTTCTCAAGGAGTATAAATGACAGCTACCCTAGCAAAAGAGTTTGCAACGTCTCAAGCCGCTCCCTAACTCCCCGGTGGACCTGCATCGTCGAGCTGCAGGTGGGAGAATCCAGGGAAGGCAAGGAGACCTGGGAGCCCTCCTGGCACCTCTGGAGTCACACCCCTTGTGCAGTCCCTGTGCAGCCAGGGCTGGGAGTGGCTGTGGCTTTAGCACCTCCGCACACCGTCTCGTCAGGTGGGCCACAGTTGACCCTCCTTGGTCGCCGAGAGGCCGGTGCCCTCTGAATTATGCCAGCAAGGGTTGCTTGGTCAAATCTTTGCGTTTGTTTCTTCTTAGAAAATTATGATGAATTTTCAGTGCAGCCCAATAAGGGGAAATGATATCTATGATTTGTCTCAGAATCCAGTCCAAAATCTTTTAAAAACCATGTGTAATTTAAATATTATATCCTGCATCCCAAATATTCCTGTAGAAGAGAAAACTTGGAGGAATGGGAAATATCCCTAACACGCCCTGCCTTTCCCACCCCTGGAGCTGCATGGGCATCTTCTGCAGCCTCTTACCCAGAACCCCTCGTCAGCCGGGATGTGCCCCAGGCCAGGGTCACAGACCCTTGGCTCTGGGACAGAACAAGTCCATATGTGAAACTGGATGCTGGGAATGTGAGTATCGCCAAGCTTTGATTTTTATGATGTTGTAACCCAGATGTCTTAGTTTAGACACATGTGTGGTGCACTGGAAGAAGCCCAAACTTTGAAGTCAGACAGACACGTGTCCAAGTTCAGACTGCCATTTATTGATCAGCTTAGTTTGGGCAAGTCCCATAGCCTCTCAGGTCCATGGTGTCTCCAGTGGCGTGTGATGCAATACAGTCACTTGTTAGTCGGGCGTCAAGGCCACCTACCCGTGCTGGGCACCTACCTGCCTTGTGTGGACTTGTAGGAAGGTCAAGGTGAGGGAATCTTGTCCTTGCCCTTAAAGAGTTTAGGGTCCAGAGCTGTGGGTGGATGCTTCCTGGCACCCAATAGAATGGGGACTTGGATGTAGACACGGGAGTCCAGGGAAAGTCTGGGCATAGACTCCGCGCCCCTCCCTCTCGTACCCACCTCTGGGGCACCGGGTTCCCATGGTGAGATGGGGCGCAAACCCTGATGGAGAAGCTCTTCGAGGTTATACACACAGGTGTTCTCTGAGAGTTCAGATGTCGCAATCGTTTTGATTTTTTCTTGCAACCCTGACAGTTCAAGACAAACAGGCTTTGCAAACGGGCCTGGGGCGGAGATTGCTGTGTTTTAGAGAAAGTCTTCCTGCTGGTGGGTCCATGAGGGAAAGGATGTGGAGGGGCTGCCAAGGGGCTGGGGCAGCGGGGGAGTGTGAGGGGAGAGGTGCTGATGTGCCAAGAGAAAGGCAATGGCTTCCCTGCTCCACTATAAGGGGGAAGAGGCTAACTTTGGGGCTAAATGGCTGTGGAGCACTGTGCAAGGCTGGCCTGGCCCTGGAGGCTCAGGGGACAGGACACAGGGCTGACCCGTGGCTGGCCGAGCTGTGTCTGGCTGGATGGGAAGGGAGGGCGGGGAGCTGGCTGGCTCTGGGCCTGGTTAAAGGCTTATCAAAGTCTCATTGACTGGCTGGCTTTGATCTCTATCCTCCCATCTGAAAAGGTAACTCAGATCCTCAGTGATTAATTGCATTTTGGTGGAGTCACATGCCTGAGTCTATCTGTGGCTTGTAGGGACAGACCAAGGTCTCCGCCAGGATCCTGCCTGAGGGTCAAAGTGCTGCCCTGCGTGCCCGCTCCTCATTCACAGGAAGCCTGCAAGGGCAGCTCCCTGCCTGCAGGGGATGTTCTGTAAATGTCGCTTTCCTCCCAATCAGTCTGTCTGTCCTGACTCACCATTTCAGAAGCAGAGCACACTTGAACATTTTTAGAGAACTTTCCCAGGCTAGAATCACACTTTTATCCCTATAACAATCTGTAGCACCAAACAGCAGCATCCTGGTTGTGGGGTAAAGGGCACTGAGTCGCCGACGGATGGGGACTCACCCTCGCAGCCCCCGCGGCTCCTGGCACCCAGCCCTGACTTGTGCTCTGAAGCCCTACTGCGGCCATCAGTGTGGTTCATGGTGAGCCCCTCGGCCCATGTGGGGCCAGCAGCCCTTTCTCAGCCTTGTGCCTGGCTCCTTCACATGTGGGAAAAATCTTTTACAGACACGAGGTCCCCATACTCCTGGAAACAGAGCTGGCGCCACAGTCCTGTTTTGGACTTTCCTTCTAGATTCGAGCCATGTTAAGTTCTTCCCAGGCACTAATTCCTGACCGGCAAGGCGGAGACCCATGCTCACGGGGTGCACTCACAAGGAGTCCTCAGGTGGTCTCATAACACAGCACATGCCCTCATGGCTCTCCCATCCCCTCATCACCCCCGGGCACCAGCTTCCTTCTGCTCTCACTCCCAGCTGCGGTTCCCCTCCCGTCTCTGGTGGAAGACGCTAGAACCCACTTTGCCTGCAAAGCTCAGACAGCAGAAAGGACTTGCGTGCCCTGTCACCTCCCCCCACCCCGGCCCTTAACCAGTGACTGACTGATGCAGAGGCATGAATTCTTCAGCTGCCTTGTCCCCAAGCCAGATGATAGCAAGGGGTGGCCTACACTGTCCACAGATCGGACATGGCTTGAACCCAAGTCACCTTCTGTGGAACCCTGCTGGACACCAGGCTGTCACCGGCCTCCTTCCCCGCCCAGGCCACCTTCCCACCCACCCCCCACAGATTTGCTCTGAGACCATTTCCTCACAATTCACGAGTTTCCACCTCAGGGTCTGCTTTTGGGGAGCCCCACCTGAGACCGATGTTGAAATAAAATGTGAATATCTAACCAACTATGAGCTTAAATTATAGCGGACTCCCATGGAGTCCCTGCTTCCTGAATCCCACCCCGTGCCGCCCCCCCGCCCCCGTGAACTCCAGCCCCACGCTGACAGGAAAGTGCTTCTGAAAACACACTTCATTGCATGGCTCTGCATCAGCTGATCGAAAACCGTTTCTCCGTAAAGTCCAGGCCGCACTCCCCAGCAGGGCATCGGGTGTCTGTCTGTCGGACCACGGCAGCTGCACCCGGATGCTGCTTACCTGGAGTGCCATGTGCTAGTACAGTGCAATTCCGAGGGGGGCAGCCCCCTTCCGGTGGCCATGCCAGCTCCCCAGCCTTTGTCCCTGCTCTGCCATCTGCCAGGGCACCCTCCTCAGCTTCCTTGGACTGGTTCTGCCCCTTCATCATCCATCCGGGGTGGGCTCAGTGCCCACGCTGACCCCCGGCACCCTGTAGGCATCTCTGCTTCAGTCCTTGCCTTGTTGCTGTTATGTCATCTGCTCTGTGTTCACGTCACACAATGAGGGCTCTCGGAGGATGAAGCCCATGTCTGATCATCGCTGACACTGTCCCTGAGCTGAGGACACTGCCTGGTTCATGTCAGGCACCTACTGATCTGGGTCAGATCGACCTAGGGACGATTCTTGAAACTCCAAGCTATAGACTGTGTCCCCCTCAAATTCATAGGTCAGACCCCTCCCCAAGGTGATGTATTAGGAGTGAGGCCTTGGGCAGGTAATCAAGGCCGGATCAGGCCACGAGGGTGGGGCCTCCAGGGTGGGGTCAGTGTCCTCATCAGAGAGGTGACAACAGAGCTGTCTGCCGTGCGAGGACCCAGGGAGACCGCGGTCATCGGTAAAACAGGAGGAGCATTTCCTCCTGGAACTGAATTGACTTCCACCTTGACCTTGGACTGCCAGCCTCCAGAATTGTGAGAATTCAGTTTCCGTTGTTTACGTCGCCCAGTGTGTAGAATGTGGTTGTGACAGCCGAGCTGGCTGCCGCACACGTGCATGCGCAGTAAACAGAACTGCGTGCGCACCTGGGTGAGCATCAGCGCACCTGTGCTGGGACCCAGCACCCGCACCTGCAAGACGGATTTGTTGTTGTTCTGGCTTGTGTTTTTTTTAATGATGGAAGAAGGAATTAAGGCATTTCTGTCCATTAATTTTATCTGCATGTAATGGCGACGCTACCAGCCACTTTTTAAGGATAGTTTGGTCCAGGCTAGTCTGAAGAGCAGTGGATTAGTTCACTGAGCCCCACACCCAGCCCCCCACGTCTCCAGCATAGAGCTCTGGACCTCCCGGAGCGTCCTGATGCAGGTGACAGGCGCAGCCCGCGGAGCTTGGTACCGCGGGATGTGTGAGCAAAGGCCTGGTCTGAAAGCCGGCGGACGTGCTCTCGCTCCGCAATCGGCTTTATCTGTGTTATCCCACTTTTTCTTTTGTGTTTTTAAAGTGTCTGGGTTACTTGCATGTGATACACAGAGCCAACCGTGGGGCAGGTGCCACAAAGCTGCATGGGGCCGCTCTGCCAGAGACGGAAGCCAGGCGACGAGCCGGGAGGAGCCATTCTGAGCTCATGGACTTTAGCTCCGCCTCCCCAGGCCCAACGTTGCGGTCTTTCTGGGTTCCCTGAGGGTCTGCCAGAGGGCTGGTGCGCACTTTCTTTATTCCGCCTTGAGCTGGGGGGACTGGGTGAGAAGCGATCTAGACCCGGCCGGCTCCATCCGCACACCTGGCCACAGAGCAGCACTGAGCACCTCCTGGGGCCTGCGGGACTCCCCAGTGGCGCCACCGCCCCTCCAGTGCCAGCCCATTGGCCTTGGCGTTGCCGCCTCTGCCGGCAGCCAACTCTGCCCTTGCCAGGAACTCTTAACTGTGGTCCCACAGCCAAGGCTTTGTAGCTTCCTCTTCGGCTGATCCAGGACCCATGCAGGCTCCCTTCCTGCCAAGGCCATCAGCCCTCGGGAAGCAAAGCAAGTTCTTGTCTGGCGCTCATGGTCCTTGAAGGGGCTTCCCCCAGGGCCCACGAGGGCAGAGGGCTGGACTCTCAGGAAACTGCCTCAGCCTCCCACGCAGAAGGCCTTGGCGTGGGGGCAGGAGAAGAGTTAAAAGGTCTGGGCTGAGGCTTCAGTGTTCAGTTTCTTTATTTCCTGTTGATGGCATTATTGCCTTCCTACAACCATGGACACATGTTGCTTTCATCTGTTTCATTTCAAGACATGAATACACTCGCTGGAAACTATGCTTAATAGCTAAACTCAAAACATTTGGATTTCCGTTCCTTCTTGACGCTTTGCTGGTGTGCCGCATTCTCTGCTGGGCTGGTTTTGGGTGGTGGCGGTGGTAGTGGCGGAGGAGGTGGTGGAGGTGATGTGTGTGTGTGTGTGTGTGTGTGTGTGTGTGTGTGTGTGTGTGTGTGTGTGTTGTTCAGCCACCATTTCTAACCCAGCAAAAAGAAGCTGATAGCTTGCCGGCCAATTGCCTCGGGCCCATCTGCTGCACGTGGGATATTTCACATTGGGGCAGGGTGTCAGGGACTCGGCCAACCCCCTTGCTGCGGTGCTTGAACAGCGTGGAGCCTCCCCCTTAGCCCAGGGAGAGGACCGGTCTGTGTAATTGCAGGACGGGAGGATGGGTTGCATCCCTGTGCTCCAGGAGTTGTGGCTTAGACCTTCTGAATGGAGCCTCCAGAACAGGAAGGTGAGCTCGTCAGTCTGGGCACGAGGGCTGCCTGGGGATGAGATGCGGACAAGCCCCCACCCCCCCGGGCTGTGACTCAGGTGGAAAGCGACCATTGGAAGTGGGCCAGTATCATCTGGTTGGAACTGGATTTGACACGCATTTCCAAACCTGTGCCCAGGCAGCATTGGTCCCTGGGCCCAGGCTGTGTTGCCCGTTGACCCAGTCCGCAATGCGCCCGACCGCCCATGGGAGAGGCTGGAAGGTGGCTGTCCGCCGAGCCTGGGGCGACTGCCCTGTACCTGGCGTGCCCAGCTGCCACAGGGCTCCCCAGAGTATCTCACACATTTTGCTATGGGGAGGCCGGGGGAGGGAGGGGAAGGGCAGCCACAGCCTGGCTCCCTAAGATGAAGGGAGATGAACGTTTACAGGGCACTTACTGTATATATGGACCTTCACGTGAATTTTCACATTTCACCTTCCCTGTAACCAGGTGGTTCATTCCCATTTCATAGCTGAGAAAACTGAGGCTTAGGAAGGGCAGATAAATTTGCCCAAGCCACTCAGCTTCTAAGTGGTGACTTGGGATATAAGCCTGGGCCTGAGGTCTCCCGAGTAGTTTTCTCCTGCCTGGGGGCCTCAGGGGGAGGAGGCGTGATGCCACCCTGCCTGCCTGGCTGCCGGAAAGGAATCCGTGTACCCCCCTCTCCTCCCTTCCCCCACTTCACCCATGCTGGGCCTTTTCTGCCCAGCAAGCCACATTTCAAGCAGGTAGAGAGAGAGTTCACAGAAGCTCATAGATAGGTCAGCGTGACTGTGTGCCTTTTGCCCAGGAGGAGAGAACGTTTGAGGCCAGTCTGCCGCCCTTTCAAGTGGGCAGATCTGGCCAGAATCTGAGATAGCTGGAAGTGTGGAAATGCTAACAGATTATAGGGCCGGGAGATTTATCACTCTTATCTGTTCGGACTCGCTAACAAAAGTCGCCTCACTAAGGAAGTGGACTTCAAATCCTGTGAAACTATTTATGGGTTCTCTTGCCGGCAGTCCCAGGCCGTCTGCTCTCTGGTTTGGGTGTGAGTCTGTGGAAGGCGGGCCCGAGGCCGAGATGCAAGTGCAGGGTCACTGACTGTGGTCTGAACACGTGGCCGGCAGGAAGCAAACGCCCCATGGCCTTCAGAGATGCCTCTTTTGGGAGGGTCCAGGCTCTGTGGGCCTGCCAGGTTGTCCCCCACTGGGCCCGGGAAGCTTGTGTGATGCCTGCGTGCGGGCCATGCACACAGCCTTGAACGGCAGCTCTCCTGTAACCTGGTGAGGTGAGACCAAGCTCCTATCACATGTTTGACCTGGTGGAAGAAGGCATTTCAAAATGGCGGGGTCCCCCAAGGATGGGACGGAACCTCCTCTCTGCTGGTTAAGGATTTTTATTAAAAGTAATACAAAATTGTCATAGAAATATTGGAAAATACAAGATAATATTGTTCAGTTGCAAGGACCAACCAGAGACCAACTCAACCCCAAGGGAAAATGGGGGTGTGTTGAAAGAACATGAGTGGCCTGGGGGCTTCTCTGTCCCTCAGGATGGCTCCTCCCTCTGGTCCCTGCTCCTTCATAACTTCAGCAAGTGCCCCCATCTGTGGCAGCCACTGCTCCCCCTTCACTCTGTCTCCCAAGCAGAGCCTGGGATCCCAAAGGGAAGAGCTAACCAACCCAGCTCATTTTTCTAGACCTGACTATTTAAGTCATGTGGCCCCAGCCAGCCTATGATGGGCCACCCAGGAGTGGCGTGGCCAAACCTGATTCGCTGTGCTTAAAGGGGGTGGGGTCACATGGTACAAAGGCCCACCCCCTCAGGAAGGGGCTGGTGGTGTCCATCAACCCAAGCACACTCACCCAAGGGTGAAAAGCAAGGGAAAAATGATCCAGTCCCACCATCTGCTAGTCAAGTCTTTTCTCTACACATTTTATCTGATTGAATACATGCTCTCTACAATTTTTGCATCTTGCTTCTTGGAGTTAACTCCATAAACATTTCCAATAATTTCATTACTTTTTAAATGGCTGTTTAATGATCCTATGAATAGCCTGCAGTGTGCCTCCAATGTACTTAATCAGTCCTCTACAAACATGGATGTTATTTCCAAATTCCTAGGATTATACACAACCTGGAACACTTGGAATAATACCAGGAATGCACAAGAGGACGTGCTAGACTCATTGCTAGTCCTGGGAGTGTTTGGGAAGCCCGAGCCTTTCTTCCAAAGCATAAGAACAGTGGTTCTTGGGAAGAAGCCACAGGGGCAGAGGGTAGGAGTGGGTCCCCACCTCTTAGCATCTGCCAGTGTTCATGCTACTCTTCTCAAATGCAGCACCTGTGGATGAAACCAAAAGCCACAGCCAATGCCTCTCCCCCATCCAGGGAGGAAGGAGCGCGGGTGACAAGCTACTGCCTCCTGAAGCCTTCATTCCTCCTACCTGATGAGACCAGCCAGCCCCATGGATGAGATGTGCAGTGAGGAGGGAGAATGGAGAAAAAGAGTCAGAGATGCTGGTGCCCAAGTCCTTGCCTGTGCAGGTGAGGCCCGGGGCAGCCCAGAGGGGCCTGGGTCGCCGGGCGACAGGGACCCAGAGCCAGCACTGGGCTGCAGACTTGGGTGATCACCACCCCCCTCCCCGATGACACATTCTGTTGACAAGAACACGTTAGGCAACTGGAAAGTTAATAAAATGCCTCCCCAGTTTGATGGCTCTCACTCTTAAGAGTGGCAGCTCAGCCTGGATGCCTTCAGCTATCGAGGCCTGCCACTCAGAGAATGGGAAACTGCCACTGCACGGGGTCCTGTCCCTCTGCTGAAGAGGCCAAGGCCGCAAGCCCGAGCCCTGGGCCCGAGGCGGACGGGCCTGGAGGGGTGCTTAGCGGGCAGCTCCTTCCAGACAGGGGGCTTACACTGCCCGGGGGCTGTCTCAGCAGGGCAAGGTTCAAGGTTGACATCTTCCAAGGCTATCATGGTCCACCTTGAATTTGCTACTTTATGGGGAGAATCCGTCTCTCGGGAAGCTGGGTGACCTTGAACTGTTTCCTTATCCTCTCTGAACCCTTGCCTGTGGCTGGTGGCAGCGCTGTCCTGCAGTGGAAGGGCTGGGAGGAACTGAGATCCCAGCCCCGAGCCTTGTTCTTTCCTATCCACGGTGCTCGCACTGGGCCCCAGCTGCGTACTTATGACCTTCATCCCTCTAGACAGGCTGGCTCTGTGGGCCTGGATCTCTGCCGTCACCTGGGACCCCCCAAAACCCCGCACTCAGAGGGCCCCTGCTAGGTTCAGTGCTGTGCTGTCTCCTCTTGAAATTCTTCTGAATTGTTGAACAAGGGGGGCCCACATTTGCATTTTTCTCTGTGTCCTGCAAATGATAGCAGGCCCTGCCTCCAGGCCTGTGATAGCTGCGCTCAGAGGGTGGGTGGGCAGGGGAGTCAGGGAGACCCCTGCCAGAGGGCCTGGCCCACTGGAAGTGCCTCCTCCTCTTACCCTCAGCCCGACGCACCCTCCCAGGTTTCCCTGCGCCCACAGAGGGTGTCTCCGCCTGGCTCATCTTCTCCATGCCCGTGGACTCTAAACCAGGGATTCACATACCCAGGGCACAGGACCCAGACTGGGAGTTACAGCTGCCTCCTCGGAGCCCTTGAAGGCCTTATCAGAAAGGAAACTGCTAATGACTCTGTCTCTGGTTTATGGCCCTTTTACTGCGCTGGCTGGGCCCGGGGGTTCAGACAGTGCCGCTCTCTGGGAGGGAAGATGGCGCCAGGGAAGGAGCCCGGCACTGGGGATGTGGCCCTGAGACCCGCCTCCCCTCTGGGGACAGGTGTTGGACTCCCGGTGGCCAGGGTGGGGTCAGGCTATGGTAATCCGGGACTTGGCCGGGAAGCCACACTTACAGGGCTGTGGGTGATCACCCTGCCCAGGCCCCTGGGGGCAGCTTCCTGGGGCCGAGGCCCCCTGACTGGGGACATGATACCAACAGCAGACACAGTCACTCTGCTTCCTCCCAGCCAGAGACCGTCATGGACACTTGGCATATGCTGTCCTGCCCCACAGCAGCCTGCGTCTGCAAGGTGCCCAGGACAGGGGTTTGTGGGAAACGTATGAAAATGGGGAGCTGGAAAATTCTTTCAGTCATCAGCAGGTCTTACAAGGTGGTTATTTATCCTCAGCTCCATTTAATAAGGGAGGAAGTTAAGGCTTAGGAAGGTATACAACTTATTCAAGGTCACAGTGAGGCAGTGTGGGGGGTCAGGATTGGAGACAGTTTATCCTTCTGACTCCGAAGTGCAAAGTGAGGCCTTGCTTCTCCTTCATTCATTCCCCCGCCCCCTCCTTCACCGCAACATGCTGGTACAGAAGTGGCCGAGTGGTCCCCACCACCTTTGATGGCTCCGGGTCGTCAGGTCGTCCAGACAAGTGACCCTGGATGACCTAGCACCTTCTGTGTGCGAGACATGGCCTGAGGTGCATGCAGAAGGGTGGGGGAAATACTTCTGGGGTGGGTGACTGTGGCTTCCTGCCTCTGTGTCCCCCCTTTGTCCCCTTCTCCTCCCAGCCTTGGGTGCCCCTGGGTCAGGCACACCTCAAAGAGTACAGTTATAGAGGAAACGACTTCTAAACTGAGTGTTGAGGTTTGGGGGGAGCTAATAAACAGCATCCCTTTTCCCTGCCCAAATGCAGAGTGAACTGAGAGCAGACACAGGAGTCAGGCAGAGGGAGAAGGAGCGTCAGGTTTGTTGCTGATCGAGGAAGGGCAGGCGGCGACCAGCAGTCCTGGCCTGCCGGCCCCTGTACCCCAGGTCAGGCAGGCTTAGGACTCGACACTGGTTCAGAGAGACAGCCTGGTTCTTCCCTGGGGCACAGGGGCTAACCTATGGAACGTAGGGCCTAGAGGAGCGGAGGGAAAGGGGGACCCTCTGAGGGCCAACCCCAAGGAGGGAGAGCAGAGCTATGCACACCCTGCTTCATCTCCTCTGCTTCTGGGGCCAGGGGCCTCCTCAACACAGAAGCTACAGGAGTGGAAGGAAAGCATGCTTCTGTGCAGGGCTAGTGGGGAAGGACGCAGCCCCCAGCCGACCGGCAAAGGACGGAGCAGGCCTGTGTCCTGGAAGGGCAGTGGGAATATGTGGCCAATGAGGAGAGCTGGCCAGTTGCCTCCCTGCCTCAAACTCTCAGCGGCTCTGCTCACTTTACTGAAGTGGGCAAGGCCAAGCACAGAGTGTCCAGCTGGAAAACCCAACTGTACCTCTTGGTCCCTCCTGCCCCTGCACATTATCCACAGTCAGGAAATCAGGACCCAGAAACCCCCTGCTGGGTCCACTGCCCCTAGTACGGTCAGCCAGCCCCCTTGCCAGAGAGGGAACTGCAGTCTGAAAACCTGCGTCTGTCAGGCACTGCGGGCCAGCCAGACACACTGCCCAGTGCTTCTAGAACGGACTCCCTTCTCCCTTGCTGCCTCCCTTCCCACTGAACGCCTGCAGGACACCATGCTAGCTTCACGGACAGCAGCAGACACAGGGGCACTGGCATATCCCTTCAGTGTCTTTTGATGAGGCTCCATCTGTCAAGAGGGCTTTGGGAACTAGGGCCAGACGCCCAGCAAGAGGGGCGTTTGGGCAGGGGCCCAGGGCCCAGCATGGGGCGTTAGAGGAGCAGAGAGTCAGCAGTTCAGCGTGAGGGGCACCAGAAGGTGGAGAGAGCTGGGGGAGCATAACCCTAGACTCCGTTGCCCCCTTTTAAAGCTCCCGTCCACACCAAGGACATCACCCCCACACCAAGACGCTACATCCAGCTGGATCCAGAGACACACAGAGAGAGGCTGTTGGTGGGTGAGACCCACAGTATCTCTCATCTTCAGGAGCTCCCCAGCCAGCAACAGAAAGTGCATCCTGGCAGGAAGGCTTGACATGCCTGCAGCCATCCCAACACTCGCATTTTCTGCTGCTGGCCAGGGAATCTGTACTGAAAAGAGTCCATGAAACACTGCATTTTGCAAGATGTACAAAGGGGAACAAGTGAGCGGGTGGCAGCATCACACACTTGGTAGTCACACCTCGGTCGTTAAAAATGTGCTAAGAAGAGAGCCAGGCTTCTGCATGCGGCGTTTCCGAGGTCAGTGCACCCCGCAGAGGTCTGCGAACAAACGGCAGAGCCAGGAGGCTGCGTGTCCAGACCTCCTCCCGAGGCCCCACCTCAGGGACCTTGGGAGGAGCAGCAGAATGACGAAAGGCAGCAGTGCTGTCCCTGCCCAGCCCAGGGAAAAGCTGGAGGGTGGGAGACGCAGCAGGGTGCGGGGGGGAGGGGCCGTGGCCAGCACCAGCACAGCCAGGGTGCCGAGGCCATACATGGTTCAGGTCCTAGAGACAGACTGGCGGACCATTTGCAAGCACAGTTTGCCCTTCGTGTTCACAGGTTGTTCACCCGCGGATTCAACCAAGGGCATGCGGAAATATTGGGAAGTGAGGCTACACTGTTTTTGATGTGTACTGGGCATTAGGCCTAGGACGGCTGCGTCTGCACTGCACACGCACCAATGGCGTCCCCCGCACTGTGCGGCGCAGCAGCTCTCCCGCAACATGCGCACTGCATTAGGTGGTTTAAGTGCTGTGGCCCCCCTATCCTCGGGGGGGGGGTATGTCCCAAGACCCCCACGGATGCCTGAAATGGGGGAGCGTTTATATATATACACTATGTTCTCCCTATACAAACACACCTGGGATAAACCAATTCCTTTTCTAGCATCACTAAGCCCTTACCACACACAGCGGCCCTCACTTCTGCAGGTTGAGGTGTGATGGCGAAAGTACCCCAAGTTGCTTTTTCCTTCCTCACAATTTCAAAGACAGTGCCAGAGATACTAGCAACCTCAGCATACTATTGATTTTTCTTATTCAGTTGACAGCTTTCACCATCTCACGCAAAGGAAGCACTTTCCAACCCCTCTCTGGCATATTCGAATTGCCTGCCTCACCGCCCTTGGGCTTTGTGCTCATTGTCAGGTAGAGTAAGGATGGCCTGAACGCAAGCACTGTGCTACTGCAAGGGTCTATCTGAGGTCTTATCACTATGGGTTACCAAGTGCCTAACAGGCCAGGGGCCCAGGCAGCACCCAGACAAAGGGGCGAGTCATGGCCCAGGTGGGACGGGGCAGAAGGGCCTGAGGTTCCATCACACTACTCAGAATGGCGCGCAACTTAAAACTTCAGAACTGTTCATCTCTGGAATTTTCCATTGATTATTTTCAGACCGCGGTTGACCTCAGGTAATTGGAACCACGGGAAGTGTAGCGGTAGATAAGGGGGACTATTATAATAATTTCAGTTCTGATGTCAAGTCTGTGGGAGGGCGGCATAGGTTCGATGCAGAGGGGACACCATTGCATAGATGGGCCTTGAGCACCTGTGGATGTGGGTATCTGTGGGGGGTCCTGGAACCAGTTCCCTGCTGCCCACCCCCTGGCCACAGACACTGAGGGACCAAGGGTCCCTAGAAGCTCTCACTGCCGTCTCAGCAAGGCCTGGGGCTGGGGTACGCCCTGAGGGAAACTCACGATGAAGTCGGCCCCTACCTTGCCGCGGTCACAGTGGGCCTCGGGAAGCCTTGGTGCCAGCGAGCTGAGCACTCCCCTCTGAAACTAAACGTACTGGCTGCTACATTTCCACCCAAACTCCACTCTACAGAGGCTTTATTTTATTAATTTCCTCTTTATAGGTAAGGGAAGAAGGTCTCAAACTGTCCAAAAGATCTGTACCCTTCGCAGAGGTCTGGGCCCCAGCCCAGCCAGGCTTTTTCCTAGGTTTTTTCCCTCAGCAGTTGCCAGGTGGGGTTCCAGCCACTTCATTCTAGGATCTCATTTAATCTTCACAACAGCCCTCTGTACTACTTCCGTTCCTCCCATTTTTTGCTTGGGGAAACTGAGGCACACAGAAGGGGCACTCTCTCAGGTGTGTGCAGTGCGGCACACTCCCCTGGCTCATAATTATACTTCGGGATGAAGAAACCCCTCTCTCCCAGGGTCCAGGAGGTGCTGCCAAGCCCCAGCCCAGTCTGCCCCACCTTGCCCCTCTCCCCTTTTCTCTACGGGTTTCTGGAAAAGGCACAGCTTCCTCCTGCCTGGGGCCAGCGCAGGTCCTGTTCCCAGCTGCCCACAGCCCCACCACTCCCTTCCCCTCCTGGACCCTTCTTGTCCCTGTCACCTCTCCTGCCCTGCGCCTTACACAAAAATGTCAAAACAGCCACTGGGTTATTGGTGTCTTCCTCTCCCTGCCCCGAAGGGCAGGCTGCTTGGGGCAGCCCCTAGGCCTTCAGCTCCACTCCTGCCGGTGCCCACCGTAGTGGGTGCTGGCCTTCCTCCTCCCACGCGGACTGGGGGCCCTGGAGGGCAAAGCTCCTCTTCCTGGGCACAGCTGCCATCCCAAGGGCAGGCAGGACCGGCCATTGTCTTGTAGAGTTTAAGGTCGATTTCTTTTCACAGGGAAATTCAGAGTGGAGACCCCCTGGGGATGGCTGGCGAGGGGGAAAGGAAGCGCCTTTGTGGGGTGGAACCGGTCAGAGCACAGGGTGGGGGCGGGGAGGGTCGCGTGAGTAAAGGAAGAGCCAAGTTCGGGCGCTGCAGCTGCAGGACCTACGCGAAGTGGGTGGCCGCCTGAGAAGGCTGCAATGGGGGAAAGCCTCGAGACCACCCTGCACCCCACACCCCACGCCCCTTCCTGGGTGGCAGAGCGGCTCTTGGCCCGGGGACCCACTCTGCTGCGGGGACCTACCCTGCCGCCAGGGGCTTCTCCAAGGTGCCCTCTGAGTATCCACAGGGCCCCGCTGGCCCCGCCCCCTGCCTCCCGTCCCCACCGCAGTCGGCCCGCAGCGTCTCACACCTGCCCTCACCCCTCGCCCGCTCTCCTCTGGGGCTTCTCCGACCTTGGAATAGGGAAAGGGAAGGGCAGGAAGCCCTTTACTTTTGGGACTGTATTTTCTGAACCCCAAAGTCAGGTCTTTATCAGTTTCTGATTGGTGGATGAATGGATTCCCTTGAAAAGTTTTACAAAGGTAGACAGGTTTAATGCATTGGACAAATTTCTGTTTTTGAAAATGAATTCAATTCTGCCATGTGACATTATCGGCTAAAAGGTGGCATTCTTGCCTTGTCACCCACTGAAGCTGGTGGCATCTCGCTCCAGTCTTTTTTGACCGAAGAGCTGGGCGAGCTCACGGCTTGTTTACTCCACTTAATTGTTTTCTCCCAGCCCCTGGTGGGGGGCGATTCACTGAGATCATCGGATTTCACGGTGTCAGTAATTACGTTTGTTCCTATGTTCAAAAGTTATTGGGGAAAGTATCAGGAGAACATGAGTAACGGGAGGTGAGGCTCAATCCACACATTTCATGTTTAAGATACTCATGTGTTTGCTAAGACGACCATGAAATGTGTTCAGCCATATCTGATATGTAGACAATTTCTTCTTGTTCATTCAGGGGACATACTCTTAAGGTACCCATCATTAAACTGGTCATCAAAGGACAAAAAAGACTTCTCCGAAGTCATTCTGAGCCACCCCATTCAGGAATCCCTCCCCGCATCCAAGTTCATTGGTGGGAATTCTGAGGATGGCTTTAGGAAGATCATCATCATTCAAAGGATTAGCCCCACCCCTGCCCCTGCCCCTCTGGGCACCACGTTTGAACCCCAAAGGTACTCTTCTCAGACCAGGTGCTGTGGGAATCTGGAGGGGGTGGTGGAGAGGCACCACCGGTGGGAATGAAGAAGGACAGAGACGCAGAGAATGGAGGGTCCAGCACGCGGGACGGCCCTTGGCAGGAGCCTGGGGGTGGCGGCAGGAGATGCAGCTGGAGGTGGGCCGGGACCACCACCCTGGGCGCCATGCTGAGGACTCGGGGGTTTATTCCGGCGGCCACGTGTGGTCAGGAGAGGACTGGAAGCCAGGGATGACATGCTCAATTTCAGATGGCAGCATGCTCTCTACAGTAGCAACATGGAAGGGATCCCAGGGGCAAGTGGCAGGGAGAACAGCTAGAACATTCTGCTGCTCCTGGCGAGAGCCGGAGCCCTGGCAGTGGTTGTGGATCTGGAGAGAGGAGGTGATTTTAGAAGATTTTTGGGCTGAGAGGCTGAAAGGGGTGAAGGAGTCTAGATAGGGCCCAGGTTTCTGACTGAGGTAGCTGGGGATGCTGAGGTCGCTGCCTGACTGAGGGTGGCCGGTTTCCACCAGGGACAAAATAGGTTCCATTTTAAGAGTGTTAAATTCCAGAGGCCTGTGGCCTGGCCTCTCAAAGGTGGGGATGATGAAGAGGGAGAGGGACGGGGGGGCAGGCCACAGGTCTGGGGTGTCCTCATCCCTGGAGGGTAGAGCTTGGCAATGTGGGTGGGGGCCGGGGGAAACATTTTAGGGAGTCCATCTTGTTTGGGACTCTCTGTGCTTCCTAGACTTGTGCGTCTTTTTCCTTCACCAGGTTGGGGAAGTTTTCAGTCATTATTTCCTTAAACAGGTTCTCAATTCCTTGCTCTCTCTCTCTCTTCCTCTCTGGTACCCCTACGATGCGAATATTATTACCCTTCATGTTGTCCCAAAGGCCCCTTAAACTGTCCTCATGTGTAAAAAATTCTGTTTTCTTTTTGCTGCTCTGATAGGGTGTTTTCTGCTACCTTGTCTTTCAAATCACTGACTCGATACTTAACCACGTTGGGAGGAAGGAACGCAGGGAAAGAGTACCTTGCGTGGGGTGGGGAGGAGCAAGAGGTGCCCTGAACAGCCGCAGGAGGGGAAGGCGGTCACGGTCAGAAAGTGCTGTTGGGATAAGCGCTTGGAGCTTGGAAAGGAGAGAGAGCTGCAAAGAAGCCCAGCCACATGCACGTCAAAAGGGGCCCACGTGACTTAGCAATGAGGATGCCTCTTACCTGGCTGAAAATAGGTTTCAAGGAAGAGAGACTATCTTGGGTTGAGGAGACAATGGGAGGGAGGAAGTGTAGCCAAGTGAGTGTAGACGCCTCCTGAAAGAAGTCCTCAGTCATCTCTACCCCCTCAGTGCTCTGAAGCCAGCAGGCAAGACACGAGGACATTGAGGACATTGCGATGACATCGGCAGGTTACGTAATAAAGCAGCACACTGAGGATCTGACGCAGAGAAGGTTCTCCAGCGGAATGCAAAATCCAGGGCCTCGCCAGGTGTGCTGGAGCAGCCTGGGCCTCCGCCCAGCATCCCAGGGACAGTGGCAAATCCTTGGGAACCCAGGAAAGCACTCAGTCAGCAGAAAGGCTCAAAGCAAATCAAGCAACACTGACATGAAAGACTGGAGGAACTGATTTCAAGCTTGGCAAACCTTCACTTTCCAAAAGTTGTTTAAAATAAGCAAGATGAAATTGTCAGGGGCAGAGGAAAATGTCCACGGAGAGAGCTTAGGAACACAGAGCTATTTATTAGCAAAGTTTCACGTGTTGCCAGTTGGAGTGCTGACTTCAGGGTTTCTTCTTCCTACCTGTCTGTCACTTCCTTTCTGAAAACAACCTTGGGTGTGTGTGTGTGTGTGTGTGTGTGTGTGTGTGTGTGTGCGCGCGCTTGACGCTGTGGGAGAAGATAACTTCAAAAATCAGAAGCTCTTTCTGGATTTGTTTGAATATTGACGGTGTCTTGGAAGCTGAGGCCAACTCCTAAAAGCCCAACTCCAAGGTGATAAATGGCGAGATGCTAGAAAACCTGGCCATTTGTAGCTCCATTGGTAATAAATATAAGAAGCACTGGAAAGTAAATCAGATTAGGCCATTTTAAATTATTGTTTGGCTTAACGTGTTTTAAATTTAACATACCACAAAATGATAATTTTATTAACAAATAAGTTTTCCCCAACACTTCTACAGATAGGATTTCTTAGGGAAACCTCACTTTTCACATGTGGCTTCAAAATGTGCACCTTGACATTCTTTTTTTTTTTTTTCTTTTTCTTTCTTTCTTCTTCTTCTTCTTCTTTTTTTTTAATAAGTCTTAGAGCAAGAGGAAGGGAGGGAGAAAGAGAGGAAGAGAAACATTGATCGGTTGCCTCCCAGGCCCATGTCCTGACTAGGGATTGGGACTCAAAAACCGCAAGCTCTCACCCCGTGGGAAGATGTCCAACCCACTGAGCCATGCCGGTCAGGGCTCCGCTTTGACATTATGAGTCTCTTGTCTGCAAAGGAGACAGGATGGCGGGAGGTTAAGTCTGATTTTTCCTCCTCCCTTCCTCCCCTTTGGCTCTGTCAAAGTCTGTTCTCCCTTAGGTGGACCAACCCCACTAAGATGCCCATGGAAACATCTGCCACTGTGGAAGACTTGGTGGAACTGCCCAGGAGCTGGCTGAGGGCAGCCCAGTTCCGGGGGGTCAAGGCCACACGTAAAGTAGGGGCTGAAGGAAGTGTGCTTCCGCCGAGTTTCAGGCTGAAGCCCTGTGGCAATTCTTTTAGAAAAGCATCCCAAATCATGTTTACTAGCTCTGCCATAGAAGCCAAGGACTCAGGATGCTCAGGGTCCCTGCTTAGCCATCTCTGCCCTGGGTCTCTGCACCGTGGTGTGGGGGAAAAGAGAATGGACCAGGGAGTCTGGACCCCAAAGACATTCTAGTAACTCGAATGTGGATGAGGGGATCTTGGGGGAAATCTCTTCACCTCCTCTTTTGCTTAAATTCCCCATTTTAAATAATGGGTTGGATTGCATAACATTTTAAGGACCTCCTGTCTAGAAAATGATAGTTGGTTGGGGGGACGGCTAGAACAGGATGGGGTTTGAGAGATGGCAGAAGGGCATAGCCCCCTCAGCCCCCTCCCCACCCCTGCAGGCGGCCTGGTGGGTTTGGGGGCTCACCTCTGCAGGACCTCCTTGGTCAGCTCCCAGGCCCCACCCCCAGAAGCGTGGTCCCTTTGGAGGGCATCTTTGCTGTGGAGTTGGGAGCTTCTTCCTAGAATAGGTAATCGACTGCTGAGGGAACAGAAGGACTCCGCAGAAGTAACCGCCGTGTTTTGAGAATACACTGAGTATCATGTATCATGCTGGGCGTTTTTACCTATTGCTTATCTTCACGACAGCCTTTGGAGGGGAGTTTCTTCCACTCTCGAGGTGAACACATGGGGACTCAGAATGCTTAGGTGACCTGCTGTCTTAGGAAAGGTTAACTATATCTTTCTCCATCTCCCTCTGTAAACAAAGGCACATTGTCTAAGGTGGCACTTTTCCAAAGAAATGAAATGCAAAGTCACTGAGTCTTAGTGAGCAGCGTCCTGGGTCTGAGCACCTCTGAAGTGGCAGCTGGTGTGACTTCCCTCCAGAGGGGCACTTGTGGGGCTGGCGCGAGGTCGGAGATCTGGCCAGACACCTCTCCGGGAGCACTGAGTCCTCGTTTTCTGGGGTTCTAGGGTTTCAGCCCTGTACATACTTCCAGAAAAGAATTACCCTCCACTTTATTAAACTTGTCTGCACTTAGGCAAAGTGGGCTGTTTATCCTCTGTAAGGGTTTTCTTTAAAGGAGGGGAGCATGAGCAAGTGCAGAAATCCATCACCTTGCTTTCCAGTTTCCAGGCAACCGTGCAGGATTACAAGTCACATGATATCCCTACTGCCAGGGAGAAGGAGAAAATGGAAAACTGTGCTATCTTGAGAAAGGGGCTGGGTATAAGCAGAGGACTTTGGATTCTCCTCCAGAAATATTATCAACAAGTAGTCACAGACCTGGAGGCTCTCGAGGGATCCCAGCTTCTCAGCCCTTGGCCCAGCCTCCTGCTGGATGGGAAATGAACCACCAGATATAAAATTGGGGTGGGGAGTTAGATGGAGGGGGAGTCGCTGGCCCAAGGTTAGCAAGCACCTGTTCTGGAAACCAGGCTCTCAGGGGGGTCATTAGTGAGAAGATCTAATCCAAACAAGGCCTTGCTCCCGAATCCCCATCTCCAGCCCCTGCTGCCGCCCTGGGATAATGAGGGAGCCCAGCCAGTGGTGATTAGGGCTGCTGGGGGCGGTGAAGGGTCAGTGGGGGCAGCTGGGAGGGGAAGCAAACCACCCACGGAGACCAAGTTTCCACTTCCTTTTTTAAAGCCTTCTCTTTCTGATCCTTGTTTATTTTGATTTTGGATGTTTTGATTCTTTGATCTCCCCTCCCCCAACACATCTCTGTGTACACACGCACGCACACGCACACACACGCACACACAGCTGTTTATATTATAGACGCTTCTGTGGCAATTCATCCCCTTCTGTATACACTTTTGATTCCTGTGATAACACCCTCTGTGGCCTGAAGGCTCCCTGGAGCCACAGGGACAGCTTTGCTTCTGGCCCCACTGGGGTTGCTGAGCAGGGTGGGTGTGCCCTTGGCCACGGGTCCCACATGCCCGCATTCTGGAAGGCCAGGCTGTTGTATCAAGCAGACGTGAAGTGGACTGGCTTCCAGTTTCCTCACACCCAACACGGTGTCCCCAGGCAAGATGAGTCATCGGGCCACACTCTCCCTGGTCTTCCCAGTTTGCCCCGAGGCGACTGCATTTCATAGCCTGGACTGCAGGTTTTACCGTTCCGGCTTCAGCCTGGCCACCTGAAGAGGTGAGTCCAGAGGGTCACCTGGCACATCACATAGAGGCAGGTGTCTGCGAGGGAGATGCTACCTGCCCTAGCACCATGGGCTGGGGCTGGGGCTGGGGGTGTAGGGCACAGCCTCTGCTGCTTGCCCTTTTCCAGCCCAGCGGGGATGGTGTCGCTTCCTTCCTGCATGCTTCAAAGTTCTGAAGGCCTAGTGACAGGTCAGAGACATCTCTGCGTTGAAAAGCGTTTGTCATCCTTTACTTTCAACAAGAAAGTGAATAAAGAAAAAGTGAGTACCGTTGGAGAGCCAAAGCCGCACAGCTCCAATGGTGCTTGGCTCTTCCTCTCATTTCTTGAACAAATTTGGTTTACATCCTTGTTTTTGAAAAGGAAAAAAAGTTAATTATTAGCTTGTCATATGATGGGTCATTCTGTAACAATGATGAGTGAATGAGTAATGGTCTATGTTTGTGACATATTTTCTCGTTCCATTAAGCGAGAAGAGAAGGTTTGCCTCATAAGCATTGGGGGAATGTGGGCAGGAATTCAAGGGTGACAGTGGGGTGAGGAGTTTTCAATACATTAAACTGCGGGTGGAAGGGAAAAAGACATTCCATGTCTGTTTAATATGTAACATATGGGAGGAAGGGGGATGCTTGCAAGAGAGTGTTGGGTATGTGTTGTTACAGAAGGATGGTGGGTGTGTGCACCAGGAGGGTTCTGATGGCCAGGTTGGGAAGTTGGGGTTAAATCTTAAGGGAATTGAGGCATGCTTCCTAACCAGGTGTCAGATCCCACCTTAAGCACTCAGGCCTGTGCTGGCAGATTCACATCCCCATTCACACATCCACAAACGCATGCACTGTGGGCTTAACTCACACTCAGATACACGCGTGCACAAGCATGCACATGCCTTCTAAGTCCAGACCCACGTTCCCTCTATGACATTTTGCCAGGCGATCGCAGGACTAGAAATCTCCTTACGAGATTCTTCAAGCCCACACTCCCAGGAAAACGTGAATAAAAGTGCAAAAGCTTTTGATGATAGAAAAAAATCTGCTTGCTTGCAGTTCTTGCGTTGGCCAGAATGTTACAATAAACTGTTGCTTTCCAGAGCTGGGGAGGACGAGGGCAGGAGCGGAGGGGAGGAAGCTGGAGCAAAGAGGCCAGAAAACTTGAAAGACAGAATCAGAACTCAGGCTAAGAACGCCCCTGGGGTGAGGCGTCAGGGGTGGGGGCGGGGGGCGGGGCGCGCCTGGCAGGGGGCGAAGGAAGGCGGAGGACGAGTTACTGCTGGAGCAAAGCGTGCGGCAGGGGCCGGCCCGCCCCGGCCTGGCGGGCGCCGCGCGCTGTCGCTTTAAGGCGGGCGGCGCGGGCCGGCCAAGCGTGGCTGTGATTGGCGCGGCGGGATCACTGGCTCCCCAAGCCGGGCCCGGGGGAGTCGGCTGGAGCCCGCTGCGCTTTGATAAGGTCCTGGCAACTCAGTAACAACTTGAAAGCTTGGAAATAAAAATAACTCCTCATAGCAATGGATTTCTTGGCTGCCTGGCGTCTGAAGAGCCTGTCTCCGCGGCCAAAAGCCCTGCTGTAAAAGGTAGAGATGGAGGTGCGGCTCCTGCAGAGATGATTCAAAGAAAGTCTCCCTGGGACAGTGGGCGAGGTCACGCCAAACCGTGTTGCGGGCGCTGGGGAAGGGAGAGGGTCCGGCCCTACAGAGACCGGCCTGGGAGGGGCGGTACGAGCCGCCGGACAGCCCCCAGGAGGGGCAATGGGGGTACAGGGGGTGGCCCGGGGCGCGGCCGGCGCGTACCTCCCTTTCAGGACCGTGCGCTCGGCTCGCGCCTTTGAAGTGCACAGTTAAATCCACAGCGCAGTTTTTGTTGGAAGCGCCCGGAGGACATTTGGTGCGCGAAGTGACTGCTGGAAACAGGACCTGTGTTGAAAGCCGGGCCGGGCGGGGGCCGGAGGGGCCGGGGGGCGGCCGCGGCTGGGGCGGAGGCCCACTCGGATCTTTTGCATAAAAGGGGCGGTGGGAGCGCCGCTTCCCTTCCTTCGCGAGTGGATCTCGCTCTAATCCCGGATTGTTTCCCCACACCCCCTTCCCCTGCCGCGCAACTCCCCATGTTCCCCGATGCCGGGACCGGCCCGGGGGAGCCCGGGGCTGCTGCGAGCCGATCCGAGGGCTGGGGCCCGGGCCCTGCCCGGGGCGCCTGCGAGGTCTCTCCGCGGAGCGCGCTGGCGGATCTATGGTGAGTGCGAAGACAGAGGCGGCAGGGCGGTCCGCGCGCTTTGATGTGCCGGGCGGCCCTTTGAAGTTGGCAGGCCGGCTATTTCGGGGTGCGCTCCGGGCGGCGGCAAAGGAGAGCTGCAGGCCCGGCGCCCGGCGCTCCTGGGGGTTTGGCCCGGCTGCCCCAAGCGCCCTGAGCGTGAGCCCCCTCCCCAGTGGGGTGGCCGGGGGCCCAGGGGAGAGACTTCTGCAAGTGGAGGCTGTGGCGGGGGCGGAGAGGGGCTACATGCCCCCCAGGGGAGCGCATCGTTGTCGTAGTTTTGGGATGTGAGTCGGGTTGTGAGTGTGCACGGCTTTGGAAGGTGGGATGAAAGGGTGGCGGCGCCCCCCACTTGCCCTCCCCTCCTCCTCCTCCCTCCGCCTTTCCCCCCGCCCCCCTCCTCTCCTCCCGCCTCTTTCCCCACTCCCCTCCCTGCCACTGGTCCGCGCTTAGGGGCCCTGAGTGCTGGCGGAGGCTCAGTCTGCGAGCTGGAGCGGCCCGAGCCCGGGGCGCCCGCGTCCCCTGGGTCCCTCCTCCCCGCCCGGGCCCTGCGCCCCCAGCCGCTCCGGCCTTTTTTGCCGAGAGGGAGAGACTCCTCGCGTCGCCATTTCTGGACCAGGCTGCTGCTTTCCGTGCTTTTTCTGTGGACGCCTCTGCAAGCGGTGGTGCCGGGGACCGACCCGCGCCGGGGTTGGGGTGTTGCGAGCGCCTCCCGGTGCTTCAGCTCCGCGCCTCAAGGCTCTGGACGCGTTCAGTTGGATTGGGGCCGGGGGGCGGGCGGTAGGGCTCCGCGGAGATGAGAGCCTCGAGCCGCCTTCGTCTTCCAGGTAACGGGGCCTCTCCACCTCCCCTTCGCCAGGGTAATGCGATGCTACCTCCAGCCCTGCCACTCTGCCCGCAGAGTTGCCAGCCCGGCGGCTTGAGGCCCCGGGCGGGGACTGACTGCACGCACCCACCCCAGGGCTGGAGTCTCGGCCCCGCGTTTGGGGTCGTGTCCCATTCTCCCACCCCCCTCGCCCTCTGGTCCTTCTTAGCTTGAGCCTGCCTGTGTTGGGGAAAGCGGCTTGTTTATTGGTTAGACTTTTCTTTTGAAAAGAAGAGACGGGCTTGATCGAGGTCAGTAGAGTTTGGGATTCTTGGCATAGGCAGTGGTAGCATGAGACGGTTTCTGATCCGGTTTTGTAGGGTTCGCGGCTTCGGGAGGTGGCTTGGGGGGCGGGGGAGACGGGGTGGTGCGCCCCGAGGCTTCTCTGCTCTCTCGCAAAGTTTTGAAGATCAAAGTGTCGTCTGATTGAGTTGATTTCTGGTTTGGAGGAGCGGGGAAGACAGAGGTGTAGACTGAGTCTTATTCTTGGCGGGAAGTGGGGGCACAGGAACGTTTACAGCTCGGGAGTCGGGGGTCATTTTCCAGATAGGAGTCCGGGAGCCCATTGCGCCCGGTGCTGGGCGGGCCTCTTTCTCGGTCGAAGATCTGAATTTTTAAGGAGTGGGAAGGGGGAGCGCAGAGGGAAGGGGTGGGTGGGGGGAATGGGAACCAGATGCCGGGGAAGGGCACGTTTGGAGCTCGAGTTATCTGTGAGGAGAGCCGAGTGGGGAAATTTACCGAAATTGGTTTCACCTGCACACAGCCCTGCGGCTCGGAGTGCGTGTGTTTGGAGTCAATGTTGCGGGGGGAGGGGGGGCAATGGGAGGGAGCGGAGCGTGGAGGCACGGGCCAGCTGCCCCGTGTGCTCCTGGGCAAGTGGGTTTTTGGAAGGTTATGTCTCACACCTCGCATGCCCCTTCTTTGCCCTCACCTCCGCCCCTTCCTCAACTAACCCCCCCCCCCGTCCCCCCCCCCCCCCCCGCAAGCGTGCAGGGAGCTCAGATTTCGCCTTTGAAAAAGCATCTGATACCTTAGATGAGCACCTCGCAGATAGCTGGGTTGCTTGATTTGAATTCGAGGAGTTGAAAAGCCTGTTTACTTTCTTGCTTTGATGTTGGGTAGATCTGGTTTTGATTAGATCAATACCCTTTTCTCTCCCTACCTCCCCCCTTCCTTTTCTTTCCAGAAAGGAGGCTCAGATGAGCCCCTGCTGACTTGAGAGAGTAAGAGAGACCACGCTGATTGCTGAGAGGAACTGGAAGAAAAAAAAAAATCTCAAACTCAGTGAGAAGAACTCACTCACCATGAGTAGCAGCGCTGTGTTGGTGACTCGCCTGCCAGACCCCAGCAGCAGCTTCCGAGAGGATGCTCCCCGGCCCCCAGTTCCGGGGGAAGAAGGGGAGACCCCACCTTGCCAGCCCGGGGTGGGAAAAGGCCAGGTCACAAAACCCATGCCTGTCTCCTCCAACACCAGGCGGAATGAGGATGGGTTGGGCGAGCCCGAGGGACGGGCATCTCCTGATTCCCCTCTGACCAGGTGGACCAAGTCCTTGCACTCCTTGTTGGGCGATCAAGACGGTGCTTATCTCTTCCGGACTTTCCTGGAGAGGGAGAAATGCGTGGATACCTTAGACTTTTGGTTTGCCTGCAATGGATTCAGGCAGATGAACCTGAAGGATACCAAAACTCTGCGAGTCGCCAAAGCAATCTACAAAAGGTACATTGAGAACAACAGCATTGTCTCCAAGCAGCTGAAACCTGCCACCAAGACCTACATAAGAGATGGCATCAAGAAGCAACAGATTGATTCCATCATGTTCGACCAGGCGCAGACCGAGATCCAGTCCGGGATGGAGGAAAACGCCTACCAGGTGTTTCTGACTTCTGACATATACCTCGACTATGTGAGGAGCGGGGGAGAAAATACGGCTTACGTGACTAACGGGGGGCTGGGGAGCCTAAAGGTCGTGTGTGGCTATCTCCCCACCTTGAATGAAGAAGAAGAGTGGACTTGTGCTGACTTAAAGTGCAAACTTTCACCCACCGTGGTTGGCTTGTCCAGCAAAACTCTGAGGGCTACAGCGAATGTGAGGTCCACGGAAACTGTTGAAAATGGATACAGGTAAGAGTGACGGGGGGTGAGGGGTAGGTGGTGGATGATCGGGACTTTGCAGATGTTTTGAGTTATGGAGGGTGGATGGCTGGATAGATGTGCTGCAGAGGCTGACAAAGGTCTGTTGAGAGCCGGGACCACTGGCCATGAACGCTTTGATCTTGCCTTTTGTGGTTGAAGGGCTGGGGGAGTGATGCCCACATATCTAAATGCCTGCAGTCTTCCAGTGCTAAATTCAAACACTGGCAAGCTGTAGGCATTAATGCAGGTTACTTAGTTCTCTGGGCGAGTCTTCCAAAGGGTTGAGAGAGAGAGAGAGAGAGAGAGAGAGAGAGAGAGAGAGAGAGAGGACATGAGAGAACAGCAGCTTTTGATGCCGCTGAGTCACCAAATACAGTAAGCACCGGTTTTGGGAAGGGGTCATTCACCACTAATCAGTAGAGAGTGGAATTAATGTGGCTCAGGAGGCAGCTGGGTTGTGGTAGAGACACAGGAAATAAATGTGTACCCATTGAAAGTGGGGGTAAGTGGGATCTTTTGAACTTTTATGTGAAGATAAGAGCCAGCAATTGGGTCTTGTGGGTCTCTGTAGAATTAGGTGTTTTACCCAGTGAGGAACCCTCCTATTTAAAGGGACGGCCCTGTGTCTTTCCCGAATGAAGGACCCTTAGCTTTAGGGTCTGCTGGTATATGAATCTAGGTTTTAAGTGTTTGCAGCCCGAGGGGCAGACCTCAGCTGATTATTTTGTTATTTTATGCTGAAGGAGCAGAGGTTTTGGGCCAGAGAAGACTGGGGCCCTGGAGTGCTTTCTCTTTTGGAGGCTTCAAAGACAAACAGTCCTTTACAGAATGGCCAAGTCTTAAGATTCTTGACCTTTGGAGGCAACGTCAGACCTCCTGTGAGCATGAGTTTTCCGGTTTCTCTCCCTATCTCTCCTCCCGGATATTCAAAAAGAGAATGAGCCTCTTAATTCTAGGTTGTTGCCTACCGACTGCCAGGGAAGTAAGGGCAGGGTCGGGGGAGGGGGGGGGGAGGCACTTATTTGATTGCTATCTCGCGGCTTATCTTCCTAGCCTGGTATATTTCTTCATGTGTTAAAAATGCGGGCTGCCTCCTAGGAGATTGCCCTTTCTCTGTAGAGGCTGGCCTCCAGTGTCTGGGAGCAGCAGGAGGAGGGAGGAGCAGGGCAGCCAGGTCTGAATCTGGGAGGAGTGATTTAGAGGGTGGCCGAGACTCCCCAGGGAGGGACGGGCTTGTTCTGTAACCACCAGGGGGCGCTCTTATATTCTCGGGAGCCATCCACGGACCTCTGCTCTACACTTAAGTGGAATTGATTGGCTTTTGCAAAGAAGCACAGGATCACCTGTAGTTGTTTCAGCATCTGGACGCTTCTGGTTTCAGGTTGTTATGATGAAGATACTGGGTCTAGCGTCTGTGGCTGGGCAGTCACGGGGGCACCGGCTGCTACTGCCCCATTCCATTATGTGAACGTTTGAGTAAAACGCTAGCCTCCTTGCCCTCCCGTTTGTCAGTGGTCGCTGAGACTCCCTAAAGCCCGTAGTAAGGCCGTGTCTTCCGCTGGGGCCTTCTAACAGTGGGGTTTCAGTGTCGGGACCCCGAGTGTCACCATGCCTATAGCACTCTGTGTGGTTTTGGATGCCATCAGTCAGAGAGCACTGAAGGCAGGACCCTGCTGCAGCCCCTCCCCTTCATGGGTGGGCTGTAGACCCAGCCTTGGGGTCCTCTTCCCCCCTCCAAAGGCCTCAGCTGGGATAGTACCAGGATTAAACTTTTGGGCGGTTACTCTTGTGAAACTCTTTGATCCTGGAGGCTGGGGCCAAAGACCCTTTGTGTTTCCAGTGTTTTGCTTCTTGGCTGTGACCTGCGGGTACCATCGATACATAGATAGCACCTTTTCATCTGCCTCTTTAGTTTCCATGTGGTGTTCGCGTGTGCCTTCTCCCGCCTTTGGGTTGAAATGAAACATTTTTGCCAGGGCTTCATGAAGCCCAGACATCTTAGTTAGGCATTGTCAAAGAGGTTAAAGCCACATCCTAATTTCATTTTAACACACAAAATACTCGGGTGTACGGCAGCGTGTTGGGAGGTGTCTTGAATTATTTAAAGGCCTGGGCTCCAGCTCTGCCCACCGCCTACTGCCACCAGGTTTAAGCCTTTCTGAACCCCACGTGCCATCTGCAAAATGAGCAGGCACCGTCGTTTCTGCTTGTATCATAGATAGCTATTAGGATCAAAATAATAAACATGAAGGCCCTTTGCAGAGGGAACTGCTTTGAAAAGATGTAAAGCATTATAATTAGTGTAATTTAATAATGGTAACAGTTGGGTATGTGAAAAGGGCAACCAGGTTAAGATGTCACTTTCAAAGAGTGACACTCGGGTTCCAGCCCATATTATATTCATTGTAAGGTCTCTTGTCTCATCTGTTTCTACTTGTTGAACTTAAGTCTGTCTTTCCCGCTAGTTCTTGGGCTGTAGGGACCCTGTCTGACTCTTTAAGTGCCCCTCCTCCTCCTCCTAACACACTCACTCATCGAGCTAGGTACCTAACTTATTGAACGGGCTTTCATTAAGTTGGCAAAATGAATGAAACAGAAAAAAATGAGCCCTGCTGAGGGTCTCCCTTCATCAGCTGTTGAGACACAGCCCAGAGCACTGGCGTCTTCCAAGCCCTGTGTTTACCCTGGGCACTCAAAGGAGCCTCATCTTTAATGACTTGTTTGTGTCCTTACTGATTTGGTGTCAGGTTTAATATAAATAGTTGGAACGGAAGAGCAGGAATTATCCTCAGAGGGAAGGACTCTGGTTTGCGAGTGGTTGAGTGGGAGGTGTGGGCTTTTGATGGTCTCTATAAATAACCTAGAGCAGGAGTGACCTGTTGGTGGAAGCACGTGTAAAAACCCCAGCACAAACACACACACAAAGTGGCGAGGTGTGTGTGGAGGGGGCTGCGGGATTGGGAGCCTGGCCCAGCATTTATTTTGGGAAGGAGAAGACGGCATGGGGCAAACAGAGCACTTCCCGTGTCCTTCCCTGCCCGCACTGGCCCCTGTGTGTTCCTGCCCAAGGCGGGTCTCATCTGTCTCTTGTTGGACCCTCTGCTCTGGCCTCACTTAAAATAAGTCAGGCCCAGCAGATGGCCCTCTGCTGGCTCCAAGTGCCTCCTGTTCTCTGAAAGGCCCGTTCTTGTGTGAAGCCATTGGAATCGAGTTTGGCTTCAATTATCAAAGAAAATGATGCCATAGGAAAGCTATGCTGGAAGCGGCGGGCCACAGTGAGAGGACGGAAGCGCCGAGGAAGGCAGTTTGCGAAGACTTGTAAAAGCCCGCCTGTTTTCTCAGGGCCCCGTTGGCTGCTCCCCCCTGGGGGCCTGGCCCTCGTGGAATACCCCTTGATCCTGCCTTCGAAAGTGCATGCTGAAGACAGGGTCACCTTTTGGACAGTGACTTTGGGAGTAAATTGTCAGAAGGCTTTTGGAAAGCCCTAAACACACAGCCTTAGAAGCACGTGCTTTTGAAGTCTCATTGTTTTTGAGAGGGGACCCAGAAAGCAGTCCCAAAGGTCAGTTCTTTTGTCCTCTCTGTAGGGGACTTTGCCCTGATGCTTGGGGAGGGGGTAGGGGCCACAGCATCTCCTGGAGATAAGAGAGAAGAATAGGCTCAAGGGTGGGTGAAGGAAGCAGCAAGTATGTCCCCAACAAATAAGGTCCCAGGAGCCTCTGCTACCTGCCAGCTGAAAGCCCTTTGCACGTTGAGGTTGCGCAGTTGGTCCGCCCAGTGAAAATGTGTACCATAGGCCTCCGCTCTCCTTAGGAATTTAAAACCCTGCCAGCAGCTGGGAGCACAACAGCCCTGAAGAAGTAATCAAAGCATCTGGGTACAATTACTGCAGCATGCTTGAGTTTCTTTCCTTTTTTTTTTTTTTTTAAGTAATCACAAGAAAACAGCTCTAATCCGTTTTTAAAAAATTATGTGGTGATTTTTGACAAAGTTCGGGGTTCTTAAAAACGGAGTTTGTCTCCCCCAACAACCCTGCCTCCATCCTGTGCCTCATCTTGTTACGATGGTAGGAAAACCCAGATACTTCGTGGCAGTCCACGGAGCTCAGAGCAGTATACGCTGTGTTTAACGACTGGTCACACGGTAGCCCTCTGTTTGGGAGGCGAAGGGAGATGAGTTTATTTTGGGATCCACGTGGTCCAGGAGTGCAAGGCGGTGAGCACCCCGAGATTTGAGTTGGGTGTCTCTTTTGTTTGGGGTGGGAGGAGGAGGAATGTCTGTTGAGTCATTTTCTCCCTGAAGAGGTTGAATTATAACCCTTACGTGTGGGACTTTGTTGGTGTGCTAATACCACCAAGATAGCAATGCTGAGGTGGTGGAAAGGGCGTTTGAATGCTATTTAAGGCTGTTTTGACTTTATACTCTGCCTTTGGACTGAAGAAACTTCTCAGCAACCCGTTGGATGATCGCAGGTCTTCTAAGATGGTTCAACAATGATTTGAACCTCTGCCCCGTGTCACAGACGTACGTTCAGCGTTGGGGACGGACACAGGGGAAGAAGGCAGGCCCGGCCCTTGCCCTCATGGAGCTTACGGTCTGCTTGCACGGGGCAGGCCTTCAACGTGTGGGCACGCCACCACTGTGCAATTATGAGTCACGATAAATACCGCAGAAGAAAAAAGAGCCATAAGAGCTCTTTGTTTCTGTTGGCGGTTGGTTTGGGGGAGTTTCATTAGACTGTGACCCCCCCCCCAAATTACAGTGCTCTTGTTTGGCCTTGCAGAGGACGCGAGAACGTCACTGCAGGTGGCCATGTTTGAACTGTGCGTGCTGCAGGTGGATGCCCCGCGTCCAAGGGCGCTGTGACTTGCCTGTGATCCCCCAGCTGGCTGGGAGCTGAGCCAGCACTGGCTCTCTACCTCTTGATTTCTGTTCCTGATCGAGGGCTTCCAAAACTTACTTTTTACCATGTTCCTGGAGACAGGAAGGGGTCCCGAAAAAGTTATCTTTTTCATCTTGCTTTGAGCAGCAGCCCCCCCATCCAAGCACCTCAGATAGCTTGGAAATTTGGGCTATTTTAAAGACTTGGGCGATTCCATAACCCGCCCCCACCCACTCCGTGGGTCTGCTTGGACCATACAAGGGCTTTTCTCTTTCTGACTTACAAAGCCCATTTCCTCCTTTTCTGCCTTGGATGCAAACGAACCATTCTACTCTTTTTGAGTTCCCTTATCCACGGGGAGGCTGTCTTTACATCCCTTCTTTTTTCTTTTTTTTCCAGAAAAGACAACTGTCTTTCCTTTGTTGTCACTACTCCTCTCCAGCCCTGGGGTCTGGGGACCCCAGACTGAGGACATGGGCCTAGTTCTAGGCATAGAAGATCTTATTTAATTCCTCATCCTCATTTAATTGCCATAAAAAAATCCTGGGAGGTAGTGAGACTTCTTGCCCTTTACAGTTATGAGAACAGGGCCAGAGCATCTGAGTGACAGTTCAAGGTCACTCAGACCAAGGTGTTTGATAGGTTTAAGTGTCATGTTGCTCATTTGCACCTCCAGTCAGTTCTACATCTACATGGCGGTTCTAAAACCTGACTCTATGTTCCTGCCTAGCTCAGTAGACTTGATCAAGGTCCCTGCCAACCAGCCTCTTCAAGGAGCCCAGCTGTGGGTTCCATGTGGCCCTGCCCCCAGCCTGGCGGCCTCCCAGAAGGCTTTTGGGCCCTGCCTGGGGCCCCATGACCTGCTCAGATGGTGGTGAGGATGAAAGATGATTAGGCAGCCGATGTCCATTGAGCACCTACTGTGTGCTGTGTACATCAGTGAGTAGAACAAAGACCCCACCCATATTAAGTGCTCAACCAATGGTAGCTCTTAGTTTTTAGCATCATTTCTAGAGGGTTGGGTTAGATCATTTCTAAGACTCATTCTTACTCTGAAATGCTATGACCCTGAAGGTAACTTCTCCTGTTTGTCTCGTCATTCCAGTTATAAGAGTGCAAGCTCCTTAAAGACGGGGACCGACCATCTCTTTATCCTTTTCCCCCCCATTCCATTCTGTCCTGCACCTGCCCCTTTTCAGCTTTCATACCAAACTGCGGCAACCCCTGCCTGCCCCCCCCTCCCCCACTTCTAGTCCAGCCCGGGGCACAGCCTCTGGATCCCCAGTGCTGCTGGGAAAACCTCGGGCCCACGCCCCGCCCCTTTGTAGCCCTGCCAGCCCCACCCCTTTCCTCCCCAGTCTGGGGAGGACATTTAACTGCTCCCCTTCCCCAGGCCTGGGTGGCATCTCCTTGAATTCTTGCTCACCCCTCGGGGTTTGCCTTGCTCCCACCTGCCCCAGGGAGCCACCCCTGGCCATTCATCTGGAAACATCCTCTCCATCATTAGCTCTGCCAGGATTACCTCTACAAGGTCACTCATCCTGCTTCTTATTCTGGAACTTTCTAAATGTTGAGGCTAGTCTTTGTATTAGGAAGCAGAAAGAGAGGTTGAGAGAGAGCCACACCAACCAATCCCGTGCCCACTCGTGCTGCCTCTGCATTCCAGGCCAGGCTGCGCGTGGGCTCAGGGCTCCTCCTCCCCCAGGTGGCCGTGGGGATTAAATGAGATGACGTGTACATACAGGTGTGCCCCTGTAATAACACTGTCTCCCTCCCTCATGGCACCCCTTGTACCCCCGTTTATGGTGACACACCCCTTTCAGGCCATGGGTGCCAGACAACCAGAGAGTGGGGCTGGGCACACCCACAGCCCCTTGCGGTGCTGAACGCATAGTGGGCCAGGAGGAGCTCGGTGAACACACGCATAAGACTGCTCTGCCCTTTCACCGGTCCCTCTCATCTGCACCGAAGGCCTCCTCACAGACCCCGCCTGCAGGGGCCTGATGGAGTCGGTCCTTTTCCCTGGGCCTTCCCGCTCTCTTCCACTTGGCTTCCTTGCTGTTGGCCTAGACTGGGCGGCTCCGTGGAGTAGGCCAGTCTTTGTAAATGAGGTCGCCCGCAACATCAGCCTCACGGGCCCTTTCTGCAGCCCCAAGACCGTGGTGGCCCCTTCCTCCTTCTCCCCCCACTTAAGTCCCTAGCTGGTGGCACAAGAGGAATGCAGCCCTGCAGGGAACAGCCACACTGGTTGTTCTGGGAGGAGATCAAGAGGGCAAACCGGGGCGGCAGAGGCCATTGAAACAAAGCGGGGTTCTCTGCAGGAGGGCCTGGACCTTCCTTTGAAACAGCTGTGCTGCTCATTTGAAGCCCAAGGGCCCCAGCCAGCCTGGGAGAAGGGGGCTGGGTGGGCGCAGGGTGCGCAGAGAGGCCCAGCTCAGGGCGGGGTGCCAGTCTTCAGCGTTGTCTTGAATTTTCCTTTCCCGTTTGTCCAGCTCACTGGGCCCAGGGTTGAAATGCGAAGGCCGTGCCAGACCTCCAGGAGTTAGTATCTCGGAACTGCGCTAACAGCTGTCTTGGAAGCTTCAGATACCTTAGGGCCTGACATTGTCTGCCTCTGGTGCCGGCTTGGAAGGCGGGCAGGGAAGGCGAAGACCCTCTGTGTCCACCAACTCTCCTGTTATCCCATAGCCTCCCCTCCAAGAGCAGAGTGCCGTCCCTTCCCCTGTGTGAGGGTGTATGTAGAACTTCATAGCGTCCCCTGGGAGACCTTCCTTTGGGGTCAGAGGAACCCAGCCTGCTTTCTGCCCAGAGAGCACCTGGCCCTGGGCAGCAGGTTGGTGTTGAACAGATCATGGGATCCCCCGCTACCTGGGTGTCTTCTGAGCGTCAATGACGCGCCGCTGTCATGCTTCTCCTGCAGGCCCTTCAAGAGGAGCGAGCCTGTTAATCCGTATCACATAGGTTCCGGCTACGTCTTTGCGCCAGCCACCAGCGCCAACGACAGCGAGATATCCAGCGATGCGCTGACTGATGACTCCATGTCCATGACGGACAGTAGCGTGTAAGTATGCTGGTGTCCCCATCGCATGCACGGTTGGCACTGTGGCCCACCAGGCCAGCTGTAGAGTCCTCAGCCGCCCTCCCCCGGCCTTGCAAATCCGGTCGGTAGACATGTGTTTGGTGGTTGAGGAGGGAGACGTGGTGGGTGGGGTATAGGCTAGAGCCTTGAAGGGAAAGTCAGGTGGTGCCTCAACAGAAGAAAACTAAAGGAATGTAGAAGGCTAAGATGAATATCTGTAAGTTCCTTGCATTTAACAACGCACCTTCTGGTTTCATTTTGCCTTCCCTGTGGGCAGGTGTGCTTGGCTGGTCTTGAAAGCCAGGAGGTGTCCCATCTACAGAACCAGCAGGTGGGGGACAGGGTGGCACCAGAAGGGCGTGTGTTTAGGTGTTCATTGTGTTTGAAGGAAGAAGCAGTGCAGGTGGGGGTCAGCAAGCCAGCGTTTTCTAAAAGGCCACTGTGTGTAATGTCCCCTCATGAACGTGCTCAAGTGGACCTTGTTCAGTTGAGTGAGTCTTGGTGGAATGCCCGCTGTTTGTCAGGTGGGGGTTTTACCCCCTTGACCGGTTCCTCCCAGAGTCCAGCTGATCTTGGAGCTTTTGCAGATGGACGGCTTTGATTTCTAAAAGCAATCCAAGTCATCAGGATGGTCTGTGAGGTTGGCAGGCTCTCAGGCAGGGTCATCGTGCGTTGAGTTCCAGGGCGTTTGTGGTCCTGCGGCGGTGACCTCTGTGGATGGAGATCAGCCCCCAGTTTGCGTGAGCCTCACAGGGAGGGGGTGTGCAGTGGGCAGGGCACCTCCGCCTCCGGCCATCCTTTGAGATTCTGATTCAGGAGACTTGGGCAGAACTTTCCAAGAGCTTTCCACGCCCAGTACCCAGTTGAGAAGCACCATTCTAGCAGCGTTCTTTGAAGGCCCTTCCACAAATGTTTTCGAGTAGGAATTTCTCCCACTAAGGGAACCGTTTTGAAAGGTAAACCCGCTGAGCTGTGTGAGTTCTGGCATGCTTACTCAGAGTTTGTTCCTTCTACCTTCCTAATAACTGGACCGTCTCTTCTCCCAGTTTGTTTGAAAATATCAGGCTTTTATTAGCCAGTGCCCTGTTGCTGCCTGCACAGAACCGGCCGGAAGGAAGGTGGATGAGGTCGGTCTGGGACTCCACTGTTGATTAAAATCCTGGTGGCTTTTACCGCGTCACCCCGGACTCCCCTGTCAGTAAAGGGAGAGAAATCCTTAAGGTGAAACATTCCGCTTTAATAAAAGAATAGCACTTTGGCCTCAGTGAAAACAGAGTGAGGCTGCACGTCTCGTGTCCAGCATGGAGGAATGAGAAGTTCCACCAAAATCCACCAAAGCGAGTGGGACTGGACTCCATGAGCATCCGTACTCGAGAAAATGGCCCTTTGATGGACGGTGCTTAATGTGTGTGTGCTCTGTCTTTATTGAATAGTATTAGGGAGGCATAATTGATATCTTTTTAAATTAATTTTTGTTTATTTGTTTATTGTTGTTCAAGCACAGTTGTCTCCATTTTCACCCCACCATGGCCCCCACCCCACCCGTCCTCACCTCCCACCCTCGAACCTGCCCCCTTTGGCTTTGTCCCTGTGTCCTTTACACATGTTCCTTGATGGCCCTTCCCCTATTTCCCCCCATTACCCCTCTCCCCCCTCCCCTCTGGTTACTGTCAGTTTGTTCTTTATTTCGGTGTCTGGCATAATTTATATCTTTAGTCAAGTAATATTGAGATCTGTTTTCCCACTGCGGCGTGTTTTCTCATGGACTACGGCCTAATGTGGGGCTCTCCACCCTCACAGTGTCAGACCGACACGCCCCCGTTTTCAACGACAGTTTTCTTTTTTCTCGCCCGCTGTCGTTTGGTTTGCTTGCTTGCTGTCGTCTGGGTACCTGCTCCCGGTAGCGTTACTCCTCCCGCTTTGGTTATTTTGGGGGTGGCGTGGGGGTCTCAGCATTCTCTGTAAAGTAAGGGTAAATTGGATTTGAATAAGGGCCTTGAGTGACTCTCCTAAGTCAAAGGTAGTTTACGTAAGACCAGAAGGCTTCTGTTTAGTTTCCTTAGAGACTGTGTTTTGGCTGGCTTACCGGTCCTTGCCCTCATTTCATTTCGGTCCCCATTGAAGTGTTACTCTGGGCTCCCGATGAGATAACTTGAGTGAGGTCCCCATCCGCGTCCGAGCCCCACAGACCCGATAGGAAAGGTGGACAGTCAGTCCCCTGGGGCCTCCAGGCGGAGGAAGTAAGGCCAGTGCTTCCCCAGCTTCTGGCCGCAGAGACAGAACTCCAAGGCAGGCCAGACACATCCCTTGCCCTTTGCCTCTGCCCCTCCCCCAGGCACGCACATTTCCAGCACATGAGGTGTTATTAGGACCAGTTGATAATGAGACCTTTGAGCCACTTGGAGTTCCTTTTATTTTTACTAGTGATCACCCACACTGCTTCCTTTTTAACGGGTTGGGGGAGGGGTAGGAAGAACCAAGTTCTAACGTCCCCCCTGCAGGTTCCCCCTCTACCCCTACCTAAAGAAAGACTCCATCACTTTCAGAGAGGTGACTGGAAAGCTCTGACCCTCCTGCCCTTTTAGCTAAAGGACTTGTGGGCTTGCAGCGTGGGACAGACAACTTACCTGCTTGAGTCAGCTGGCGTGAGTCAGCTGTTTCGGGAGGCGAGCGTTTGGGGTGTGGGCCAGCGAGGTCCACATTGATACAGAGGCAGATCCCTCTGAAAAGGGCAAACCCCTTGCTTGGTAGCCTTCCCTTGGGGGTGCACAGTACATTTCCTGCGGTCTCAAGTGGCAGAACCTCAGGGCCTCTGCCTGGGGCAAAGCTACCTTGGCTTGGTGATGAGTCAACCAGGATCCAACTCCAAAAGGAGGAACCTGGGGCCTCGGAGAGCTGGGTGCCTGTGGTGTTGGATCTGATTTCCTGATGTCAGCATTGGGTGGTGCTGAGCCTTGTCCCACCCAAGGGGCAGGGTATCAGGTGGGGTGTGGCAGCTGGACCCACTCGGGCACGTGCACACCCCCTGGGGAGGCCTGTGTGGTCAGGGCAAGAGCACCCTCTCGGGAATGGCTCACCTGGAGGCTGTTGGCTCGGTGCTGCCTGTAGTGGAGGAGAAACAGGTCTCCAGAGCCCCTTGTTTGGGGTGGGCGTTTGGGCTTAGAGGTTCCTGTGGGTCTCAAGCTGCCAGGTACTGGGGGTCCCCAGGGCCCTCCCTGCTCTCCTGCCCTGCAGACTCCGTGTGCCCTGAAAGCCAGGCTGTGGAAGGCACGTTCTTCTGGCTGGCTAGCCCTGAGTGCGTGTGATTTGCCCAGTATCGGGCGGTCACCCGGGATTCCCAGGGCTGGGATTAGACCCCTCTTCAGAGCTCTGCCAGCTGTGGGCCTGGCGCACATGAGAGTGCTGAGGGGGGAATAAAGTGTGTGGGGATGAAAAGCCGAATGAATCGCTTTCAGCCCATTGTTCGCCCGGGGAGGCTTAGAGGGGATAAGAGGGTGGCAGGCCCCTTTGAAATTTCCTTGAACAAGTGAATAGGAGCTCCCCATAAAGCATGAAAAGGCTCTGGCTGTTTCTCCTGGGCACAATGGCCAGCTCAGGCTGGGAGCGGGGCTGCGAGTGGGGCTGGCTGCCCTGCTGGGAGTTGGGGAGGGGGCGCGGCTGGGGAGGGGGAAGAGGGGGTCGCTGGCGGCCTTCAATAGACTCCGGAAGGTTGGAGTTCATTAGATACAAGCCGGGGGACGCAATCATCTCATTTGTGACAGCACCAATGAAGTTCCAGGGCCTTTGCAGGAGGCCTGGGTGGAAGCTGGACAGGGCTGGCCTGCACTGGGTTATCCCAGGGAGCTGTGCACCGGGGCCTGGAGGTCCTGAGCAGGCAGGGGCTTTAAAGAAATCATTGCCTTCTCTCCAAGCCTCATTGCTGAGTTCTGTTTTCCCTCTAAGAAAAGCGCCCTGTTAAAGATGGCTGGGGCCTGGCCGGTGTGGCTCAGTGAACTGAGCGCTCACCTGCAAACCGGAAGGTCATGGGTTAGGGCGTATGACTGGGTTGCAGGCCAATGTTTCTCTCCTTTTCTTAAAATCTTAAAAAAAAAAAAAAAAAAGATGGCTGGGATTTGGGTCTTCATCGAAGGCCTCTGAGAAGGCTGTTTTACGGGCCTGTTGCTCTGAAACCTACGTTCTCGGAAGAAATAGCTTTTTAACTTTTTCTTTTTTTTTTTTTTTGGAAGTTAGCTGCCAGACACCCAGCCAAGTTCTAAACCCCTATCTCTGTACAGCACTGGGGACAGGAGGGTTAGGGGCCCATTCCTGGGGAGCAGGCCTGGGGGATGCAGCCGGGGGCTGAACCCTCGGAGGCAGCAGGTCCTTTGCCACCCAAGTGTGACTGCTCTGCTGGAGGCAGCCAGGCATTGTGACGGCCGTGCATAGGGAGTGTCTCTCTCGTCTTGTCACGTATGCGCAAAGCTGCTCGCAGAGCCAGGAGCGTCCTGGCCTGAAGGTTGATCGGCCCTGGGCGTCATGAAATCAGTGCAAGACACTTCCCTCACACCTCACACAGAGGGCGGCGTGGGTCATTTTATTTATTTATTTTTATTTCCTTTTATCTTATTTATGGGTTTACTTTGGACACCAGGGACAGCATCCACGTGAACTTCAAATATTACCTTATCTTACAAACCCGGCCTTTGATGTTGGCCGTGATCAGAGGCGGCCCTCTGAGAGGCTGCCAAATGGAAATGCGAGCGGACGCCCGCGCGCATCGGTCTGCGATTTCAAAGTCACCGGAAAACGACATTCAGGTTAGGCCGGGCACCGCGGAGTCAAAAGGCTAAGCTAATTGGCTCGGCTTAAATGGCAGCTAAGTGGAGTCCACACTTCAAAACCCGAACTCCCCAGAAGCAGCTGGGCCCGGCAGCCGGCTCGTTAGCCGAAATGTTTACAATGAAAGGCGGGACCGAATCGCTGGCGCTCGTCCACTCCCAGTTCTGAGCGGTCAGGAAGCAGATCGTAGACTTTTAGGGCCTGAATTGAAAGGAGAGAGGCCCCCTTCTGGAATGAGGGGCTGTTTTGGAAGAAGATTCTTGGCTGGGGGAGAATTAAAGCCACATTTCCTGGAGGCGCCTGTCAAGCCTCTTTGAGCCTCTACAAGTTGAAATCTCTCTTTTGCTGCCCTGGCTCCTTCAGCTGCCCTGTGTGTGTGTGTGTGTGTGTGTGTGTGGAGGGGGTGCCTAAAACATAATTGTTCCTATGGCCTTCAAATCGGCCGTGACCTGCTTCCCCTTCCCCCATACCTGTGTCCCCCAGTTCTCTTCTTCCTGCCTTATATGGAAAAAGAACGAGGTGTAAAAGCCTTCCCACTCACCGTTTCCATCTGTGTGGAAGGAGGAAAGATGGAAGGTTCCTGGGGGACATTTGAAGACAAAGCCTTGGGAGGGTGGGAGCCTCCTCTGGGACTCTTGAAGCCCTGTGTGTGCCACGGAGGGGGGGTCCATGGCATGCTTGGCTGCTAGCCTCCAAGATGGTCAGGAAGGGGCCTGGACCAGAGGCCTCCACTCTTAAGTCCCCAGAAGAGTCGCTGCTCAAGAGAAGGGTGTGGATTTTTGTCTTTGCAACCCTGGGACCCCAGAAGGTGTGTTAGGCCAGCATGAGACCCAATCTGTGGGGCCCCCCACCACCATGCCACAGGGATATAGGTTAGAGGTAGGGAGAGAGTCGCTGTCTTGGGAACCGCTTGGCATGCCCTGTGGCCAGTGAGTCCCAAGTGGTGGGGGGGGACTTTCTAGGACGTTCGCCGAATCTCCCATTTGTCCTGTCAGGAGGTCAGGTGACTCCGTGGGACTCAGGAAGTGGTGCCCCCCACATTCAGTCAGGAAGCTTGGCCCCTCCGGTTGGGGCTGGGCGTGGAGTGGTTGAGTCAAGGTCCTCTGTTCTGGAGTCCAGCAGCGGTTGCACTCGGACCCTGGATCTGGCCGCTGCTGACGGGGACCCTGGCCGTGTCAGGTGTGGTGGACTGGGGCTTTTGTGAGGACGGAGTGGGATTCCGTGTCAGGTGTGTCTTCACTCTGTAGGGACTCGGTGGAGGGAGCTGGTGGCCTAGGGTTGGAACCCGTCACCTGGCTTGGAATTTGGTTGCTGATCAAGTCAGGCATGCTCTTGAGAGCCCTATCTTATTAATGACCCTAAGGTGAAAACAGTGAATTTCGGCCAGTAAGCTCCAGGTGGGTCAGCAAGGGTCTGGACCAGAACCTGTACCCTGCTTGGCCTTCGGGGGCCCGTCAAATCCCAGGCCTGGCGAGTAGGGAGCTGTCTGGGCACCTTGACCTGCTCTGGTCAACAGGCTACCCTCCCCCCGCCCCGCCCCCGCCACTCCCCGCCTGGCTCACCGCCTCTGCCCCTTGAGGCCGTTCTCTGGGACAGAACCCGTGCGTGTGTGAGTCCTTGCTTCAGACACCGCTCTCCTCCCCAGTCCCCTCAGCACGGGGGTCCTTCGGGTGCAGATTCTTAGCCGGGGTTTGGCGCCCAGATCACACTGTCTACTGTGCATGGTGTCACCCCCACGTGGCCCTGGTCTCTGGTCTAGGTCAGCAGACGTCCAGCCCCGAGAATCCCAGGATGCCTCAAATGCGGAACCGGAAGTCAGCCTCTGGCTGCTCCTGCGGATCTCGAAGCACTGCTGGTGTTCACCCACAGCTGAGCCAGCGTGTCTTTCTCCCTTCCCCCCTGTGAGGTTCAAAACACCAGGGAAAGAGAAGTGGCCCAACTCCTAATTTCAGAATTTACGGCCTCCAGGCATGATTCAGTGTGATGCTGTGTGAACACAAGGCTTTCATAAATAAGTGGCCTCCAGAAGGGACAGCGATGGGAAAATTGTCCCACCTTGACTGCTTTTAAGAGTAAACATTAAAAAAAAAAAATCACAGCAACTCCAGGTCATGTTTCTAGTGAAGACTAGTTGGGAGTACAGAGTGCAGGTGGTTCTTACCTCTGCTCCTTGTTTTTTTTTTTAAGTTGAGTTTTTTTTTTTTTAAGATTTTATTTTTAGAGGGAAGGGAAGGAGAAAGAGGGATAAAAGCATCAATGTGTGGTTGCCTCTCATGTGTTCTCCCACTGGGGACCTGGCCTGCAACCCAGGCATGTGCCCTGACTGGGAATCAAACCAACAACCCTCTGGATTTGCAGACCTGTGCTCAATCTGCTGAGCCACACCAGCCAGGGCTGCTACTTGTTTTTTTGGGGAAAAAAAAAAAAAAAGAAAAAGAAAAACACAGGATGAAGGACCCAGAGGCCCGCCCTCCTGCAGGTTTCTGCAAGGACTTCACTGACCGCCCCCCACCCCCCAGCTACCTGGCATGCCCCATAGCCAGTGAGTACGGAGTGGTGGGAGGACCGGGCTTTGAAATTGCGACTCCCCGCTTCAGCCAGTGGCTCCCTCTTCCCGTGTCCTGTACAGTTTCATCGTGGTAATCACCAGCTTCTGACGCACTGTAGATTTTGCTTTTTCATTTTCGCTTATTGCCCAGGCCACCCCATTAGGAAACAAGGTTCATAAGGCAGTCCTCTGCGCTTTCTACTCCCCTCTGTGACTGCTCTCTTACCTGACCAAGGTTCTGCACGTGGTATGTGCCCAGATGCTGGAACGAACTGCACAGAATGCCACACAGTAGGGGCTTTGTCTTTATGCCCATGTTGGTTGTGTTTTTGAGACTTCGTTGCTTGGGGATGGTAGGGTTCGGAGCTGAGGGAAGGAGGAACCCCAAAGGTCCCCTTTGGCGATTTGTCGAGGAAGAACTTAGGAAATGCCTGGGGGGCTGAGTGTTGGAGACTCGCACGCGGCTTCACCAGCGCCCGGCTTGGCCCCCGTGGGTCTGGCCCCTCAGCCTGCCCTGGAACGCTCCTTAAGGCACACCTGCTTTCCTGCTTCCGGGCAGTGAGTTGTCGTTGGGAGGACCAGAGGGGTCTTTGACTCTGCTGTGTGGGGCCCCCGTAAGCCAGGGGAGCCTTCACTCTGACTGGCTGGAGTGTAACCCAGTTCTCGGAGAGCAGCCTGAGGAATGGGCTTACCACGACTTTCCGAGTTGGTGACCCCAATCCGGGCGGGGCCATTTCCAAAGATGAGTGACGGATAGGCAGGAGGTTTGGCGTTTGGACGGCAGGAACAGCCATGGCCCCTGGGACGGTGGTGCACTCCCATGGCGGCGTGTGGCCCCATCCGTTGGCAGGATCTGAGCATGGCTTCTGAGCGTGTTGCGTGCTGACAGCATCCTCTTGAGCCTGCGGGTTCTGTCTCTCCCCTTCCCTTAGAGATGGAATCCCTCCGTACCGCGTGGGGACTAAGAAACAGCTCCAGAGAGAGATGCATCGCAGCGTGAAGGCCAATGGCCAAGTGTCTCTACCTCATTTCCCGGTGAGTATAGTCTAGAGGGGGAGGCGGCTGCTCTCAGCCGGGTTGAGTGCTGAAGAAAAGGGGTGGGAGGAGGAGGGGGTGCACAGAGACAGCAGGAGGGGCAGTGCCGGGGCCTGCTAGCGAAAGTGGGGGAGGGAAGACCAGCCAAGAGGTGCCACATGGATTCCTTGGGGTGTGGCACTGAGACGAGGGGAGTTCAACGTGACCTTTTCGATCATTTACATTTTCTCAATTCATAAAAGAAAATTCTCTGTGAGAAAGAAACCAAAGCAGCTCCTTCCCAGAAACCAGACCGTGATAGGAGGTAATTCATGCTTCTCATCACTTCCCACTGGAATGGAAGCCTCCCGAGGGCAGGGAGCTTTGTCTATTCTGTGAACTTCCATGTTCCCAGACACTGGAACAGTGCCTGGCACATACCGGGTACTTAAGTAGACCCTTGCTGACGGAACTAGCGGACGAATGAATGAGGCGGCTGGAGGAACCTGCCTCCCGTGGCGGGGGGAGTTCCATCCCTGCGACACTCTGCTTGTGCTGCCCGTGCTGTGTGCTGACGGTCGCTTCTGTCACCCGTTTCTCCTGCCGACTCCTGAAGCCCTAGAGGGCAACTGGACCATCCTGTCTGTTTCCAGCCCCAGAACATGGCTCAGTGCTTGCTGTTGAATCTGCACCTACTATGGGCTGGATGAATGAAGTGTTTGGAAGTGGGGGTCCCGGGAGCAGCAGCTTCCTGTGGTTGAGATATGAGAGGCCAGCATGGCATGAACTGGGCCCTCCCAGTTCCACGTCTTGGATGGCCACCACACGTGGCGCCCTGCTCTCAGAGAGCCTCACAGGCCACGTCTCAGGAGCCGTGCCTCGCGGGTGATGCCCTGACATCCAGGTTGCCAGGGCGCTGCTCCTGGGGCGGGGGAAGAGAGTACCCGGTTTAGAGCGGCATCCCTGTTTATTGAATCCATCCCACCAGCTTCCAGGAAGCCAGCTGGTCCCTGGGCGATGTTGCATTTAGAAAATCAACACTTGGAATTGCTGATCCCACGCTGCGTTAGCACGCGGACTGGTGCTGGTGCTGGAGCAGCTCCTCTATGGAACCTGGCACGGTCTTGGGCAGACTTCCCTTTGTCCTGAAGTTAGTGTATTGAAATGGCTTTTCTGGGGAACTCCAGCACCCCTCTTCAATAACAGTGCCCCCCGAATACCACTGTGTTGATGACACACATTCCTTGGATGGGGCAGGGGTGCGTGTGCATTAACAAAGAACACCCAGGCTTGTAAATGAAGCGACCTTGCCCTGGGGGTGTGAAGCATCTTTCCCCAGGAGGGCCCCCTTGACCGGGTAGGGGCTGTGTAGAGCCAGCCTGTGTGAGAGGGGGCGTCTCCTACAGGGTGGTGGGGGTGCTTTCAGTCCCCTCACTAGTTCTGCAGCTGCTGGGGGAAATGCTGGCTTGCCCCGGTTGACTTTGCTGCTGCCCCCACTGCACCCCAAAGAAACAGCAGAGCAAGAGGGAAGCGAGGAGAGAGGCAGAGCCACCGGGGAGGAGGGGTGGGCGAGATGGCAGGAGGATGGGGAGCCGTCGGGCTGTGGGGGTTCTCGCTGTTTGCTGCTTTTGGCAGGCGATCTCCGTGCTTTTTTATATTCCGCACTTGATTTGGAGATGTTCCCTTTTCCCTTGATAGAGCAGCTTCAGGCAGCCAAACTCAGCAGTGTTCTGCTACTAGCCCGCAGCAGCTTTCTTCATTTTCTGTACAAAGAGACGGGGAGGAGGGGTGAGGGAAAGCAGGCAGATCTAGGACAGTGTTGAGACAACACCACCTCAAAGGTGCGCAGTGTGCGGCCAGGAAATAAAGTGCCGCTTCTTCTGATCTGGCCGTGTGACTCCTTTTTCCCCTCCCTTTTCCTCCCCCCCACCTCCCTTCCAATCTTTTTTTTTTTAAATTTCCAACTCCCTTTCTGTTTAGACTCTACTTTTTATTCCTTGAGTTGGTCTCTCTCTCCCTCCCCACCACAGAGGCTGCCTTTTTTTTTTTTTTTTTTTTTGATGTTTGACAACAGTCTTTGAAGATTTTCTACTTCAGAGTAACTACTGATGGGCTGGTTGTACTACAGAGAGAACAAGCGGGGCCTCTCGGAGTGCGACCAACTGCTCCTGCCCAAGGCAAACGCTGGTGGGGACCATGGCGCTCCATGAGGCCGCAGCGCCGGCGAATAAAGCTCCCCGGCAGCCCGGGCCGTGCTCTGCCCGAACCTGGAGCCGCCGAGCGCCTCGCTGGCCCGGGCAGCTCCAGTGCAGCCACGCTGGCCACTGCGCACCCGGCCGGCTCAACACGCCCGTCCCTTTCCTCCCCGTGCCCTGCAGAGAACCCACCGCCTGCCCAAGGAGATGACCCCCGTGGACCCTGCCGCCTTCGCGGCTGAGCTGATCTCCAGGCTGGAGAAGCTGCAGCTGGAGCTGGAAAGTCGGCACAGTCTGGAGCAACGGCTGCAGCAGATCCGAGAGGTAGTGCTGGCCCCACCCCGCCAGGCCCTGTGCCCTGCCGCCTGCCCCCCCCCCCCCACCATGCGTGCCAGGGTCTCTGCTGCTCACAGGCCCCCCACCTTCCAGGATGAAGAGAAGGAGGGCTCCGAGGTCGCACTGGGCTCCCGGGACGCTCCCACCCAGCACCCCCTCTGCCTCCTGCCCTCCAGCAGTTATGAGGAGGACCCGCAGACAATCCTGGACGACCACCTGTCCAGGGTCCTCAAGACCCCTGGCTGCCAGTCCCCCGGTGTGGGCCGCTACAGCCCCCGCTCCCACTCCCCCGACCACCACCACCACTCCCAGCTGTACCACCCCCTCCTCCCACCCGGGGGCAAGCTGCCCCCTGCTGCCTCCCCAGCCAGCTGCCCTCTCCTTGGGGCCAAGGGCTTCGTGACCAAGCAGACGACGAAGCATGTCCATCACCACTACATCCACCACCACGCCGTCCCCAAGACCAAGGAGGAGATCGAGGCAGAGGCCGCACAGAGGGTGCGCTGCTTCTGCCCTGGGGGCCCCGAGTATTACTGCTACTCCAAGTGTAAAAGCCACCCCAAGGCCCCGGAGCCCGGGCCGGTAGAGCAGTTTGGGTAAGTGGCAGGTGGGCCGGACTGTCCCAATGGGGCTTCTCTCCTGGCCACAGCCCTGGGCAGGTGTGAGGTGGGGTCAGAGGTCACTGGCATTTTGTTTCCAGGAAGGGGGGGCGGGGGATCAGGTGCATGTGTCCCTATCACCTTCCCGTCTGTCTGGTGGGGGAGCCCCAGAGAGGTAAGGGGCTGTGGTCTTGGTTCCCCACAGTGGCAGCAGAGGCGGCACCCTGCCCAAGCGCAATGGCAGAGCCACTGAGCCCAGCCTGGCCGCCAGGGACGGAGCGGGGGCGCTGCAGCTGCCCGGGGAGGAAGGAGACAGGTCGCAGGATGTCTGGCAGTGGGTGCTGGAAACCGAGCGGCCGAGCAAGCCCAAGCCCCATAGGTAAACACCGCCACCGCCAGCACCACCCCCAGGAGGGTCGGGGCAGTCACTGGAGCTGTTGTGGGGTTGGCTATTTTTGTCGTCGGCCGGAAACAAATGTGACTGTTTGCTCCCGCCATCTTAATATTAAACGTTGGGCTGAGCAGACCACAAAAATGCCACGTTTTGGCAACGCCCCCTGTTCGTGTTATGGTAGTTATTTTTTTCTTCTCTCCCTGAAGGCAGAACAGAAAAGTTTCTCTTGAAGTCATATTTTCCAGTTTTCCTAACCCAGTTTCTTTCCTTCTGCTTTCTCTCTCCTCATTCCTTGTTCAGTGCCCAAAGCACAAAAAAGGCCTACCCCTCGGAGTCTGCCCGCGTGCCCCCAGCCGAGCGAGCCGGCCGACACCACCTGTGGGGGGGCAGCAGCGGGCACCCCCGAGCCGCCCCCCGCACCCACCCGTTCACCCAGGACCCTGCGATGCCTCCCCTGGCCCCACCCAACACCCTGGCACAGCTGGAGGAGGCCTGCCGCAGGCTGGCGGAGGTGTCGAAACCCCCAAAGCAGAGGTGAGCAGAGGCAGCTCGGGAGGTGAAAGGCGGTGCTTGGTGTGGACGTGGAGGCCCGGCCTGCTGCTAGGGGAGGGGCCTTCTTGTTGCTGGGGGGCTCCGTCCTTCCCCAGGGAGGAGGCGTGGCTTCTGGCCGCAGAGCATTGTGCTGTCCAGCCTGGTTCCCTTTAGTTCCATTCATCCTGAAGCGCTAACTAGGGTGTGTTGGGCAGCTCATTCAGTAATTCCTCACAAATCCTATTCCTGACGAGTGTCTGCCTCGTTTCAGGCTGGTTAGATGAGAGCTTAAGAAGGCATGGCTGACTGATTGGAAATTGAGGTCCCCTTTAGCCCTTTGCCCGGATTGGTCGAGTCCAGGCCTGGGTTCCCACGGGGGCTTTGGATGGCAGTTGGGCCTTGGTTGCGTCTCCCCGTGGATGGAAGTTGGGTCTGTGTTCAGGAGGCCGAAGAGGGTCGTTTTCTGTCTGCCCCGCATTTGCCCCGGGGACAGCAGGCATGCCTCTGAACGCTTTGCTCCGACTGCATCCTTAGGTGCTGCACGGCCAGTCAGCAAAGGGACAGGAGCCACCCGGCCGCTGGTCAGACAGGAGCCACACCGTTCTCCACCCCAAGCCTGGCTGCGGAAGAGTGAGTGCCCCTGCTTGGCTCTGCTGAGGCCCACCTGGGGTTTCCAATTCAGGGTGCTCGCCATCGGGAGTGGTGACTTTTTAAAACATTTGTTAATACATGAAATCACCTCTATTTTAACATGTTAGTGACCATTAGATGCAGATGTTGCCATAAGTTAGGATCTTTTTTTTTTTTAAGACTTTATTTTTAGAGAGAAGGGAAGGAAAGGAGAAAGAGGGAGAGAAACATCAATGTGGGGTTGCCTCTCGAGCACCCACTACCGGGGGCCTGGCCTACAACCCACGCATGTGCCCTCACTGGGAATCAAAGCGGCGGCCCCTTGGTTCACAGGCCGGCACTCAATCCACTGAGCCACACCAGCCTGGGCTATCACTTAGGATCTTGAAAACCCTGCTAGTGCTGAGCAACGCATTGTGACTTGTCCACAAGTTTTCCCTCCTGAAATGACGGGTGGGTCAGGGTTCCCAGGCACACACTCATCGAATGCTGAGATGCAAAGCCATGAGCAGACAGACCCAGGGGCCCCCAAACCCAGATGCAGAAGTCGCCCCCTTTCAGCTTGCCCGTCGGCGAGAAGCCTATTTGTTCGCACAGAGCAGGGAGCTGGCTCTGCTCCATGCAAAGGTGGAGGGAGATGGTCTTCCTTGTTTTCTTGTGGAAAACGGTGTGCCCCCTGATGGTGCTGTGGTCCCTTTCGTAAATGTGCACTGTTACAAAGCGGACAGAGAAGCCTGGCTTCGTTTAAATACAGGATGGCGCCCTTAAAAAGAAATCCGCTGAAGAGATCTAAAATGGTCTAAATTAATTGTTTTGTTTCTTAGCTTCTTTATTTTGAGCAATGAGCAGTGTTTGCAGCCCTGAATAAGCCACCACCCTGGGCCCTTTTGTTTTAATTGGTTGACCTTAAGTCTTCCAGCTGTTCTTGCCTGGATCTTTTTTTTTTTTCCCCTCCCAGCCAGTCTACAAAATCTTGGAGTAAATGGGGAAGTGGAAATGACTGGGCTCTCCCAGGGGGCTCTAGCGTTCCGGGTCCGTGCCTTCCCCGGGGTGCTCTGAGTTTCTCTATAGCGTCCCCTGCTGGCGAGTGTCCCGTTCTCTGCGATGGTTCCTCCTCCCTCGTCTTCATGGCAAGCACCCCACGTGTGCCAACCTGAAAGAGGCTGCTCTGTCCCCGCATTAGGTGGTAGTGGGAGAGACAGTAGCACTTTATACAAGCAAAGGAATTGTTCCCTCCTGGGTGCCCCTCACGGGTGACCTGGAGTTGGACTGTGTTCGCCAGAGGGGGTTGTCTCTGTGATATGGGCCCCCAGCCTGTAGCCAGAGACGGTGTTTGGAGAGCATACACACATGTGTGTTTGCGTGTGTTTGCTCGCTGCCTTCAAACGCTGAGCTTGCATTGTATCTTATTTTCAGTCACAAAGAGCCAAAGAAGCCAGCAGGGGTCCACGCGCTCCAGGCCAGCGAGCTGGTCGTCACTTACTTTTTCTGTGGAGAAGAAATTCCGTACAGGAGGATGCTGAAGGCTCAGAGCCTGACCCTGGGCCACTTTAAAGAGCAGCTCAGCAAAAAGGGAAATTATAGGTGAGAGTCCTGTGGCTTCTCTCTGCTCTAGAGTTTGTTTGCTCACAACCAAGAACCAGAGTCGTGGGAGGGGCCGGGAGGGCTTCGGGAGTCCCCGGGGCAGCCGTGGGAGCGCCTGTCCCCTCTCCACTCACAGACATAATACAGCCGCAGCCGCGGGGAGGGCTCTGTGGGCCAGGTGAACAGAACGCTGAGGAGGAAGGTGGCAGTGGCTTTGTCGCAAGGAGAGCTGGGCCTGGGCCATCGGTGGGGCTCTGTCTGAACGGGAGAGAGGTGGGAGGGAGATACAGACAGACAGACAGCTGGGCAGACCAGTTAGGAGCCCCAAAGACTACTGTCCTGTCATGGGCGCCAGAGGGACTGCCCACACCGAAGGCTCAGGGAAGGGCAGACCATTGCGTGGAAGTGGGGGTGGCATTCTCCTTCCTCAGCTGTTCTGCCCAAAGAGCCGCCTCCCTCTGTCCTGCGGGGTCCTGTGAAGCAGGGTGCTCTCTGTCCACAACAAAGAGGGGGCAGGCCCTGCAGGTGGGCGCCAGGTGGACTGGGAAGGGAGCTCGCCCACCCTCCAGGCTTCCTTTCCCCGTCTGCACCGTGGCGACATCCAGGAACCTGGATGGGTTTAGAGCCGGGGGCCCCATTTCTTGTTCATGTTCTCTCAACTGGGGACAGGTGGTGACTCCACCTTAGTTCATCCAGAGTCCCGCCTGCCCCTGCTCAATGGCTTTCATCCCAAGGGAGTGCGTGTGTTCTGTTCCAGCTGTCTCAGGTGCCACGTGCAGGGCAGGGACGAGGGACAGGCAAGTGTGGCGCCAGGCATGCAGAGTAAGGAGTGCAGTGTGTGTCCAGAAGGTGTCCACCCACTCCTGCCTTGAGCCAGGATGGGAGCGGGGGACCTCGATTCTGCTTAGCGACCTGCCAGGTGGCCACAGGCTTCTGGACCCAGGCGAGTCCAGGGCCCCAAGACCCATCCCTTCCTGAGCAGCCACCTCCGCCTGGGAGCTGATTTGGGCAGGGGCCCCAAGTGATTCCTTTTTTCGGGGGAAGGGAGGTGGCTGAGAGAAGGGTGTGGTGCTGGGCTTCAAGCTTTCTTTTTTACACCTGAGCTGAGACAATTCTGAAAATGTGTCAGGGGTTGGGGAATGGGCCAGGCTGCTGCTGTTTTTTTTAAATCTTGAACAGACGCACGGTGAAACTAATTACACAAGTGTGCCGCCCCTTTAGGGATTCATTTTGATCTGAGCTTTGACTCGGCTGGACTTTGAGGGAAACGGCAGGTGACCTCCAGGGAGAAGGGCCATGGAGCGCCTAGCAGAGAGGCTGCGGGGGAGGCTCCCTGCTCAGCCACTCCGTCCACATCTGGCTCTGATTTTTTTTTTTTTTTCTAAGGCACACTTAATAAGCCTGGCTTTGAAGCCCCGGCCTCCCCTTTAATGCACAAAGACTTGCACAAATGGTTGACGCTCAGATTCTTTACTGATTGGATCAGGCTGTGGCCCGGCCCTTCCCAGCTTCCTTATCTCTATGAGCTCCTGGCTGAGGCCAGACTCCCCATCCTCTGGGCTGTGGGGGCACAGGGTACCATGCTTCGCCCCCCGCCCCCAGCAGGGGTGATGCTCCAGCATTCAGTTCACACCCCACACCCCCCACAGGATAAGGCCCGGCGAACATGGGTCTGCGGAGTGGGGGACCCGGGCTGCATTGAGTAATCTCTCCATGGCAGAGGTTCAAACACAGAACAGCCCCTCCAGACGTGCCAGGCACTATTGGTGCCAGATGTCAGAAGAAAGCAGAGTTTGCCACATAAAGCCCATTGCAGTGGTAAAGCCCGTGTCTTGGCGGAAAGGAGGGCAGCGAGCACTTTTGAAGTCTTGGGGGTGGGGCCGGGGGCACATGGCCTCTCTCCTCACTGGAAGAGGGTGCAATTATGTGGAAGGTCATTGCCTGTTTGCCGAGAAAGCCCAGCTTGGTGAACCTGAGGGGGGCTGGCGCTGGGGGCAGAGGGGTGCGTTGGAATTAGAGCCTCGTATTTGGAAAAGTAACTCTTTCCGCTGTCCCGGGTCTCCCCACTTTTTCGCCACCTCTTCCCGGCCCCCACCCCCACCCCAAATACTCCGACCCTCCAGTGGAAGCCTTTCCACCGCTGACCCATTCGAGCCACGATGTAGCTCTGCCGGGAATGCTAAAAACAAAGAACCTTGACTAAACCCAGCTGTTTCACTTTATTGAGCCTTATCTCCTATGAAAGTATTTGGCTTGCCTTCATTAAAGAAGAAAAAAAAAACCTTAGCTCTAACCAAGGGGAATTAATTTTAAGAGAAAAGACAAAAACAAAATACGGCCATAACCCTGAGACACAATTAAAGTTTTTAGAGAGGCTGTCCCCCCTCCCCCCAGGGGACTGTGACTCTCCCTCAGTGACTGGCCTTTATCGGTTGGAGATGATAGCTTGCAGGGACGAGTTTAATCCGATCGAGGGGGTGTCCCTTGCTGGGGACTGAGAAGGAAGAGGCCTTCACTTCTTTTCCTGGGAAGGGGCCTGGGAGGACAGCCGTTTCCTGAGAGAGGGCTCGTTTGAGTCCGTACAATTAAACAGCCTCACAAGACAGAAGGCTGGGGTGGGATAAAAGGAACCTTTAATCAACAGGCATAATAGAAGGGCCTTCCTGTTTGACCATGGAGGGGTGGGGGCAAGGAAGGCGGGGTGGCTGTCCCATGGCTGAACCAGAGACCAGCTGAGGAGCTGGCACCTGGGTGCTGGCCGGTGGGAAGACCGAGCAGTGTCGGCCTGCGAACAGGCCGGAGTCTGCCCGCCACGGACTTCCACAGTTTCAGGGTGGCTCAGTCTGGGGTCTCTGAAGGAACCCCCCTCTCTTGGCTGCAGCAGGCAAAGAAACTCCAGGCCTGCTTTGCCCTGCCCATCCCCGCCCCCCAATAAAAAGGGGGAGAAAGAAGCAGCTGTGCTTTGCAAAGTGTACTTTTCACAACGTGAGTGTCAGCGGCAGCGGCAGCAGTCCCGGGCTGGAGGCTGCAGCCTCCGAGCTGTTTGCAGGGGCGCCGCCCTGGCTGCCCAGCTTCTTCCTGAGCCCCAAGGCTGCCCATTTGTGCCCCTTGGGCCCGCCCCGGGGGCCACGGGGTCATCCCACTCAGAAGGGCCAAGGTTTCCCTGCACACCTGCTGTGGCAGAATCCTTGGGCTGCCACAGTCCTCGCGTTGACATACATTTCCTTCACGGAGGAAAATGCAGTTTCACCGAGATGATTTTGGGGTTTTCCTTTTAAGGTATTACTTCAAAAAAGCAAGCGACGAGTTTGCCTGTGGAGCGGTGTTCGAGGAGGTCTGGGACGATGAGACCGTGCTCCCCATGTACGAAGGCAGGATCCTGGGGAAGGTGGAGAGGATCGACTGAGCCTTGTGGGCCTGGCGGTGGCCGGTGGCACAGCCAGAACCGCACACGCAGTCTCGGACGTGAGCGACCGCCATGCAACATGTTGAAGGAAAAAAAAACAAAACCAATGAAGACAAAGTCTAGGGAAGAATTGGCCACTGGGCCTTCGGGGGGGCGGGGGGAGGTTGGTTTTCATTATTCACGAGCTGGGTACTGATATAAGAAAAGCCTGAACTATTTATTAAAAATATGACCACTCTTGGCTGTTGAAGATGCTGACTGTGTCTGAGAGACCGCCATACATAATATATGACTTCCTAGGGATCTGAAATCCATAAACTAAGAGAAACTGTGTATAGCTTACCTGAACAGGAACCCTTACTGATATTTATTGAACACTTGCTTATCCCTGCCCCCAGTTTATGGATATGCTGCTTTAACCACGGAAGGGGGAGACGGGACGTTTTCGTTGTTCTGTCTAAACTTAGGAGTTGAGCTCGGAGTGCACGAATGGTTTCTGCATTAAGAGGAATTATGCTCGGCCCTGCGTTTTCTCCAAGTGAAGATAGACTTTTTTTTTTTTTTGAACGGTGCCCTACCATTGACAACGCAGAAATTGGTGCATTTATTTTCTACGCTGCTGTATTTTGTCATAAAGGTCTTGGGGTTTGACTTATGTTGCAATAATACCACCATTTTGGGGTCATCTTGTTGGGTGGGCTGATCATGGCTGAGTTAGGGGGGCTTCCGGGGGGCCCTGGATTTCCCCTGGGGCCCCACCAAGGCCCAGCGCCCAACGGCTGAGGCCTGTAACAGTGAGGTGGTTCAACTTCTGCTTTTATTGAAATAACTGTTCCTTGGAGTCTTTTTTTTTTTTCCCCCCAATTACTCTTGGGGCTACAGCCATTCTGGAAACTGAACCCCCCCGGCCCTGCAAAAAGGGGAACAGTTGTGGGAAGATCCAGCAGCGCCCTTTCTCCTCCAGACTCCTTCACCTGGCGTTCGGGTTTTTGTGTTAAGTTAATCTGTACATTCGGTTTGCCCCATCACCTGTACTATACGTCTGTATATATTGTACGGCAGAGTATTAATCCACTATCTCTAGTGCTTGACCTTGAACCAGTACAGTACCTGTACCTGCACGGTGTCCCCATCCGTGTGTCGCCCTATATTGAGGGCTCAAGCTTTCCCTTGTTTTTTGAAAGGGGTTTATGTATAAATATATTTTATGCCTTTTTATTACAAGTCTTGTACTCAATGACTTTTGCCATGGCATTTTGTTCTACTTATACTGTAAATTATGCATTATAAAGAGTTCATTTAAGGAAAATTACTTGGTACAATAATTATTGTAATTAAGAGATGTAGCCTTTATTAAAATTTTATATTTTTCAAAACACTGGCCTTGTCTTGGAATTCCCGGGATAGGGGGCAGGGCAGAGGCTCCTTCGTGTCTGTGAACGTCTGTACTTGCTTTCACACCTGCTCGAGCCTGAGCGGACCTTGAGCTCTTCCCCGGTCTGGGCCACCCCTGGGGTTCTGAAACACCTTCACCTGGATGCTGGTGGAGGGTTCCTGTTGAGCAGGCAGTAAGCAGAGTTTCCTCAGATGTCTTCCCGGTGCCATCTCCAGCCGGCCTCTTCCTTCCAGGCAGGTGTCTCCAGGTAAGTCCAGGTGATGAGGGGCTGACACGGGATCCTCCAAGGAGCACCTGGATTTCGGTAGGCATCTCAGAGGCCGAGACCCTCAGGAAATGGTGTGTAGATTTGGAGCGTCCTGTGGGGCCGATGAACCCTGAGCTCTGTGCCAACCAGCTGCCCTCCCAAAGGCTGAGGAGACCCGACGGATGGCTTCAGTGAGGTCTGGGCAGGGAAGGGGGCACTGGTCAGTGGGCTCTGATACACGGGGCCGTGGAAGTCTGTGGAAAGTGAGCTCAGCAAAGACGTGCACCCCCGCCCTGCCTGCCCCATATGCTGGAACATGGGTCCTGGGCTGTATTTCAGATCTGGGGGAGCAGGTCTATTGAAAGGAGTCCTAGGACAAACCCTTTTTAGAAATAAAGGGTCTGTGGCGACAGTTGAACTTCTCACGTGCTGGGGTCTCATGAGGTGGGGTCTGCAGGTGACTGGGTTGGCTTTTTGTCACTATGAACAAGCTTGAGGTCGAGAGGGTAGAGTCAATACTAGGACTGGGCCGTGGGGTTAGGGGCTGGCCTGACTGAGCACCTTGGGGTGGCAGGTGGCTGCCAGGCAAGTAGGTAAGTGTATGCAGGAGCCAGATGATGGGCCGGCTGCAAAGTTACTTGAACTTGGCCCTAATGATGCAGCTTGCTACATCTTTCCCCTCCTGGCTGCCATAGGGGCTTGCAGCAGGGGTACCCAGAACCCACTTCCAGAACTGGAAAGGCTCTTTCCAATCTGAAAGGATGGAGAGAGAGAACCTGCTGTGCGTGGTGGGGGTGGGGGTACGTGGCTTTTAATCTTCAGGCCTTTTGATTTATACAATGAGAATAACAAGGTAAAACACGAGCTTGGGGCTCAGTGAAACCTGGGCTCAAGTCCCAGTGCCATCCCCTTCTGGGAGCACCTGTGAGCGAGAGGGCCAGGCTGGCAATCGCTCGCATTTGCACCTCTTCCGAGGGGGCCTATCTCCCCGCTGCTCTCATTTTAACAACCAGGTGCTCTTCACCGCCGTGGTGGCTTCTGGGATATAGACCCCTGACACTGCTTCAAAATCACCCATGCCTTCCTCCAAGGAGAGGGCTTGTAGCTCGAAAAAGTGAAAACAGCTTGTGCTGGCCTTCCTTCCCTGTCCCCAGATCACTTAAGACCCCGCTCTTCCAGGAGCCCTCCCCTCCCTCCTCCAGTCCCTTGGGTCTTACCTGGGAGCTGGTGAAATGCAGCTGCCCACCCCAGACCCACGGACTGGGCAGGACCTGTGCATTTCCAGGCCTCTCCTGGGGATGCCTGGACACCTTGGAGTTACACCCTCTAGTCCTTGTGGGCTGTCCCCTTTCTAAAGCCCAGCTTCAAATCAGATTCACCTGCCTAGCTCTCATCTCCTAGGCACTTCCACGAGCTCTGGTCTTATTTTTCTGATAAATAGTTAACCAGCTAATTAGAGGTGAAGTGTGGACTGTCCTCTGGAGCCACAGTTTGCTCATCTAGTAAGCGAGGACACTACATGGGCCCACCTCTAGGGTTTGCCGTGATGGTGAAGGGAGGTGAGGTGGCTCAGGGTCTCAGCAGGTCCCAGGACCATGTACAGCCCCACCCTCACTGCCTGCACTGTTATCAGTTAGCTTTTCCCCAGGGGAAAGTCCATCTCCCCCCAGGCTCTGGCCTCCTGCTTCTCTGGTCCCTGGTACGGACGCAAGAAGGTGGTGGGCAAGTGCGTGGGCAGGCTGTGTGACTGGGAAATGGGCTTTCAGCCAGAGCTGAGCTTTGGTCCCAAAGCGTCTTATAGTTTTCTTTATTAAGTCTGTGACCTTCCACAATACTTGGATATTCTGTGTGGACTCTCGCCTAAGGTGACAGTTCATGTAGAGGGGCTTGAAATACAGGGGTTTGGAAAAAGGACCCTGCTGTACTCCCTCCACCCACCCCATAACATGTCGGGACAATAATCACGCTGCCAGAATGAAGGGAACTGGCCATCAGCCCAAAGAAAATGGTCTAGTCTGCTTGAATTATTTAGTAAGATTTTTTTCTTGTTGTTATTTTGGTGAAGAAAAATGTTTCTCTTTTTTAAACCTTTAGTAAATAATTTGGTTGTACAGAAACTTCCCAAATTACATTGATGTTTCCAAAAACAGTGATTTATGTGTTCTTTAACAATTACTATTTCACTTCATCAACCAGATTTTCTAAAAATCTGGTGTGAGAGTAAGCCTCTCCCAGGAAGTGGGAGGCAGTGACTTGGTTTAAACAAACAAACAAAGCACACACACACAGACACTACTGCCACACACAAACAATTTTAAGGCATGTTGGTAAATCCTGGCTGTAACCAGGATTCCCCCAGGGAGGAGCCAGCCTGCTTGGTAGAGTCTCTGAGCCTGGATTTCATACAGAACTTGAGGTCTGGTAGTTTAGGGTGTGTGTGTGTGTGTTGGGAGGATGGTGATTTAGAAAGGATCTGACACAGAAGGAACAGCAGCCCCCTGACAGGGGGGTCCTTCACCATCTACAAGGCCCAGCTCTGAAAACACAAATTCCTGTGCTCCACCCACACGGACCTTCTAGTTCTGGAAAGTGCTCTGCAGCTGGGGGCCTTTGCACATGCTGTTCCCGCGGCCAGTTGGGCACCCACTGCCCCCAGCCCTTCCTGGGGTTGTCTCCTTTTCAGCCTCAGGTCTTGACTTAAATGTCAGAGGTCTTCCCTGCCCATCAGGTCCTCATGTGTTCTCAGCTGGATCCCCTCCAGCATCACAGAACTTTCTTCATTCTTCCACTGCACGCTCTAATTTTATCTATGCAATTACTTAATTGCCCATGCATTCATCCATGAGGCAGGGAGTAAACATGCTTTTATTCACTGTTGTGTGTGTGACATCTAGGGTAGTGGTTGTCACCTAGCAGGCACTCAATGTTCATAGAATTGAAGAAAAAAAAGAAAAATTGTCTATAGTAGTATTACCCAATGTTAAGGTAACCACTATTAACACTTTGTAGTATTCTTTCAGATTAAAATATGTACACACACACACACACACACACACACACACACAGGACCATACTATCTTGTAATCTGCATTTTTAAACTCAGTAACAGGTCATTGGCATATTTCCATATCAATAAATATTTTTCTATGTTCTATAACATGACCTACATGTATAGCTGAACTATCATTTATTTAACTAATTACCTATGGTTGGACATTTCTGTAGTTTCCAAATTCTGCAATTATAAGTCATATTGCAATGAAATCTTTTATTTTTTAGAGAGGGGAAGGGAGGGAGAAAGAGAGGGAGAGAAACATCAATGTGTGGTTGCCTCTCACGTGCCCCCTACTGGGGACCTGGCCCACAATCCAGGCACATGCCCTGTCTGGGAATCGAACTGGCGACCCTTTGGTTGGCAACCACTGAGCCACACCAGCCAGGGCTGCAATGAAATCTTTATAGTGAAACACTCCCATGGTATTCATAGCTAGAGAGTCTTTAATAATTAGGAGGAAGGTTTTCCAGGTAGAATTTCTAAATCAAAAGCCCGCTTCTGGGTTTTGGCCACGTCCTGCCAGTCTGTCTGAGGCAGTGGCTCACTTGTCTCTCGAGTCCCCAGTGTCTCGCACATGGTTGCCATCCAAGCCACGATTGTGCCTTCACTTTCACTCTCCAGCCCAGATATGCAAGGCTCTCCTCAACCCACGCTGAGCCTGTCTTTCTGGTACTATTTCCACTCTCCACTTACATAGTCTTGAGCAACGAATTTCCCTCTACCTGGGTTTGCCTCTTTGTAAGATGAGGATAGTTGCATGCTTCCTCCCCGGTGCTGATGGGGTTGTGAGCCGTGCACGGTTCTTAGAAGACAGTCTGCCCACGGTGAGGGCCTCGTACATGTCAGCCCCTGTTACCACCCGCTGATGCCCACCATCTGGTCTTCAGGCCTGGCTTTACTCAGCCCTTCTCCTTCCTTTCCCTCACCTGTCATGGGAAGCCTGGCTTACGTCCCCACCCCGATCCCCCACCTTTCCCCCACCTTTCCCCCAGGCTTCTCGCTCAGAACCCTGTGGACTGGCTTTCTCAGATGCTCATCCTATGCTCACCTCCTCAGTATGTTATATTTCCTCCCCTGGGTTGTACGGAAGCCACCCTGAGAGCGAGGTCTGTGGCTCAGACCTCTGTGTATAAGAGCTTTACAGAGAGAAAGCCCCCCTGAGTGATAGAGTGATCGCCAGGTAAAATTCATCCAGACATCCTGGGACTAGACCGCCCTTCTTAGCTCAGTGTCTGACTTTACTCCGTCTTCCCAAACTTGACTTTGGCCCTTATGATATGGTTGGGAGCCCCTGTTACCGAGACTTTCCTGCTGTTTGTATCAGACACGGTGCATTGACAGGATCAGGATGATTCCATGGTCATGGAGTTGAGGGTTCACTTTCTCTTCTACCCTCTCCCATGATGTCAACAAGAAAGAAATGGAAATTAGCTACAGTATGCACAGCACTGTGATTAGAGCTGCAGGATTTAGCAAGTTAAAACACAGGATGCCCCCGTTAAATTCAAATCTCAGATAAACAATAAATAATGCTTTTGTATGAGTATGTCCCATGAAATGGTTAGGCCATACTTATACCACAAACATATCTGTGTACCTGAAATTCAAACTTAACTGGATGCCTGGCCTGTCCACAATCCAGCAACTCCAGTCACGGTGGATGCTGTGAATTACCCACTGAACCTTCCTCCCCCTTTGCTGCTGACCTGCTTTCTTGTACTTTGGACACGGGAGAGCCGAACACCCCCTTTCCCAGACTGCTGTGTGTCTAGAGACAAAGTGGGTCCCACCGTTTAGGTTTGCTTGTCTGCGGACCAACAGAGTCATAGAGACACAGGGCTTTGTGGCAGCCACGTGGTTATCTGGTCTCAGCTTCCTGGGTGCTGGCAGCGTGGAGCTGGGAGGGATGGCCAGACTCCTGGGCCCGCAGGGGCAGTGGCTGCTTCCTGATGACAGCGTGGGGCCTGTGGCAGGGTTTCTGTCCTTAAACACTCCCGGGGCAGGCGAGCGCGGTAGGGTTTTGAAAGTCATGATCAAAGGCTTGATCTAGTCCATTTGTGAACTCCTTAAATTTCTAACCACCTCATAGCCTGTATGAATTAAATTTCCATTAAAATGCTGCATTGGTGCAGGGCTGCTGTAACAAAGCACCACAAACTAGATATGTTAGAACAACAGAAATCTACGGTCTCACTGTTCTGGAGGCTGGAAATCCTAAACCGCCGTGTCACACCTGAACCCTCTGAAACCTGTAGGGGCAGGAGGGCCCTTCCCCACCTCTTCCAGCTCCTGGCGGCCCCAGACTCCTGGGCCTGCGGCTGCATCACTCCAGTCTCCACGGGGTTTTCTCCCTGTGTCTTTCACGCAGCCCTTCCTCTATACTTGTCTGGGCTGTGCCCAAATTCCCCCTTTTATCAGGACACCAGTCCTATTGGTTAGGGCCCCCTCTCATGACCCCAGCTTACACGGATCACATCTGCAAAGACCTTATTTCCAAATAAGGTCGCATTCGGAGGTACTGGTCATTAGGACTTTACTGTAACTTTTTGGGGGGACACCATGTCACCCATAACAAATACCAAGAGTGGTGCCTGTCCCCTGACTGATAAAATTGTGGCGCCTGTCACTGTGTCTGTCCTACCACAAAAAGAAAAGCACAGATCTGCCACAGAGAAACACTTCAAGCATCACTTCAAAGAGAAACTTCTTACCATCAGTAGCAAGTTGTGAGTAAGGGCGTTCCCCGCGCTGGCCTTGCTGCGCAGGCCCCAGCAGATGAATCTGGCTTTTCTTGCACACCTTCTCTCCTGACTACTGCGCACACCCCTGCTTCTCATTTCTCCTCAGTCTGGGGCAAACTGGGAGATCCAGCATGGGCTAGTCTCTGCCCACCAGACGGTGATCGGGATTTGAGCCTTTCTCTGTAGGCCCATGGTAACCACTGTGTCTCCAAAAACCGTCTTGGCTACCAGGATATAAAACCCTAAAGACAGCCCCGGCTGGCGTGGCTCAGCAGACTGAGCTCTGGCCTGGACCTGGAAGGTCACAGAGTTGATTCCCAGGCAGGGCACAAGCCTGGGTTGCAGGCCAAGTCTCCAGCTGGGGGTGTGTGAGAGGTGACCGATCAATTGATGTTTCTCTCCCTCTCTTTCTCCCTTCCCTTCTCTCGAATACATAAATAAAATCTTTAAAGAAATAAAATAAAACCCTAACGATGGATCTTTGGGAGAAATGATGGAATTTCTGTCTCCAAAGAAAGCCGGCACACCTCCGTATGTGGAGGCCTTCTCTGGCCCAGCGGCTGCCTCCTCAACAGCATCTTCCTGTCCGAGATTGGGAGTTTGGCCCAGGCCTGGGAGGGTAACTCCACTGTGTGTCCCCAAGGGAAAGGCTCAGCTACCTGCTCCCCGGGGGCTTATGGGCCCTCAGGGGAGGGTTTCTGTCCAGGCAGGGACCTTCATTGGTAAACTGACTCTCCGCTCCCACCTCCAACCAGGCAGTGGGTGCCTGGGTGTCGATTTCCATGAGGGTAAAGTCGTTGGCTGTAATCAATTGTATAAATGATTTGTGAATCATTGTCAAGCCCTTGGCAGACTGAAGACAGCACGAAGCAATTAGTCTTCTGATCAACATGGTTTGTCAACATAAAGGATTTGGGCAGACGCGTCCTCCAGATGACAGTCACTTTTTGGCATGCCTGAGATGGCCACAGGCCTTTGTTGTTTATTCATCCTGCCCAAAAAGGCCCAGGGGGTGCGGGGGAGGGGCGAGAGCTGGGGGAGGGTCACAGCTGCAGCCCATCTGAGCCCTGTTCCCTCTGCAGGGCCAGGCTCAGTGGGAACCAGGCGTCAGCTCCCAGCCCCAGCCGCCCCTGGAGAAGCAGAGAGACCCCTCCCAACCTCGAGTGAGGGGGCAGGGCTGCTTCCTCCACCTGCTTCCCAGTCGGCCAGAGGCCAATTATCCAGACTGAGGGCTAGCCAGGTCTCCAGAGTGAGGGCCAGAGAACGGTGAGACAATGAATTAAATGGAAGAGCGGATTATGATAGTAAAAGGTTGGCTTGTAAAGTATTTGACATGGGCAGCTTACAGATTTTTTCCTTTAATTTGAATTTTTTCCTGACCACAAAAATAAATAAGCATGATTTTAAAAATGTGGGGGGAAAATGCACAGAATTGCACAAAAGACAAACAAAACAAAACAAAAAACCCCGTCTATAATCCCACTACCCAAAGATACAATTGATAATATTTCGGTATATTTCCTTCCAATATACAGCATACTCTTTTGCTCAGTAAAGTGTTCGAGCATCTCATAATTTGTCAGATAAATCCCTACCTATGTGAAGACTTTCACTGTTTCAACTTTCTGGCCATTCCTGCACTGCCCCAGTCACTGTGCGGACCTGCCCTGACTTTTCCACCTGTACCTCCTTTTCCAACAAGGCGCAGAGCACAGCTTCAGCCACTTGGAAGCAGGAGGCAGGCTGGGCCCAGGATTGTCTTATGACAACCTGGGAATTGTAGAATCCACTTCCAGACTGGGAAGCGATGGCTTGGAGCTCCCGCCTGCCCTGCCCCGACCCTGGCTTGTTGGGAGGTCTCACTCCTTGATCACACCACTTGATTCGCCTGTCACTTGCCTGATTCCACTGATCCTCACCTACCACCTTTGCACAACATCTGCTGAGTCTTGTTTCTTGTCCTGGCTTATCTCCACCCTTCGTCCCCCAGCACACAGTGTCTTCCCAGCCACCTCTTCCCAGGAACCTCCATCCCTGACACCGGTGAGATCTGTTCTTGCACCAGCCATCTGGCCCAGCATCCACGTTTTTGTCTCCCGCTAACAGCACTTTGGTTTTCCTTTGGGAAACATCCCTCCGCTATAAAAATGGCACATGATCTGGCCAATCAATGTATTCCATTACTTTGGCTACCATGATTGGTTCAGGGATGAACATGTCAGTTAAGTTGATCCAATGAGAGTCAGCCCTGGGACTTTGCACTAGGAGTTCTGAGAATGAGGTGCTATCCTTCTGTTGGCTCTTCTAAAATGGTAGGACCAAATCCTACAGCTTCTGGGGGTCACTTTGTAGAGTGCACCCACCTGGGCTTGAAGCCAACACAGTAAAATTCAGAGCCACAACATGGAGGAGTGGGGCAGAAAGATTGAACCACGTTTTGATGACAGCACTTGGATTCTTAGATTCAGCTGCCCACAAGCCCAGTCTTATGAGTCAATGAATCCCATCATCTCTTTTTTCTTAAGTCAGTTTGACTTGGGTTTCTGTTCTACTCAACTAAAAGAATTCTGACTACTAATACAGCTCCCGTCCCAGGGCTGGGGGGATCTCTTCTCAAAGCCAGCTTGGATGTCAGAGAGCCCAAGTTCCTGAAGGTTCAGGAACAGGTACAGACATCACTCAGTCCAAATGGGGAGGGGTCAAAAGGAGAAACTGGCCACTGAGAAACAGGACAGAGTGACGGAGAGACTTCAAGTTCCAGTTATGGAAGACGCCACATTTAGAGTCTCACAACCAAAGGCTTAGTGTAAATAATGACCTTTATCTAAAGCAGGGGTATCAAACTCATTTTCTCCAGGGGCCACATCAGCCTCGCGGTTACCTTCAAAGAGCCGAACGTAATTTTAGGACTGTATAAATGTAACTTACTTCTTAACTAGGGGCAAGGAGCTCTACATTCGGCCCTTTGATGGCAACTGTGAGGCCGATGAGGCCCCCAGTGAAAATGAGTTTGACACCCCTTATCTAAAGTGACTCTTAGGTCCTAAGCCCACTTTCACTCTTCTTTGCTGAACACCTTCATCACCAGCATCAGGGGCACCTACTAAGAACACCTAAGTCTTGAGGGCTGGGGTAGGGGACACAGACCATGAAGACACGGTCCCCGTCCAAGATAGCACTGATCAAGATATTATAATTCAATGTGAGGAGCTGCCTGAATAAAGCTTGTCTGGAGACTCAGAGGAGGGCCACCTCTGCTTGGGCTCCTCAGAGGAAGGCCACTTCCAGGCTGAGACCTGAAGGGTCCCGAGAATTGATTAGGAGAATAGTGGATGGACAATCCCGGAGAGGGAACCACTTTGGCCAAGGCAAGGAGGAGGGAAAGAAGAGGGACACTGGAGGCTAGAAAGCAGAGCAGTGGGGGAAGCTCCCTTAGGTTCTTCCAGGTTGACACTGTGCCCCAGCTGTGGGTGGGAGTCAAC
>PVJI01000281.1:66951-206237 GCA_004026765.1 Micronycteris hirsuta | reverse complement strand
ATTCGTAAGCTCATTTTGATCGAGGGATGCCTCTCCCACAACCCACCCCCGCCAAAGGGGCCCTAGTGGCTGGGATGCCCCCTACGCCCCCTGGAAGGGAGGTCCTGAGATAGGAGAGCCAGAGGCTCAGGGAAGCTGCCAGAGCATCAGGGAAGTGAGAGCTGAGCTGACTCTCTTATTATTTTTCTCCCCTGGGGGCCCTGAGCAAAGACTTCTGGGCTCAGAGCCTTTATAGATCCTCACTCCCTTGGCAACCCAGTACTCCTGTCCAACCTGGAGTGTTTAATTACCAAGGAAAAGAATGATTTTTTTTTCCCCTGAGAATCCATTTAATTATTTGATTGCACAGTAACCAAAGAGTGTGAGAGGCCCGTAGCCAGAAGGGACTTCAAAGTGATACCTTGATGTTGCTGAGCGGGGCATTAATGGGCTCTGAAGGCAGGAGATTGCTAAAGAGGGGAAAGTATTCAAAGCGCCTCCCGATCCTGCCAGCAATCTCGAAAAACGCATAAACACTGGACTGCTCCGCCGGAGAGGGAAGGCGAGTTCAAAGGGACTGGGAGAGTTTTCATGTAAAGTTTAGAGTTTAAGGCGTGACTGTTGGCTACGGAGCCTGAGCGTTTGAACTCTTGTTTATTAAAAACAGTTTCCCAGCCATTCAGCAGGTTCCCAAAGACAACAGAGAAATGCAGACTTTTTCAGAGTGGAAGATTTAAAGGCTTCATTGATTTCTACCTAGGGTTTTCGCTGTCCTCCCACCGCCCCCGCCCACCGTGCCTTCGTGCTTGCTTGCTTTTTTTGACTTTTCGTTTTTTCTTTATTATTATTATTTTTTGATCAATTTTTAAAAGCCCACTATCAGAGAGAGAGATGGCAGTAGAGAGAGAGGTCCTCTCCTCCCTCGGTTTCACTCCAGAGAGCAGGTCGTCCTGTCCCCTGTTCTGCTGCGGGCCTGGGGGTTGAGTGGATGCGCTCCCTCCCCAGGTCCCACGAGGAGTCGAGGATTCGAGGGGGATGACCTAGATTCTGGCCCAGCTCTGGCCCTGGCTGGCCCAGCCTGGCTGCTGGAAGTGGGGCTCTCCACCTCTCTCTGCTGCTCCTCATTGCCCCGGGGACAGGCGGGCCAGTCACCAGCACTGGCCTTCAGCTATCCAGGTCTGATTTCCAATCCTAGGAACATGGACCCGCACCTTGTAGTGACTGCACACTGTTCCTTCGTGAGGATTTTAAACATCACATGATTTAAATAAATTCTAGGAAAGCTTTCAAGCCATAGGACTTTTTACGGCGCCCAAGTCCAAGGCCTCAGGTTTGCTGATACTGACTTTTCCTGATATTGACTGAGCTGTAACTGGGATATCGGGTCGGTCTCATTGTTCCCGTGCCAGGAGGAAATGAACTTTGCCTCATGGGCCAGGCTGGAACCCAAAGAACTGGGACAACTCTGGGCACAGCCACAACTCACCAGAAACTTCCGTCTTTGGAGATTCCTTCCCTTCCTCTGCCCTGGTCTTACTCACTTGGAAAAGCAGCGAAGGCACCGGAAGGCCCTCAGGATGCCTCAGCTTGGCCAGGAGCTCACCTCTCCCCGCCACCCCCCCGCCCCCCCGCCCGGCCGCCACACCCCACCCCGCCAGCTCCTCTGGGCTTCTGAACCATCAGGAAGCACATGGCACAAAAGTAGTGGCCAGGCTGTCCCTAAACGTAGGTCTCTCCGCCCGTCCATTGAGGACACGGCCAAGATCTCAGCCAGCGCTGTGCTCCCATGCAGCTTCATTCCGATACCAAGAGCAGGTTTTTTAAATAAACATTTTGCTTTGCTGAAGCAGAAGTCCCTACGCTACCAATTACAATTTCCTTCTAAGCCTCACAGGGAGCGTTTCGGGGCTCCGCCTCGACCCCTTACAGTTCATGGGAAGAGAGATAGCTATTCAGGGCCGTTAAAACTGTCCCTATGACCTAAGAGGAAAAATCATCGATTCCAAACCACAACATCCACGTTCACACCATGTGCATTCTCTTTCCAGCATGAGTTTCGTTTCTTTCTGAGTCAAAGGCAGTGGTGTGCTGGCAAACCAGCCATCAGCTCTCCCAGGAACAAGCCCTGATTTGTAGCATTCGCCAATTTCCATGGCAGGGGTGCCCACCCTGCAGCCCACGGGCCGCACGCAGCCCAGGATGGCTCTCACGGAGGCCCAACACAAAATCGTACATTTATTTAAAACATTGTGAGATTTTATGTGTGGGTGATTACACGTCACACTGTATTTAATGTGTGGCCCAAGACAACTGTTCTTCTTCCAGTGTGGCCCAGAGATGCCAAAAGGTTGGACTCCCCTGGAGGCTGCCACCATGATTGACTTCCCACTGAACCCTGAGGTCAGCCCTCAGAAGCGGTGGGCGCTAACTCCAAGGCACCGCGGAAAAGGGCTCCAAAAGCGCGGTCGCTGAGTTGACCCCCCCAGAAGCTGCCTTCCTTTCACAATCCCGAAAGACTGCACCCTCGCTAAGAGATTAAAGGGTCTTTTGGCTTTATTAAAACATCAATGGATGTAGAGATAAAAGCATAAGAAACGGGGTTGGGGCAAAGGTTAACACTTACTTTGTGTCAGGCATCATGTGGGCAAATGATGTGTGTCTGTGTCCACATAAACATACGTGTATATATGTATGTGTGTATGTAGTAATGTAATACCATAATATTGATTGACCAGGGGAAATTTTTGTTCCTGCTGTCCACCCTCTGCCAACCAATTAGGACAGGAGTCCCCAGCCTCTGGGCCACGGGCCAGTACCCGTCCAGGCCTATTTGGAACCAGGCGGCACAGCAGGAGGTGAGCTTGAATGGAATGCGCCTGAATCATCCCGAAATCATCCTCCCTCACCCCAGTCCATGGCAAAATTGTCTTCCAGGACACCAGTCCCTGGTACCAAAAAGGTTGGGGACCACTGCCTTAGGGAACAGGGACTCGATTTTGTAGGATGTGAGGCTGTCCCCATTGCTGCATCTCAGGTCCCACACCTTCAGGACTGAGAGGTTTCCTCAGGGTGATTTGCAGTTAGAGCCATGCACGGCTAGTCACCCGATGGGTAGGAATTAAAAAAGAAAGCACTTCATGGTAGCATGCAGAGTCATTTTTTAAAAAAATCAATTTTATTGAAGTATAATTTGCATAAAATAAGATGCTTCTTTTAACCACAATCAAGACATAAAATATTTTCTTCACTCCCGCGCTCTTTCGGAGTCGACACTAACCTTCCTACCTGCCCTCCCCCTCAGCGGCAGTCCGCGGTCTGCTTTCTGTGCTGTAGCTCAGGTGAGCCTGTGTTGCTCAGCTGGACCCCGTGGCCACGCGGGGTCAGCCACGCCTCTGACCTGCACACCATGTGCTGTGGATGTTGAGCAGCATCTGAGCCTGTGCCCACCAGATGCCAGGACCGTACGCCAACTTGGGACAAAACGAAAATGTTTTCAGATATTTCCAAATGTCCCCTGGGGGCAACATTTCTCAAAGTTGAGAATTCCTGAGTTTCATGTAAATGAATCAGACAGTATGAACTCTTTCGTGTTTGCCTTCTTTTGTTCAGTTTAGCTTTAAGGATTCATCCCTGCTGTGTTTAAATAGTTTGACACAAACTATTTTTTTATGGCTGAGTCTTAGTCCATTGTATGGATGTACCATGACTTATTTACCCATGCACCTGTTGATGGACATAGGAGTTGCTTTTACTTTTGGAACATTATAAATGTCTGTTACAATCCTCCATTTACATGTCTGTATGTACATATGTTTCCACATCTCTTAAAGAGTGAAGTCACTGAGATGTATGTAAGTATATTTTTAACTTTATAGGTAAGTGCCAAACTGCTTTTCCAGGTGCTTTTATCATTGTATCTTGTCACTCACAACGTGTGAAAACGCATGAGTTCTAGTTGTCCCATATCCCCTCCAACATTGGATCTGATTGTCATTTAACTTGAAACTCTGGTGCCTGTGTAGTATATCTCTCTGCATTTCTTTGGCAACTAAGGACTTGGATCGTCCTTCTGCATGCTTTTTGGCTGTTAATAAATCTTGTTTTGGGAAATATCCAATCACATCTTTCACCTCTTTTAAAAACGGGGTCATTTATTTTCTTATTATTGAATTATAACAGGTCTTTGGATAGTCAATTCTTTAATAATGTCTTTGAACATTAGATACTTTTGATTTTGATAAAGTCCAATTTCTTAATTTTTTATAGGGCTTTTGTGTCTTTTCTAAAAAAATCTTTGCCTACACCAAGGTCAAAAAGAAGATTTTTTAACATTTTTCCAATTTTTTTAAAATGATTTCAGCTTTTGTAAAGTTTAGCTCTGTGATTGATGTTGGGTTAATTGCTGTCCATAATGTGAACTAAGAGTTAAATTTTATTTTCTTTCCCAATATGGATATCCAGTTTTTCTAGCACCATATTTTGAAAAATTCTCTGCTGAATTATTTCAATACCCGTATGACAATCAACTAACCGTGTGTGTGTGTGTGTGTGTGTGAGTGTGTGTATTTCTGGACTTTCTAGTGTATCCCATTGATAAATTTATCTCTTTTTATGTCAATACCACACCATCTTGATTACAGTAGCTTTATAATAAGTCTTGAAATCACATAATGTAACTTCTCAATTTATTAAAAAAATTGGGGGAGCTAATTTAGGTCCTTTGCATTTCTATACAAATTTTACAATTATCTTATCAATTTCTATTAAAAAAAAAACAAACCTGTGGGATTTTGAATGGGATCGAGTGGAATCCGTAGACAGATTTGGCTAAAGCTAACGTCATAACAACACCGAGTCTTCCAGCCCATGAACACAGCATATGTTACCATTTATTTAGGTCTTTAATTTCTCTCAGTAATGTTTTGTCATTTTCAGTGCACGTATTTTGGATACATTTTGTTAAATTAATTCCTAAGTATTTCATGGGGTTGTTTGATGCTATTATACATGTTATTTTAAATGTTATTTTCTAGTTGTCCTTTGGTAGGATCGAGACATATACTTGATTTTTAAAATTTTGACCTATCCTATGCCCCTGCTGGACTCACTTATTTCTATTACCTTTTCAAAAAATAGTTTCATAAAGGTTTTCCATGTACACAATTATTTCATGCACTGACCAGAGCAGATGTAGAAAGTTAAATATAGTTTATGAGTTCAGATATCCATGCTCACTTCCCGTCTGAAGCGGAAGTGTTCAGTCATTCACCATTAAGGTTGATGTCAGTGGCGGGACTGTTGTAGATACTCATTAGGTTGAAGGTGTTCCCTTCCGTTTCTGTTTTTTTAGAGTTTTTTTCATGAGTGCAAGTTTTACTTGGTCAAATACTTTTTCTATGTCTATTGATTTGACCACATGATTTTTCTCCATTACTGTGTTAGTGCGAGATTTACACTGGTTGATTTTTAATCCTCACCTAAGGACGTGTTTATTGATTTGAGAGAAACACCAATGTGAGAAAGATTGATGAGCTGCCTCTGGCATGCGCCCCAGCTGGGGATTGTACCTGCAACCCAGGTACGTGCCCGGCCTGGGGATCGAACCCACAACCTTTTGGTGTACGGGACAATGCTTCAACCAACTGAGCCACCTGACCAGGGCCACATTGGTTGATTTTTAAATGTGAAACCATCCTAGTATTCCTGGGATAAACCTCACCTAATCATGATATATTAAATATTTTAATTACTGCTTGACTTGAATTGCTAGTGTTTGGTTAAGCAATTTTACATCCATAACCATGAGAATATGGGTCTGTAGTTTTCTCTTTTTTTGTAATCTCTTTGTCTGTTTTGGTGTCAGGTTATGGCTGGCCTGAGAGGATGAGTTGAGAAGTGGTCCCTGTCTTCTGACGGGATTCATCAAAGATTGGCAGATGCCTTCCTTCAATACTTGATTGAACTTACCAGGGCAGCCATTGGACCTGAAATTTTCCTTAGGGGAAGTTTTTAAATGACAAGTTCAATTTCTTTAATAGCTTAGGACTGTTTTCAATATTCTATTTCTTCTTGGGTCAGTTCTACTTAAAATTTTCTCATTGATCTAAATTGTTAAACTTACCAACAGAAAGCTGCTCATGATACTTCTTTGTTGTCCTCTCATTACCATTAGCTTTTCTAATTACGTCCCTCCTTCATTTGTGATGAAGATAATTTGTGTGTTCTCGCTCTTTTTTCCTTGATTAGTCTAGCGAGAGGTTTACAGTTTTCTAAGAGTTCACTTTTTGTTTTATTGACTTCTTCTACTGTAAGTCTATTTTCTATCTCTTTGATCTCTACCCTTATTCTCATGGTTTTCTTCCTTCTGCATTATTTGCTCTTCTTTTGCTAGTTTCTTAAGCTGGAAGTTTAAATATGTGATTTTAGATTTTTCTGCTTATATAAGCATTTAGAGAGATATGTTTGCATCTAAGCACTGCGCTAAGTACAACCTCCACATTTTTATATGTTGTGTTTTTATTATCATTCTTTCAAAATATTTTCTAACCTCCTCTGACTTTTTTGATTAGTGTGTTATTTAAAATTAGATTGTTTATTCTCCCAATATTTCAGAAGTTTCCAGATATTTTTCTTTTATTGGGTCTTTTATTTAATTCTGTGGTCATCAGCAAATATAACCTATAGTTCTAACTTGTTACATGTATTGACAGCTGTCTAATGGTATAATAAATGGTCTATCTTGAATACTACATGTACATTTGACAATGTGTATTCTACTAACACTGGATAGTGTTCTGTTAATGTCAGTGAAGTCGATTTGATTGATAGCATGGTTCAAGTGCTCTACGTTTTTACTGGTTTTCTGTCTATTTGCTCTGTCAGTTCTAAGAGGTTTAGGATCTGTAAATATCAATGTAATTGTGAATTTCTTTTCTTCTTTAATTCTGCCAGTCTATGCCTTTGTATTTTGCAGCTCTGTTTTTTAACTTATGTCAGTGTATACAATTCCCTTTTTTACCTACGGGAATTGTTTTCTTTCACATAGAAAAATTTTACATTAAAAATGTATTCAAATTCATCACTCCTTATATGTTCCTAAAAGGCATATGCTCAGAAATGCTTCTTTCCCTGAGTAAGTAACTAAAATTTTTGTTTTTCTTGCCAAATTTCCCCACATTATTAATCTACGCATTTCTTGTCTTTATCTTGCTTGCCTTTTTTTAGGTGGGCCGTTTTCTCAACTGGTGTCTACCTGCAGGGTTCTACGTCTTTGAAGTTGAACAACTGGGCTACCAACTCCCTTGCAAATTAAACTAAGACCTTCAAAGGACCAAGGAAAGGAAAGATTGCCCTCTTAGGAAAGTAGCCGCCAGGAAGCCCGGGGCGCTGTAAGTCACTTCTATCTAAAGACCTCCCCATCCTGACTTCTGGCCGTGCTGCTTCTGTGGAAAGAGGATGAAGGCACAGTCTCACTGTCGCTCTCCGCCCCAGGGATGGCGGTCTTCACAGAGGTCCGGGGTGGCCACTTCCATCAGGCCAAACCAGTGACTAGAGGCGGATTTGTCCTCCCTGGCACCCCTTCCCTCTGCCCCCTTCCAGACACTGCCGACCCACACGTCCCCAGGCTCCCGTGTGCACCCAACACCACCAATTCCAGAGAAGGGTAGCAGGAGTGGGGCACGGAGAAATCACATGCTCCGAGCACTGTGCGCCAGACCTACGTGTAAATATGCAGCTTTGCTTTAACCCTACGACCACAACTGCACAGTGCGGAGGCACTGTCCCTGGCTTCCCAGATGCTGGGCGAGAAGACTAGACATTTCCACGTGACCTGAGTGTGGGAGGTCATCAGGCAGAGCCACTGCAGGGGAAGGGCTGGGGCATGAGCAGGTGAGGACTTGAAAAGAGCAAGTAAGGTGGGCGATGTTGGGTCCAGGCAGGTTGCCCCCCAAGAGACAAGCACATGCCCGAAGGCTAAGGCAGAGGACCCAGGTAAGAGCGACCCATTAAAACTACACAAGCGAGGAGGGATGAGATTGGCAGTGTCCCAAACTAAGGCTCACAGGGGTCAACTGTTCCTTGACTGAAACTCAACCTTTCCTGCCAGTGAGGCTGAAGAGAGTGGAAAAGGTGAAGCGAAATGCCCCTTTACCTCTCGATTCATTCCCATGACCCAAGTTCATTTCAAGTTCATTTTCTTTCTTCCCAACCCCCCAACACAAGCAGGTTCAGGACCACTTGAGACAGGCTAATTTTCTGCCTGCTTGAAAGAGCATCCCCAAGGAGTAAAGCTTGGGCAATCTCGGTATTGATGAACAGAAGGTTTCCACTAACTAAACCACCAAACTTAAGAGGGTTTCCCTGCAGGGTGGGGGTAGGGGGATGTGGGGCGGAGGGAATACCCCAGATCCTAACACAGTGCAGGGGCTCTGCGGGGTGAGCCGTTGACTTTTACCTCCTATAGCATCCGGCTTTGCCCAGCCCTCTCTCGGGGTCGGAACTGGGTGTGGGCAGGAGGTAGCTGAGATGCTGCCTTTGGAGTCCTCCCACCCGACAGCCCTGTTTCAAAGCTCGTTCCAGATGGGGCGGCCCGGACTCTCACTCTAGATCTTAGTAGCCCAGGGCCAGAGAGCTGAGCAGCCTCTTATTAAACCTCAAAGAGTTCTTTGTTCTATAGCTGGGGACCGAAAATTCAGGGCAGCGTCTCTTGGCTGGTTGCTTGGAGGTTGCTGGGAGAATCCCTCTGTGAGAGAAAAAGAGGTTTGGACAAACATCACAAGGAGAAGCCAGCTCTTTCTGCTTTCTGTTCCTTGCCTAAAAAGAGGCCGTGTCCACTTCCTCTTTTTTTTTTTTTTTTTTAGACAAAGAAACAGAGCTTCAAGTTTGCCTTTGGTGCTCGCCACACAGCAGTCCTGGCAGCTACAGAGGCCTGGGCACTGCCCCCAGAGATTCAGACTTGACTGGGATGAGGTGGGACTCCCCAGGGGATTGCCATGTGCCACTAACGCTGGGGGCCCCTGGCTTCTAACTGTGGTCTAGTTTACAGGATTGCCGTTAGGGCTGATCACGGAGGGGTGGACGCCTCTTTGCACCCTAGCAGAGTAAGACGGGCTATGCAACCTTATTCCTCGATCAAAAGTCCACAGCGGAGAGACCCTTCATAAACGCATCCCTGACTGCTTTGGCCCAGGACGGTTTTTTTCCGTAATCAGTACCAGCTAGTGCAGGGCCTGAGGGTGGATGATGAAAATGTAAATACAGCGGCTCCCGCCTCTGAGCTGTGGATGGTTTTCTCTCTCCACCTAATCACAGCCCCGAAGAGAAATTTCAAGGCAGTCCCTCCAGCAAAGCTTTCCCTCGCCAGCCTAAGGCCCGCCCTTTCGCACCTTCCTTCCCACCGAGTTCTGTCTGCCCTTCGAACCTACAAAGTTCATCTCGGAGCCGCCGCCCCTCAGCCCAACTAGAAACATCACCCCTTCAGAGCCCGGTGGGCTCTGAGTTCCCCTCTGAATCCCCACGCCTTTCTGGCCTGTTGGTGCTCCAGAAACTTCTTTATTGGGCTGATTCTGTGACGTCAACTCTCCTTAAGTGGATTCTCCGGGAGCCCCTGAGACTCAGTTTCCTCCTCTGTGGTGTGGGGACAATGTCCACGTGGAAGAGTTGTCACACTGATCAAATGAAGTGAAAGGCATCCTTTTCCAGTGCCAGGCCATGTCCTGAGCGCTGTATGTGTACTAACCCATTGGGTCCTCACAGAGCCCTAGGAGACAGGCCCCATCATAACCCCCATGTGACAGTGGGGCAGCTCCTTGTTCCTTCTCCCTTCCATCCCAGGGAGAGCCGCTGGCACAAGGTCAGGGCTGAGGGAGGGTCCTGTAAATCCAAGGTCAGACATCCTGCTCTAGAAATGGGGCCTCCCTCCCCTCTCTCCCCTGGCTCCCTCTCAGTCTCCCCACTTCCTAGGCCTCCACCTCATTCCTGCCTTTCTGGATCAAGCCCAAGGGGTCTTGCCTTCCCCCCCGCACCCCCCCCCTACAAAGGCACATCAAGGTGCTATAAGTGTTTTCTTAAACATCGCACCTCCCAGACAAGTAATGCCACCTGGAGAAGGAAGCAGCTGCAGTCAGTGCTGGGCTGGAAAACCATTGTTTTCTTTCTACTGCATGTGGAAGGCCCTTCCTGGGGAAGATGATGCCTTCAGACTTCCACCTGTCCCTGGAGGAGGTCCCAAAGCTGCTTCCTCCTGCCCACGCTCTCTGCCTGCTCTCTCCCATTCACAACTGTGGTTGGAGAAAGTTTGGTCTGGGGACGCTGGCTCTGCCAGAGGAACAGCTGGGCCTGGAGGGCGCACACCTGGCTCCCACAAGATGACCACGCCTGGCGTGATCCATGGAGAGCAGAGGTGCTTAGGAACAGCAAGGGGTTCTGAGCAGAAATTTAGGGAAGCCTTCACAGAGGTGGTCACAGTTGTAGGGCACAACAACCCTGGCGGTGTGGAAGAACCAGAGACCCTCATGAACCACTAGGAGTTTGCTGGCACACGGGATCTGGGGAGAAAAGAGATGAGAGGAGGCAGGAGACCTGGATGGGGCCTCATTTGGAGGACCTGGTACCTCCATCCTGCAGGCTGGGTTTTCACGATGAGGCTCGAAGTCCATCACTCGGTGGTGAAAATATAGAAGGCTGCAACCAGCATCGAAAAAGAAGAGCTGAACATAGGAATGCATTGCACGTAATAGCGGTAAGTGCTGTTTTGTGAGATTTGATTTGAGTTATATATGCATGGATGCATGCGTGCCGGGGTTGCTGGGTCTCTGCAGCAAATCCAATTCCTACTGAGGTCTGTCACTGGTTCAGGCACGCTGCCATGGGTCATCTGTGGGTCACAGCCCCGTGCAGGAGGGTGCAGGGGAATGTTCTAGCAGCTTCCTGATCCATCTTGTGACTGTTCTGCCTGGGTGCAGGAGAGCGGGAGGGGCCTGGCGCGTCCTGCACCTGTGGGCTGCTGGCATTTCCTGAGGCTGCTGGTTCTTTGAAGGCTTAACTGCAACGTGCTGTGCAACAGCTCTTGCTGAGTGCAAAGCATTTTTGAGGAAGAGGGGGTGGGTGTGTGGACTCTCTGCTTAATTAAAACAGGGAGAGGTTGACATGAGGGACCTTTAGTGGTTTTTGATCTCTCTCGGTCTGCTTTCGAACTTGAGGGGGGAAGAAAGCTTTTTCTTACTCTTTCTTCTTCCACCTCTTCCGTCTTTCACAGAACTGGCAGGTGCCACTGGGCGGTCCGTCCTCCCCGAGCCCCCTCCTCCTCCATCTCAAAGGCGTGAATTCTGGGTGCAATTTACTCATAGGATGTTGTTTGTTGGGCAAATTAACCACTTACCCTGAGAAATGAGTCCAGTCTTGACCATCTAATGGGTTTTAAAAGTATATCTGGTTTCCCTACAAGATAACATGAAAATGTTTTATCGCAAATTTGGAAAATCTCTGTGTTGCTTGACAATAGCATCAATAACAGGTGATGGGGGCAAGCGGGCCCAAGTTCAAGCCCTGGTCCCATCCCTTGTTATCTGTGGCCTTGAGAAAGTGAAATTCTCTGGGCATCTCTGTCTTCATCCGTACGAGAGGTGGTTGTGGGGATGTGTGAGTTGAGGCGTGTGAAGCGTGGAGTGCAGTGCTTGCTGGGATAATTCACTTGTGCTCAAACGGGCTGTGCCGTGACTGTGGATACCTCGGTGCGTGTCTCTCAAAGCCTCATGTCAGTCAGTGAGCGCGGAAAGTCAGAGCCAAGAAGTAGCTCGCCCATCCGACTCCTTTATTTGCATGTGATGAATAGATCAAATAGATCAGACCTGTATCGAGGCCTCTTTGTTGAGTTTATAACTAGTCTCTCTGGAAGGTGGCTTTTAAAATATCAGAAGAGTTTCTCCTGCCCCCACCCTTAATCCCCAGGAACAGACGAGTAAAAACATCCATCGTGTGGGACCAACCAGACATCTGGTAATCATGGTCTAGTTCAGAGCAGAGCCTGACTGGTCACGAGACCCTTTCGTTTTGACACCTCTTATTTCACTCCAGTAAACCACAGGTGGGCGGGGCAGCCAGTGCCAACATCCTTTCTCTTTTCGAAAAGGGAAATCGAGGCACAGAGGGTTAAATGTCCAGGGGAGGGTCATACAGCTAATGAGCAGTAGTAATGTGGGCCTCCTTCTGGTGCCCCCCGCTGATAACTGCTGAAGGGGCAGGCACCCCATCGCCAGGGAAACAGCAGCCCTCAGGGACACCGTTAAGGTCAGGGCTGCAGTGGCTCACACTGGGACCTGCCGGCTTGCGACGTGCAGTAAGCACCTAAGTCCTTCCTTAATGTCATCGACAGGTTCTTGGAACTGGGTTCTTGGGGCAAAATGATGTATAATGACACAGGTTTTGCCACAGACTAATTGGTTTAAACAAGAGTTAGCTTCCTACAGCATCTCGTCAACATGATAAGGAGATAATGTTGAATGAAACGACATTATGGGAGGACCTGCTGTCGCCAGTGAAAAGCAGCTGTTGGTGAGGCAGACCTCCCACAGATCCCAGCACAAGCCAGCAAAGCCTCCACTCCTGGGAGGCTCCATCTGCGATGGAGTGAGACCGGCGATGCACCTGACATTTTGTCACATCCTTTGAGGTGACAATGAAGATGCACTAAGGGAAGATCATTAATCACCCCTGTCTAAGGGAGACGCAGTGAGTGTGAGTTCAGCGCTCATTCCTACAGGAGCTATGTCTGCTCTCTTCCCAGGGCCTGAGGACAGTCGATGGAGCCATTTCTTGGTGGCTGTGTGACTTTAGGGTGCATTGAGGACCCAAGGTGCTGTCCTTCCTCAGGGCTTTAGTCGGGTTTCCATGTTGTCTATAATTTGCTAGAAGCCGAGCTTGGCTTCCCAAAGTCTTCTACTGGCAAGTGCCTAATCTTGATTATTTTTATTTATTGAGAATTCTTTCATCCCATACCTCAGTATGGGCAATGTTAAGCATCTCGCAGAATTCACACCACAACCCCACCACCCCATTTGCACACGAGGATGTGAGACTCAGAGACGTTGTGTTACTTGACCAAGGTTTACACAGCTGACAGGTGATGGAGCGGGGGCTGGGGGAGGAGTGGCTCTGGCAACCTCACGATTGGAGAAACGAAGGCATCGTCCTAGCTTTGATTGGCAGCTCAGTGATGGTGACTAGGAGCATGTGATGGGGAAGAATGTGGGGTTTGTTGGAAGAGCCTGACCCACTGGGAGCCAATGGCCAGGGAAGGTATTTGAAGCTGCTGTCTCCTCACACATCCATGGTCCTGGAATTCTAGATTAAGTGTTAAAGTCTGGTGGAGATCAAAGGTTAATGCAAGTCGAATCTTGGAGATGGAAAGCAATGGGAGGGAGGTGGGATGTGGGGAGCATTTGAGGGCCAGGGGCAAAGACACGGTGAGGCTTATGCCAGTCGGGGAGGCTGTGGTCCGTTGGAAAGCCTATGGACTTGGTAGTTGGAAAGATCCAAGTTCCAGTCTCAACTGGTTTCTGATGGACTTTGCATGCATGGGCAAATTTCTAGACTTTTCTAAGTCTCTGACTTTCTGGGATATGGGGAAGATACAATATAGAAGCTATGGAAGGCACTTAGCACACACTTGGCAAATGTTATTCCTTCTGCCTCCACCTTCTCCCAACGTGACCCCAAGTTTGGTGCACTGGATGGCAGAAGCTGTTTTATGAGAAAGACTGTCTGTCCACCTGAGAACCCCACAACCTCCAAGGATCACTGAGCTGTGTTGCTGTCTCCTGATCTCCCTCCCTGAGACCCAGTTCTGTTCCCAACTGGGCATGTGCTTGTTTCATGAAGCCCTTCTCGGCACCAAAGGTACCTACTGACCAGGTTGAGATAAACCCAATAGTTCTATTTCTTTTGCCAATGGTGGCTTTAGACACAAACATATCTAGCTGAGGACTACTGGGAAGTTTTTTCCTTCTTAATAAAGATGATAAGTTAGGTACCTTTATGTGTGGTTATGATACAGCAACTATTGGAGCTACAGCAACTATTTTGTGACTATGAGGGAAAAGCTAGGAGAACCACAGAAATGCTGACAGAGAAGACCTGGTGTTATTTGTCAACCATTTTCCTAACTGTATCAATTTCTTATTGCCATCGTAACCAATAACCACAAATTCAGAGGCTTACAAATGACACAAATGTATTCTCTTACAGTTTTAGAGGGCAGATGTCTGAAATGGTTGACTGGGCTAAATTCCAAGTATCAGCAGGGCTAGTTCCTTCTGGAGGCTTTCTTTTGTCTCACAGGCCCTCCTACACTCCTTGGCTTGTGGGCCCTTCTCCCACTGTCAACATACATCCCTGCTGTCTACTTCTGTCACACATCACCTTCTCTTCTGACTCTGACACGTTCTGCATCCTGCATGAAGATCTTTGTGACTCCATCAGGCCTAGCTAGGTATTCCAGGACAATCTCTCATCCCAAAATTCTTAATTTAATCACACCTGCCAAGTCTTTGCTGCCATGTAGGGAAACATTCTCGGGTGTTAGAGATTAGGACACGAATATACTTAGAGGGCCATTATTCAGTTTATCACGCTAACCAGTGTATCACACATCCTGCCCCAAGACTTCTTTTTAGATGCTGATAACCATCCTCAACGTCCAAGACGATGCTGGTCAGCTGCGTCAGTGGTATGCTGGCGAGTAGTTCATAACTGGTTCTGAATTAACAAAACCCTGATTTGTAGCATTTGCCAATTTCTCTGGTGTAAATGCTCCCACTCTGCCTGGCTGTAAGCTGCTGCATGACTCACTGAACAGATGTTGAGAAGAAATGCTTCTGTAGGCTCCAGCACGACACAGACCCACTCTGTGTCCCATGTAACCAAATAATACATCTTGCTGGTGTTGTTTTGTTTTGCTTTAATTTTCTAACATTCCATTTGCTGTGTTGCCAAGGCAAACACCCCACAAACAGAGATGCTGGCTGGGTTTCTGGGGCCTTCCTGTCCCTGCTGCCTCCTCTGCTGTCTGCCAAAGATTTGACCAACGTACGAGGTCTTAACTGAAGCACAGTTACCTCTCTTTCCTGAGGATATTTGGGGATTTTTTGGGGGGGTTAATTTTTATTTAAAAATAACTATAGATCCAAAGGAAATAGAAAAAAATCTACAGGGGCCTCATGTACCCTTCCCTCAGTTTTCCCCAATGAGAATATCTTGCATAATTGCAGCACAATATCAAAATCAGGACATCAGTCTCAGTACAACTCATAAAGCATATGCAGTTTTACCAGTTTTGTGTGCGCTCGTGTGCTAGTTCTTTGCACTTTTATCTCAGGTGTGGTTTGGTGTGACCACCGCCACCTTGAAAATGCAGGGCGGTCCCATCACCCTGCCCCCACCCCTCCACCCCTGGGAGCTCCTAGTCTGTTCTCCATCTCTGTAACTTTGTTATTTCAAGAATGACATATAAATGGAATGAAAGAGGATGCAATCTCCCAGGATGGGAGTTTTTGTTCCATATAATTCCCTTGAGATCCATTCAAGTCGTTGTGCATATCAATAGTTCATTCCTTTTGAGCACTGAGTGGTTGGCAATGGTGCGGAGGTGCCACGGTTTAACCTGCCACCCACGGAAGGATGTTTGGGCCGTTTTCGGTTTGGGACAGTTACAGGTAACTGAACACTCCTGTACAGGTTTTTAGGTGAACCTAAGTTTTGTTTCTCGGGGATGAATGCCCCAGAGTACGACGGCTGGGTTGGGTGTTTCTAGGCAGCAATAATACATGCCTTTGAAGCCTTAGGCAGTGAATTCCTGAAGCAAGGAGAGCAGACGCAATAGCGTAGGAAAGGTATTTCTGAGCCCTGGATTCTGCTTGAACATCTCAGATTACATCATATATCGACTTCATGAAGGTGGTATGACCTGCCTGGAATGTTCTAGAACCAGGTCTTGGTAATTGCTGTCAGAGACCTTAAAACCTGGGCCCGCTACCCAGGGGACCTCACGCATGAGACACCAAAGGAAGCTTCAGGAGAATGGAGTATTTCCTAACCTTCTCTCTCACCCAGTCCCCTCTCCTGCCTAATTCTCCCATTCCTCCCTTTATCCATCCCGTTCATATCTGAGAAGGGCCCCGGCTGCCCCAAGGCACCCAGCAGTGATGGCTCCTTTCCCATGGTCCTCCTCCCCCAGAGCCCTGCTCCTTATCCCTCTCCCTGTCCAAATCCTAACCGTCCCTCCCGGAAGCCTCCTGTCTTTCCCAGCCTTTCCTGGTTTCTCCCTGCCTGGATCTTGCACTGGAAATAGTAAGCGACTTTCAAACATTCTTTTCGTCACAGATCCCTTTATTCAAAGGAAATTATACCCAGAAAAATACACAAATCAATCGATAAAGGCAGCGTCCTCAGAATCGAGTTAGAGTGGGGGAGAGGGGAGCCTGGAGCCCTCCCCCTGGGGCCTCCCGGCTCAGACGCACCCTCCCTGCCTCCCCTCCCTGCCCCACCGCCCCGGAAAGCCCCTGGGGCCCCACCACTGCGGGGCCCCGATGGCAGCACTGAGCGTTTCACAAGATATCGAGGTTTCGTTCTTGTGCTGAATTTCTGGGGGGCTGCAGAAGTCCCTCTCCTGTCCGTCTTGCTCGGACAACAGTGGTTCTTTTCTCATCGGGCTTTGGCCTGTTCATGATAAGCCTGACCTCTCCATCCTCCTGACGAGAGGCACAGCGTCCCTGCGTTCCCAGGCGCCAGCAAATGGACAGCGAGTCTCCCACAACTGGGAGCTCAAAGGCCGGCGGGGGAGGCAGGAGCCAGGCACAGGGGCTCTTACACCAGGGCCGGTTCTGCTGATAAAGCGTGGTATGGCCGTGGGCTAGGCCCATCCCCTACAAGGGCGTCCGTGTACCTCCTTCTGGAACGAGACACTTTGTCTACTTAGGAACTGTCTGCGTATATCTCATTTCATAGTAACGAATGTGCGCTGGGTGCCTGCTGGGCACTGAGAGCACAGGGCCAGTTTGGGGTCCGGAGTGAGAAGACAGGAGTAAAATGTGGTTCTCACTCCAGAGGAGACGAAAGATGGACAGGGGGTGACGCAGGGCGGAGGGCACCTGATCGGCGGTGGAGCACGCCCACCCAGGTCCAGGGCCCCTGCCTCATCTTCCCAGCCAGACTCTAAGTTCCTCACGACACAGACTCTGGTTCTCCCTTCCTTCACAGTCGCTAACGTCAAACTGTTCCATAAAAACAAAAGCAGCCAACGTTTATTAAGTGCCTGCTCTGTACAGAGCAGCTGATACTCATTCTGACCTTCACGACGAATCGGTGAGGAAGGAATGATCACGAATCCATTTTCAGATGAGGAAACGGAGGCTTGGCGTCTTTAAACAGCGTCACACGGTACTGAATGGCAGCTGGGATGTAAGTCTCCCGAGCGTCTGATCTAGAACTCACATGCAACCCCCGCTGGTGATTTGGGCTTTTTCCATTGGTAGCCAGGTTAATGCGTGAAGAGAAATGGAGCCCTTTCTTAACCACTGCTCACCCGAGCTGAAGCTTGGGCCTGTCATCCCCACGGCCCCTCAGCAGAGGGGGAGCACCCCCAATGGGGCACTCTCAGCAGCCACTAGGACTGAGAACACGTGTTCCCGCTCAGGGGAGAGACCAGGATTTTCGTCCTTCTGACTGTCCATCAACAGCTAGTTGTTTTGTCATGAGGCAGGGAGTTCCCACACAACCATCTCCATCCTCATTAGCCTGATGACTATTTATTGTTTCTTACGATTGTGGGGAACCCGGCCCAGCTCACAGCCAGCCAGAGGAAAAGAGGCTCCAAGGAGCAGACTCAGAAGGGAAGAAATGGGAAGAGGGACTCAACTCTCACACAGGAAGCCTGCAGCCAGGGGACAAACCCAGCGCTGCTCCGCGTCTGCCCCGTCCTCTCACTGGCTCTGTGGAGGGCCTGGCTGGGGGCAACCGGGAGAGAACACGGGCCTTTCCAACGGGAAGAGACGGGTGATAAACTGTAGACAAAACCAATGAATAGTTATAGAGTGTGTTAAAAAGTGCGAAGTGCTCTAGAAAACAGAACAAATGGAGCAGGATGAAGGAGCGGGGGCATGGTGGTGGGTAGGGGGCTTCGTGTGGGTTACCGTGTTGAATAAGGTGGTCGGCAATAAAGTTGTCATCGAATAAACAAAATCAAAACAGACTCATAGACCCTGAGAGCAGCCTGATGGTGGCCGCGGGGGAGGGGCTGGGGGGCTGGGTGAAAAGGTGAAGGGACTGAGAAGTACCAATTGGCAGCTACAGGTAGTCTTGGGCATGGCAAGTGCAGCGCAGGGAATGTAGTCACTATAGTGTAACAGCTGCATACGGTGGAGCCAGGTGGGTACTGGAGATAGCGGGGGGATCGCTTTGTAAAGTAGATGATCGTCAACCTACTATGCCGTACACCTGAAACTAAGACAAATAGTATTAAAAGTAAAAAGAAAAAATTTATGAAGTTCTATTAAACACATTAAGAAAATAAGGTTGTCATAATAAAAAAGGGAAGCCTCATGGAGAAGGTGTTATCCAAATAAAGCTTGACGGCAGTTAGGGAGTTGACCACATACGTATCTGGGAGAAAAACATTCTAGAAAGAGAGCATGGCCAGGCCAGAGGCCTCAGGAACTGCTCCTTCGCAACAGGCTATAAGTTGCCTGAGAGCAGGGACTTTGTTTTCTTCACCAAGCGACCCTGGAGCCTGGCTGTGATGCCTGCCTGACCCAGGTGGGCGCCGGAGTGTTGCCGAGGGAACGAACCTCCAGTGTCCTGGGGTCAAAGCCAGGAGTAGCCAGTGTGGACGGGATGTGTTTAAAATCTCTGGTCGTGGTCCCCAACTCCATCCTCCCCATGGAAAGCTGCCGGGGAGCTCCAGCAGCCGTTTTCCCTACAGCTCAGACCCAAATTTTGTCCCCGTCCATCCCCTTGGCTTCCCAGTCGGGAGAGCCCCTCCTGGCCACCCACCCTCACAGTTCTCTGGCCTCCCTGTTGCTGCCCTCTCACTCGGACCCTTATCACACCCCCTTTGTGTGAGAGCCAAGCTAAACATATTGGGGGACTGTTGTGCCCTTTTCATATTTCCTCATGAGTCAGTCTCTCCAGCTTTTTAATCATTTCTCCCCTGTGAATGGTTGGCAGGGAGCAGGGCCCGGTTCTTGGGCCACCTGCTGGGTGGAAGAGCCCCACCCCCACCGCAGGCTCTGTGTCTGGGCCTCTGCTCTCCGGGTTTGGGCAGCTTCTCTCCAGGGGGCACCTGTGACCTCACCAGAAAGTAGAACCAGCCTCAGACATTAGAGAGGGGTTCCCACCCAAGAGAACTTGGTCATTCAAATGTTTGCTGAGCACCTACTATGTGCCAGGCCTTGTCAAATGTCTGGGGAATCAAAGGCCCGGAAGACAGACATGTGAACAAATAATTGGGATGATAACGTTAAAAGGTGCTTTGTAGAAAGTGCAGTGGGACAAGTCCAACCTCCCTTGGTGACAAGAGGGATGGAAAGCCTGATGAGGCACTGGGTGTGGAGTTAAGAGCAAAGGATTCAGAGACAGATCTGGATTCAAGTCTTGTCTCTGGTGTGTACTAGTGGTACAACCTTTGGCTATTTACTTGCCCCAGCCGAACCTGTTTTTAAACCTATAAATGGGGCCAATAGCATCAATCTTACAGGGTTGCTGGAAGGTTTCACTAAGATTATGTAACTTGTAGTTATCATACTGATGGAAGGAGCCGTCATTATTCACCTACTTACTCCCTGCTATTCAAAGTGTGGTCCAAGGACTGGTGACAGTGGCCTCACTTGGGAATTGGGAGAAATGCAGGCTCTCAGGCCCACCCGGGCTCATTGAGACCAAACCAGCTTTTTAACAAGAATTGCAGGTGATTTCAAGTTTGGTGCTTGTAGTTCCCTCCCTGGGAAATTCCCCTGGGTCGTTGGGAGACTGGATGAGAGGGATGTGGAGCGACTGGAAGCTTGGAGGTGGCACCGGCCACAGGGATACGGAGGGGCAGGCATTTGGAGTCCAGCACCGAGACATGTAAAGGTGACTACAACATCAGATTCCCACCACCACCAAGTCTGCTGGTGGACAGACACCAGCACCTTTTCCAAAGGCCAGTGTTTTAAATGCCTCCTATTCATCCCATTGGTGAGAGAGGGTCTCTCTCCCTGGGGTTATGGTGAGGGCGGAACGCATGACGCAACACTAGGCGGGGCCACAGGGGGACTGCGTTTGAGCAGGGATGGGAAAGCCAGGGGCTGTGGGAGGCAGGCCAGCTTTGGAGCATCAAGAGGGTGGGGGGTCCCCAGTTCCCATGGGAGGATATTGTTGGCGTGTTTGAATAATTCCAGGGGTTAGGAGGGAACTGAAATCCACAATTGGGGTATAAGCAAGCACTGCACACAGTCCCCTCGACAATGAGGGGTGCTTGGGCTAGGGGACCTCGCCCCTGGGAGCAACATGGACAGGGGAACTTCAACACCCTCCCAGCTGCACATAATGTTGGGCCTTAGTTTTAGTCTTTATTCCATAGCCAGGCAAGAGGCCCTGCAGAGCATATCTGTGGCCAACACTCCCTTGTCTCTGGTAGAGGCTCAGGGTCAGGCCTGATTGCCACACACCTCACGTCCCTGTTGACATTCCCTGATTGCTCTGGAATGCAGCATGGTGGCTCTTGCCAGGGCTTGGAAGGAGTTTTGTTGCTATGGGGTGTGTGGTGACCACATGCGCTGCAGCCTTTTCTGGTTCCTTCTCGCCTCGGCCCCAGCGATGGATCCCTCATGTAGCTGAAAGCCCCGTTCAACCCCAGGACACCCAGGAGTCTTCAGTGTCCCGGCAGTGGTTCAGACTTTGACCTCCGAGGGTGGAGGCAGCCATGTCACCCAGACTTCAGGTCTTCGTTTTCTCTTCCGCGCCAGCTGGTAGGTGGCTAGAGTATGTCTATCCATGGTGCTATGCAGTGATTGCCAAGAAGGCTCATTGTTCTCTGTCCCAGTGGTCTTTTGGTCTTGTGACTCCTGTGTGGCTGATGGTCTGTCTGGGCTTGAGTGTCATTGTGTGCAAAGTCCCACAACTAGTTCCTAAGGGGGTGAAAAGCTCGAGATTCCTGCTGTGCAAGCACACCCAGCCAGGTGGAAAAGACTACTCAGAACTCTGAGTGGGGTGCCTGTGGAGAGGTGAAGTTTGGAAAGACAGCCTTAACTAAACTTCCTTCACCCGACTTCTACCTAAAATGGGAAAAGAGGCCTTCAGTCGGTTTCCTTCTTTGGTTGCAAGTCCAATAAACCCATGTGAATTGGCATAAGCCAGGATGGGGCCTTTGCTCCAGGGATATAGGAGTATCTTTTGTAAATCGAAGACAGAACATCGTTGTTCTAGTGATCTATTGCTATATAACAAACCACCCCAAAACTCAGCGGCTTCAAACAACAATCTGAAATTTATATGGGGCTCAGTGGGGAAGTCTGGTCTTCAGTTCATGTAGTGTCACCTGGCGTGGTTTTCCTGGGAACTGGAGGGTCTGCTTTCAAGACAATGCACTCTTATGGTTGGCAGGTAGGTGCCGACTATCACCTGGTTGCTCAGCCAGAGCTGCCCTTGGCCTTGGTTCTTCTCCACATGGGCCTCTCCATGTTTTACGGCATGCTGTCTGGGTTCCATGGATAAGTGTCCCTGCAAACAGAGCCGTGTGAAGGCTGTGTTGCCTTTTCTGACCCAGCCTCACGTAACACCCGGGTCACTTCGGCCATGTTCTAATAGTAGGGCGCGTCACAAAGGCGCACACAGTTTTGAAGGGGAGGGTACAGGACTCTGTCTCTTGATGGAGTGGCAAGGTTCTGGAAGAGCATGGATGGGAAACATTATAACCATTCTGGAAAGTTCAACACACCACATGCGTCATGCCTTGGAGGGGCCTGGCCACATGAACAGGAAGTCCCATTCTCTCTCTCTGGCCTCTTGCTCTGCTTTCCTTGGACATTCATTTCATTCTCTTCTCTACTTGTAGACCAGTCATTTCTGTTCTTTGGTCCCCACAGCAGCTCCTGACAGCCTCCAGACTGATGAGTGTTTGTGTTACAGCTTTTGCCGAGACAGACTCTCTGGTGTACAGTTCTCAGGAGAGGGAGCCGAAGTGCCCAGTCAGAGCGGGTGTCTATTCCTGCATCAATCAGCATGGCCAAGGTCACTGGCATGAAGCAGAAATAAGTCATGTAAAAGCGCCTCCGTGGAAGTGGGCAGCCGTATTGATGAACGTCTACCACAGGGTCTTGTGGCAATGGCTTGTGAGCAGGACAGGGTAGCAGACCCTTTGCAGTGCTGCTGACCTCCCTGGGATAACCAGTGAGGGAACGGTTTGCTGAGGTTGGAGCAGGAATGGAGGGCGTATGTGCAGAGCTTATGTGGTTGTTCTTTGGCCCTGGCAGAGCAAACAGGAAGAAATGAGCTAAATTAAAATAAAATAGTCTTTGACTAGGATTTGATGATGTGGATGAGACCATCTGGTCTACCCCGTCCAACTCCAGGCAGGTAAAATAGTTATATTCCCAGATGTGAAGACTGAAGGACTATAATTAGCTAGTGACTGAGAAGGGGAACAGAAAACAAGTTCTCTTGCTTCTTGCTATAATTTTTCCCCTAGATGGACAACTTTCTTGGTACTTTGAACAGGCTAACAACATAATGCAAGAGAAAGAATAACATCTAAGAAAGACTGTGCTTACTGCAAACAGGTTCTCTGATGATCAACCTAGGGAAGCAGGCATTATTATTACCTCCAATTTACAGATGACAGTTGAAATAGCTTGTCCAAGGTCTCAGTTAATAAACAGAAAAACTAAGTTTGAACCCAGTCTAGCCTTATAGTCTGAACATTTAACCTTGAAACCATTCATAGTTTTGCAACCATAGGCATTTAGAAGGACTCCCCTGTCCTCAGTCTCTGCTGAGAGATCAGACTTGTCATTGTTATGTGACTCGTCATCAGACTTGGCACATGTCTTGTCATGTGACTCCTTCCAGTTAGCTGATTGGACCAGAGGAAAGCACCTGGCCCAAGAACAGGCAATTCATTGGCTAGCTGGTAGCCTATGGGGAAATGTGGTCCGAAAGTTCCCAACAGGGATAATGATGACTAAATTATTAGATACCAGATTCTCTTCTTTAGAATCTGAACTAGAGATATAGAAACTGAGAGTTGAGTGGTTAGCAATTGCGATACAGTCACAATAGCCAAACCCTACAGAAGATAAAGAGAACTTGGTTGCTTCGGTCATCTTGGGCCCTGGTCCTCCTTTTATTTTCATTACATTCAGTCTCTGGAAAGCTAGGATTTGGGGCTGTCCTAGGTCTCTTGTGGGAATTCTCTTTCTCATAATTCAAATTCCTTAAAGTAACTCCCTCTTACTGGAGACGCCCCTGAGTGAGCCTGGCTGGGGTCCTTGCCAGAGGACACATCCAAGCCAGTTAGGCTTTTGTTGTACAAATAGAAGCACCTTGATTATCAGGTGAGAATGAAATGTTTGATTTGCCTCGTTAAGGCCAAGAAGCTAAACGAGTCAATCCTGCTAGGTCTTGTACTCTGTGACCCACTGATGGGGGCTCGTCTGGAAATGGGATGACTCTGCAGGTGTATACATGATCTCATCTGAGTGGACTTCAGCACCTACAAGTACTGAATGAATTAAAACTGCTTCTATGCAATGTTGGGCAAGACTATTGGGGTTCTATATGACAGAAACTCAGCTCAAACAAACTTAAGCAAAATGAAAAAAAAAGGAAATTCATCAATCAATTAATCTATTGGGGTCTGGTTCAGGCACAGCAGTATCTCAATCAGTGCTGCCTAATAGAATGTTCTGTGATAATAGGACAGTTTTGTGCCTGTGCTCTACAGAACAGTAGCCACTAGCCATGTGTGAATTCTGAAACTGTGGCTAATATAACCAAGGAACTGAATTTTACATTTTATTTAGTTTTCACTCATTTAAATTTCAATAGCTACGTGTGGCTAATGGCTACTGTATTGTACAGCTATCCCACGCTCTCGGGGGCGCTCTGACCAGCTCTTCGCAGCGTGAAGGTCCATGCCTGCACCAGCCATCTGCATGGAGGTCGGGAGCCCCGCCCAGGGCTGGGTCCCATGCCTGACTCTGGGAGCAAGGCTCACCTCGTCTGAACCCCATGAGACAGATCTCCCGTGGAAAGAGGATTTCTGTATCAGAAGAGGAAAGAGTGCAATTTGGGGCCGGCAAAAACTCTCCCCCACAGCTCACCCCAAAGTGCCACATGCCTTGTGGAAGGGAAGACAGGGTGGGACAGCAATAATGAGCACTCGCTCCGCGAACATCGAGACGGGGCACTGTTCGCCGCTGGGACGCAAACACAGAAGCCATGACAACGACGAGAAAGACAGACCTTGCCTCTTCCCAGTCTAAGAGGGGAAGCCGTCTCCTGGAGATAGTCATAAAATGGGGCGAAAAATGCCAAAATAAGAATGGATGAACACGTTGTTATCAGCACAATTCATTTTTGTCTTCATTCAGCAAAAAAGCAAACTTTGATTTTTCATAGTTTGCAAGCTGCTGATGTGGAGAAGTGACCTCTGTATATTTTCCCCTCCTGAAGGGAGCATTAAGAAATTGCTTTAGTCCTAATTTCGGGGAAAAAAAAAAAAGATGGGTTAAAAAATGTCAGAAAACAAAGTCTAGTCTCCGAGAGGGGCCAGAGTCTGGCTGATGGCTAGGCATGAGTTGTCTAAAAATAGTGAAGCTGATTAATGAATGTCTAAAACAGAGAGCAACCCGGAGGATGAAACCAGACAGCCGACATGTGCTTCTTGGGGACTTTGCGCTCCTTCAGAGAATTGCTCAAAACAAGGTTACCCAAGAGCTTGGCCGGCGCACCCACCACTCCGCTGAGCTGGAGAGGAGGCACTTCTTGGCAACGCCTGGCTGATGGTGGTGGGGGTGTGGAGGGCTGGCCTCCAACGCCCTTGGCCTTCTCTCCCTATCCCAGTCTTGTCTGGTCAGTGCCCAGCAACACCTGCCTCCTCCTGCCAAGCCTTCTCTGGGGTCAGGGTGGGGCCACTCAGCATCCAGACAGGGGCCAGGTCTGGGCTCTGCATCCAATGTGCTCTGCGCCCTTGGGGTTTTCACCCACACTCTCTGGGCTTTAGCTGCTCCATCTCCTGGAAACCTGCCCTATGCTTGGTTAGCCTAGATCTCTGTGGCATGAGCATCCATAGCAGTGGAATGTCAGAATAATGGTTCTGCTTATTGAGGAATGCTTATTGACTGTTATGCCATTTAATCCTCCCATCAAGCCCATGGGTCCTTATTAGCTTCAGTTTACAGGTAGGAGAACTGAGGCAGTCCGATGTTGAGAGCTTACCCAAGGCCACGAGGTCCATACATGGAGAATGCGATTGGAATCCAGAGTCTATGTGTTCAACCACTACCCACACTGCTCTCGTGTGTCCTCCAGACACCCTGCAGATAGATGGTATCCATATCCCCGTTTTATGGGTGGGATGGCAGATGTCTAGCTGCTTGAGAAAAATAGCTGGCAAGCTGGTTAGGAATCTGGAGCCTGGGGCCAGGCCTGGGCTCTGCATCCAACGTGCTCTGTGACCTTGGGATTGTCACCCACCCTCTCTGGGCTCCTGCTTCTACATCTGTGAAAAGCAGTGCCATCCTTACCCTGCCTCATTACAGCTGTGCTGGGCCTCTGTGCACCCGCCCCATGGAGCCCTCCCACAGCACTCGGAGGCAGAGAACGCCAGGAACTCTTCCCAGGCCACCCAGAGGGTTCCGTGAAGGGATGGAGTCAGCGATCGGACCCAAGTCTGTTTGGTTCCAAAGTGTCTCTATTTACAACATGAGGGGGAAACAAGCGGTGCCTTCTCCCAGGGGAAGGGGGCTGGGTTCTAAAATCAGCCTCAGGGATTTCTCTGGGGGGTGGTAGGGTGTGCAGGTGTCAGTGATGTCCCCTCGTGGTCCTGTCCCCCAGTGAATGCTAAGAGAAATCTTGATGGATGACAGAACAGAGAGGAGAGGAATGAAGATGGCAGACCACAGACAGACAAACTGTGGCCACCAAACTGAGGGAGGAGGGCTGCAGTGCCCACTGGGCTCTGCCGTCCCCGTCCTCACCTCCTGGTTGGCATGAGCCACATCAACCAGGCCGTGCAGGCCTCCAGGTCCCCTGCAGCCACCACGAGGTTTAAAGCCCCTCTTCCCTCCTGGGTGATAGATGTCGCTTTCTGCCCAGCACCTAACCCCCACCCTCTGACTTTCTATTTTGAAGCTCCTTCAACTGCAGAGAGAATTCACTCTGTCTCTTGAGGACACTAAAACCTGGAACAAACAGTCTCTGATAATAAATGCCTTTCTTTTTGGCGGGGATCAAAAGCTCCCCAGGCACTTTCAAAGTGAGCCAGGGCACTTTGGCGACCCTGCACGATCCAGAATGCTGACTGGCTCAGGAGGGAGTGAACTGGGAGACCTTGGCTCTGGGGGCTTCTAGGCCCTTCCTGGAGGAAGCAAGTACCCTGCTGCGCAGAGGGCAGCAGAGTGGAAAGAGGCCGAATTCCAGGCCCCCTGGGGCAGAGCGGCAGGAACATGCCTCTTGCCTCTCCCCAGCAGAGTTCCTCCAGGAGGCAGCTGGGCCCAGCCTGGGGTAGCTGTACCTGGACAAAGGTGGCAGCCTTAGACACTGACGGGCACATCTGGATGGTAGTAGCTGGCCTCCTGGGCAGTTCCCAGGCTTGGAGAAATCTCCGAGGGCGGAGTGTTACCATGGCCCTGGGCCCGACATGGGGGCTTCCAAACAAGACAAATGCCCCCTTCCTCCTGACAGGTCCTCAGCAGGTAAGGAGTGAGGTGGTCAGCCAGCTGCCACCAGTGTGGTTTGGCTTCATATACACCATGTACCTCTGTGTCTCATTCCTCCCCAGACAGCTGGACTCTCGCGGAGGGGCTGTGCGTGGGACGGTACACCTCTCCCCAAAATACCTTTCTTTTGTCCACTTCGGAAATCACTCCTTCGCTGTGATGTGGTGGGTATAGGCATGGACTCTGAAGCTCCGCAGCCCGGGGTTTATGTTAGTGATCCTCGGACAAAGTGACTCTGGGTCACGCAGGGTTACACCGCCAACCTCAGTCACCAGATTAGCTGAACAGGGGTGCTAAGGTAGTTCACCCTTACACTGGGTCATTGCGAGGGTTCGGAGAGACAGTCCTTTCTCAGCACTTTGCTGGGACTTCCACAGTGCTCAGTACGTGTTACCTGGTGGCAGTGATAGCAGACCTCACTGAAGGAGCAGCCAAGTGTCCAGCATTTGGTCAGGAAGCCGGAGAAAATGCTGGCAGTTTCAGGCCTGTACCCTCCTCCTTCTCTCTCAGCTTCCCCCGAAACTTGAAAACAAAGTGTCCCTTTCTTTGCTTAGAGAGCCAGTTGCTCTGGGCCTCATAGGGGCAGCCAGCCCCCAGACCCCTCAGCGGGAGTCCCCCTGGTAGAAAAGGCCTCAATGTGACCTTTCCCCTTTTGGCCTCTGGGTGAAGGACCATTAACCAAACTGCCGTCCCCAGGCTTTTGTGGAAGGAGGGCCTTTGTCCAGTAGCCCTCTGAAGAGAAAACATGTGGAGTGATGGCTTCTCTCTCCAGACTGCCTCTGAGCATTATGCTGCCATCTTTGTTTGCCTAGCTTTATCATTTATAAAATTCTTTTATGTGAGCGATCACATTGGGTGTTCAGAGAGGTTATGTGTCTTGCCCAAGGTCACCCAGAGTAAGTGGCTGAGACAGGATTGGTTCCTAGTCTTCTGATTTTCTACCTCATCTCCATCAATTCCACCTAAGTTTTCCAGGTGAGAGGCAGGAGGCCTTGGGATGATTTGGAAGGAGAGTTTAGATTTTCCCCACATTTTAAAAAAAGATTTTCTTTATTTATTTTTAGAGAGATGGGAAGGAAAAGGAGAAAGAGAGAGAGAAACATCAATGTGTGGTTGCCTCTTGCATGCCCCGCACTGGGGACCTGGTCTGCAACCCAGGCATATGCCCTGACTGGGAATCAAACCAGTGATCCTTTGGTTCGCAGGCTGGCGCTCAATCCACTGAGCCACACCTGCCAGGTGCCCCCTTCCCTGGTTTGACTAAGTAAGATTTCTAGATAAAGCTAAAGGGAAGAGAGAGCTACTATTTGTATTTATTGAGCTCCTTCTTCTGCCAGACACTTTATATAAGTTATCACATTGGTTCCAACTTCGTCCTCTTGGGAAACAGTTGGAGGTTCCTACTGTTTAATATCAAGAGGCCAAGGAATCTACCCAAGGTCACAGAGCTACCGAGAGGGGGGCAGCAATTGGTACTCCGATCTCCCCGACACTCCTGTGCACTGAATTGCGGTGGGCTCTCACATGCACAGCACCTGTGAGCGACTTGATGTAGGCCTGGGATTGTACTGTTTTTCTAGCAGCAAGGTGAACGCAGGGATGTGGGCAGTTGGATATGGGTTTGGGGAGAGCTCAGGCTTTGGAACCCAGCAGACTCAGATCCCGGTTCTCTGGCTCCACAGTTGTGAGCCTTGAGCAAACCATCAGACAACATCTGCTGAACGGGAGAAGTGTTTCCTGGCTTGCAGGGTTACTAATCATGTATATCAACTGTGTTCAAGAATGGTAGCCCTGTTATTCCCGGGAGAGTGGAAGAGAAAGCAAAATGAGCAGGGGCTCAGGAAACCACTTTGCTTTCTCTCTCCTCCTTTCCCTCCACACTTCTCACCCACCCTCAGTGTGCTACGGATGGAACAAACTACCCCACGGGTCTTCAGTAACATGCTCCTGCTGTGCACGGATGGTAGCAAGGGTTTTATTCTGAGTTACAGACATGCCACTGTCTACACAGGGACATGGGGTCTAAGGAAAGTGGACCTGCCCCTCTACTGTCCATCAGTAGAACATGCAACCCCAAAGGCTAGGAAGAGTCTAGCAATGAACACTTGTGAATATGAATGAATGCCTCAGGACACCCAGCATCAGCACAGATGTAATTCAATCCAACAAATATGTAATGGTCCCTTATTCTGAGCCAGGGAATTCCAACTGTATCAGTTAGGAATAGGTTCAGCTGCAAGTAAAGAGACCTCAAGTAGCAGTAGCTTAAAGAAGATGCCATTTATTTCCTGTCTTGCATAAAAGTCCAGAGGCAGATGGAACAGCCTTGATCTGGGGGCTCTGCTCTAGGAAGCCCTAGTGAACTTAGGCCCCTTTCATCCTATGGGTCCACCAAGCATGCTCTCCATTCCCAATGCCACCTGGTGGTGTGAGTTGCCAGCTCCAGCCGTCATGTCCATGAGCAGCAGGAAAATAGATGAGATGAAGAAGAAAGGCCAAGTGTACACCAGCATTCTCTTAGTGATGGTACTTCTGTCTAGATGCCATGGGCCACTTTTGGCCACATGACCCGCCCTTAGCAGCAAGGGGAAGTTGGGTGGCCACAAGCCCAGCTAAAGATTGGGATCTCTATTACTATGAAAACAGGTGGCCATTAGCATTATACCGCACTGATGTGTTTAAGCTTTTATAATAGATTAGACACTATATTTTACCTTCTTTGTCTCAACAACTTGGCCATTGGATTCATTTCATCCCCTTTCTATAAATGAGAAAGCCAATCATCAGAGAGATTAAGTAACAAGTTCTAAGTCACCCAGAAAGGAAAATATAAAGCTGGGCTTCAAGGAAAGGCCAGTCTCACTCTCAAACCTGTGCTGCTACCTTTTCCATAAGGCTGGTGCTAGGGGTTGAAGATGTTCCAGATGATAGGACAGCTTCTCTCTCCAGCGTTATTTAAGAAATGATACCACCACTATTTTGCAGCCTTTCAGAATGAAAGGAGGTGACTAATAAAGATTTCAGATGTCATTATGGGTTGACTATATTCCCCCCAAATTCCCATGTTGATGTCCTAATTCCTGGTACTTTAGAATGTGATCTTATTTGGGAATAGGGTCCTGCAGATACGACTAGTTAAGTTGGGATGTTGTCATACTGGGTTAAGATGGGTCCCTTAGTTTTATATGACTGGTGTCCTTAAAAGAAGATGGCCATGTGAAGGCACAGAGATACAGGGAGAATACCATGTGAGGGTGAAGGCAGAGAACACAGTGATGCTACAGAAGCCAAAGAATGCCAAAGGTTGCCAGCCAATCACCAGAATGGGGGAGACATGGAATAGATTTCTTCATGAAAGCAACCAGCCATGCCAACACCTTGACCTTGGGTTTCTGGTCTCCAGAACAATACATTATTGGTGTGCAAGCCACCCAGTCTGTAGTAGTTTGTTACGGCAGCCCTAGCAAATGAAGAGAGATGCAACATTTTATCTACTGCTCCATTATAGAGGTTATTTGAGATATCTGTGAAAGTGTGTCGGATTTGGAAAGGGGGTACTTCGATTTTTCCTATAAAGAGACCAGGCCCTTTCCTGTGGGCTGTTCCCGGGTCTTACCTAGGGCCATCGAGTTCCACACAACTTTTTGTGAATCCCTTCGAATGTTCCAGGCACTGAGCTACATGCACAGCCCAAAGAAACCCGATTAGACTTAGAAGAAATCAGGGTGCTATACTTAACACAAAGGAAAGCCTAGGTCTTGGCACTGGGCCTCTCTATTTTAAGCTCAGACATTCCTGGCCGCTGGCTCCCTCGTTGCCTTGGCATTGGGTAGGGTGAGAAGGACAGGCCCCAGTTAGTTCAGCTCCTCTGCCAGAGATCAATGAGCCCAGTGGAGGCTGGAGTGCAAAGACCAAGTCCTCTCCTGGTGGGTGGGCGTCCCGCCGAGGTGTCTCGGTATTTGAGTTGCTTCATCTGTGGCTACTCATCACACGGGGTTAGAGTGCGGTACACTCAAGAAGCCAGTGTCCCGATGTGCTGGGGGCTGGTCGGAGTGTCCTGCCTGTGAGTGCAGCCAGCACTCCTGACCCAAGTGGCTGTTTTCCAGGCAAGTCTGTGTGCTGCGGTGGCACTTGTTTGTTTTGCGTTTCAGATCTGTCCCGTTGCCCCGACTCTGTCACAAGGCCTGGGCTGTGTGTGCGCTGGGAGGACACAGATTAGATTTCCTCTTCATAAGAATAGCTAGTACTCCTGCAACTCAACAACAACAAACACCAAACAAACAACTAGGCTTAAAAAATAGGCAAAAGACTTGAATAGAGTTTCTCCAAGGAAGATACACAGGTGGCCCATAAGAATAGAGAGAGAGGCTTAACATCACTAATCATTAGGAAAATGCAAATCGAAACCAAAATAAGATACCATATCCCACCTATGAGGATGGCTATTACAGAAGGTAACAGATGTTGATGCGGATGTTGAGAAATGGGGACTTCTGTCCATTGCTTGTGGGAATGTAAAATGGTGCAGCCACTCTGGGAAAACAGTATGGTGGTTCCTCAAAATATTAAACATGGAATGACCACATGATCCAGTAATTCCATTTCTAGGTATATACCCAAAATAATTAAAAGCAGAGACTCAAACAGATATTTATGCCTGTGTTTAGAGTAGTGTAAGTCACCATAGCCAAAAGGAGGAAACAGCCCAAATGGGTAAATGTGATATGTGCATCCCATGGGATATTATTCAGCCTTAACAGGAATAAAATCGACACATGCTGCAACGTGGATGAACCCTGAGGACATTATGCTAAGTGACATAAATCAGACGCAAAGGACAAATACAGGGCGTGGCAACAGTAGGTTTACCGTTGTGAGCACACGAAACAGAGTTTATCCTTGCATTATTTCTTAATTATTGTATTATTTTCCATACGAACCACTGTAAACCTACTTTGCCACACCCTGTACCGTGTGATCCCACCCCCGTGAGGCCCCGAGAGCAGTCAGATTTGTAGAGGACAGGAAGTAGCCTGGTGGTGACCAGGGTCTGGGGGAGGGAGGTGGAAGCTCATGTCTCATGGGGACGGGGTTTCAGTTTGGGGAGATGAAAAGGCTCTGGAAGTGCGAAATGGCAGGACAGCAGGGTGGGTGCCCAACGTGCCGCTGAGCTGTGCCCTTAAAAGTGGCCAAACTGGTCAATGTTCGGTGTTTCACCACAACAAAGAAAGAACGGCCGGTGACAGCATCTGCTGTTTGCCGAACCCTTATTTCACAGCCGTCCGTGGACAGAGCACCTACATGCCTTCCCTCCCTGAGGTACTTACTGTTACTGGCCTCGTTGCAAGATGTGCGAGCTGAGCCTTACAGAGGTTCAGTCATTTGCCCAGGACCACATGGCTAACAGTAAGCAGTGGATTTGAACCCGGGGCCTTAGATCCTACCCGCCTCGTTATATGGCCTTCTGGCTTTATCGCGTTGTCTCAGATACTGCCTTGGACACGGTAGCCACTCGTTTGCTTCTGACCACTCCTGAGTGAGGCACAGAACCCGCCAGATAACCAGAGATCACCAGAGCATGGCTGAACCAACACTGTTCAGGAGGCGCTCAGAGGTGTCAGAGTTTAACTTTCAAAAAAGTAAAAACGTGACTCAGCCTAACATAGTGAGCGTGGGTGCGGGACCTGGACGAGGGTGGGGCAAAGGCCCTCCCTGCCCCTTAGTCCCAGCCCCATGTGGGTCAAAGGTACACTTAATTTCTGAGCTAGGGGACCGCAGGATGGTGATATACAGGAGATGTTGTCACTGAAGGAAAAACTGCTGGAAGTGCCTTGGCCGAGTTGAATCACGGCTGGTTGTTGTCCTACAGAGCAAAGCCACCATCCCCTTTGCGGCCACCTTTTCCACCGGACAGGAGTCCTTCACATCTCTACAGAACAAACATCCTTGGCCACTTATTAACTTCCTGTAAGTCAGCATCTCGAGTCTGGGTCTTAATCCATGATAAATAAGAAACCAGAATGATTTCCTATCAAATGACCTCTGGTATCGCTCACATCCCACCTGCAGGGCCCAGCACTGTGCCCCAGCCGCTGGGACATCAGCTCTGTCCCTCATGGGGAATTGCCTGAGATGGAAGGAACTGCCTCCCCCAAGGTTACACCCTCCCGTGGCCGCCCTGGGTGGTCTTCACCAGGTGTGCCAAAGCCTGGTCCGCTTGCCTCCAGCTGGGACAACGCCGAGGACCACCCCAGCTCCAGAGCTGTCTGTGGGAAGGGCTGAGGCCTCCGCGGCGACCCCTCTGCCACTCAGTTTCTCTCTTGCCCAAGACTTCCCTCCCCAGCTCCTCACAGGTGCACCTCCTCAGAGTCCCTCCACTGGACCTTTCCACATGTCTAGGCTGGGATGGGGCGGCTTGTCCAACAGGGCTCCAGTGTGACCTTAAAAGGACAGGAAGCAATCTCCTTGTCTTAGTTCCAAGTCTGGGGGGACTTCTTCTTAACAGAAGTTAGTAAAAAAAAAAAAAATCTGCGGAATGACCACGAGAGTGGGAGGAAAAGTCTCGGTGGAAACCCTCCCCCACACCTGGAAAAACAACTCCCAGTCCCAGAATCCTCCTCTGGGGCAGAGGCGTTGGGAATTCGAAGGCGTGGTTCCCTGGCAAAGGTGAGAAATTTGACTGGTCAGCAGCTGGCGCCTGGGATCAAAGGGGATTCTCCACCTCCAGGGACCAGTGGGAGAAAGCACACGCTTAAATTCTCAGGGGGTTGTTTTTGTTGAACAAAACAGCCTGATTTGGGGGGCAGGGTGGGGGGGAAGACAGGGCCTGAGTGCAAAGCCAGCACCCTCTCCACATGGAGCCCCCCGCCTTCGCCCAGAGCCAAGTCAAGCTCGTGGGGAATCGAGAGCCTTCAGCTCCTGCCTCTGCCTTTTCCTTTCTGAGACAAAAATAAGGTTTGGGAAGGTGCAACTTAAAATAGACCTTTCATAAAAGATTCATTCCTGAACAAGAATGTCATGAAAGCATGAAAAGTGCACTGGGCTCCAATCTGAATTCCACTAGAAGTATTTGGTGGTAATTATTTTAAAAATTCTCCCACAAAAGGCACTTTTTAAGTACAGGAGAGCAAGAAAGATCAGTAGGGATTGGGGCCAGGTAATTTCTTCATCGGTGGGGGGAAAAAAACTAGCTTCGAGTTTTAGGTAGTGATCTAAGGCATGTTGGAGAATAAGGATGAGTATTAAACAGGTTTCATTAAAAAAAAAAAAAAAAAAGCCTAGAGCCAGAGCAGAAAAATACCTGAAAAGCAGAGGCTCAGACGAGATGCAAATTACCTCCAGGAAAAGCCTAATGAGCCATTATTAAGCACCCAGTCATTGTGAAGGATGTGCGCACCCAGGGTTTCAGAACTGCTCTGCGGGAGAGTCATGGTGAGACTGGGGGTCTATCTGCAGAGGGATCTGCATTTGCGAACTGGCTGCTACGGGGACCCTTCTTGGAACAGACAGACTTGCTTTCCATCCATGCTGCATTCACCTGCCAACAAATTCAAGTTGACAAAAGCAGCCATTTCCAGGCAGCCTCTCCACCTCTGCTCAGCTTTTCTTCCCAGATCGTTTTACCCGGCTGACTGGCAGGATGGGAAGGGTGGCGTGGCCTCTCTTTCCTTTTCCTTGGGGACCTGGCATCTCTAGTATGATTGAAAATTCTAGGATCTTTACGGTTTTCTGCAGAGCGGCCCCTCGGTTTCCTCCCTTGCCTCCATGGGGGGCTGCTTGGAGTTGGTCCCAAGTGTCTTTGCCCCAGGTTTGTTCCCTGTGGTCCATTTCAAGCTATTTGATTTCCTGTCAGTCCAGTGCCATCCCCTCTGGACCAAGGGCAGTGAGTCAGACCCCACATGTGTGAAGTGGTGAGGGCCCTTAGGGTTCACAGTAGCCACTGGGTTTCAGTTCCGCTCCTTTACAGATGAGGACGCGAACTACTGCCCTCGCCCACAGATGTGGTCTCTGTGTTCTTTGGGAGGAGGGGCAAGGACACCGGGAAGTCGGTGAGGTTTGGTTCCAGCAATTCTTTTCAAGAAGAGAGAGAGACAGTGTTGGGGACCACCCAGGTGGGGGCAGAGCTGATGGGAGCAAGCACAGGGGACCCTGGCACAGGTGAGGCAAGAAGGGGTGGCTGGGGCTGGGGCTGGGGCAGCATCCCTCAAGGACAGGCTTTGGGCCCACCTAGGGGAGAATGTCAGACCCAGGGACACAAAGAAGTGGCGAAGCGAGAGTGGGGCAGGAGCCGGGCATGGTGCCCAAGTCCCTGCAGCGGTGGGGGCTGAGCCGGGGACCAGGGCCTTGCTTTCAGCAGAGTCAGGACACAGCTGGACAGGGGTCTCTCCACCCCCCACTTCATGTCTCCTTCTGGAAACAGGGTTTCAGACCATGAAGAATCCCACTTTAGCTGGTGGGGCTGCACTCCTAGCAGGAGCTTACATGGAATCCCAAACTGTCAGCTAGGGCTACCAGCTCATCCCGGCTGGCCCAGGACTTCTGGATTTTAGAGTCCCAGGAACCTCTTCAGTCCTGGGCGAACCTGGGCATTAGCCTCCCCCTAGTTTTGGGCACCCCACCCCCTACTCCCATGAGGGAGCAGCAGGGGCTTCTAGAAACGCAAGGTCACCTTTGCAATATCTAGAATAAGATAAGGTGGGCATTTCATAGTAGGGTCCAGCCTAATGTTCTCTCACTATCCCTATTTGAAAAAAAGGGAAAGAGGAGAGGAAAGAAAAAGAAAAATTCCTGATTGGTTTTTGGAGGACAGTGCTCAGTCTTAAATGCGTGCACACACACACACACACACACACACACACACACACACACACACACACCCCTGTTTGTAACGCCTTCGGCACTGCTGGGCAGGAATAACAATTCCTGTTAATCCTGGGCCAGCCCCTGTCGCAGGGGCCTTTTCTACACCCCCACAGTCAATTTTCAGAACAACCCACGAGAGGAACGCAGTGGTCACCCTCACTTTTCGCCTGGGAGACATTTGCACTGGTGGCGAGTGGCAGAGTCTCAAGCAGAGGTGTGAACCAGAGGCCGCGGTGGGGGCTGTGCAGGCCCCAGAGCGTGTGGTGAGCGCTGTCCCCGTGTGGGAAGGTGTCGGAGCAGGGGTATGACAATGCCATTTATTTAACAAATACTTCCAGAGTGCTTCCCTGCTGGGCAGTGTTCTGAGCTCGTGGGACCCTCACAGTCACCCGTTAATGTGGCTCTTCTCAGGGCCATAAACCAGGGGTTCTCAAAAAGAGGCAGCTTTTTTTCCCCAGGGGACATTTGGTAAAGTCTGGGCACATTTTGGCGTTGTCACAGCTGCGAGGGGAGGGGTGCTGGTGGCATCTAGTGGACAGAGGTCAGGGGTGACGGTAAACATCCTACAATGCACAGGACAGGCCCCCCGACAAAGAATCATCCAGCCCCGAACGTCTACAGCTCCGAGGTTGAGAAATGCTGCTGTGAGTGTTGGGAAGAGCGGGGCCCTGGGAGTCATGACCTGGCGACAGGGGTCTCCATTGCCCCCACCCAGCCCCCGTCCAGAATCAGGCTAGAGCAGTTTGTCCTCAGGTTGGCATCCCACTGTCTTTTCACCCCAGAGTCTTGTTTCCACTTCTTATTCACTGTTCGAGCAGCTGCAGTCCTCTGGCCGGACCGCCCGGCTTTGTTCTGGTTTGTTACGACAGAGAACTGGATTTTACAGTTATTGCCCTTGAAAGCCCCGTAAATGGCATTCGCAGCCATTAGCAGGGCCGGGGGTTGCCAGATCAGTAGGTTTAACTTCGCAGGATGACTAACACTCAAATGCCCTCTAGGGGTTCGTCCAGCTGCTCTGTTGCCCAAGCCTCTGCCAGGCTGTTGGCCAAGGGCAAAACCGGAGTTCAAAAAGGAGTGAGGTCATTCCTGGGGAACACCTCCGAGCTTGTGCTGGCTGGCCTCTCGCTGCAGGTCGCCACCTGCTCGGAGCAGGCGGCGTTGGGTAATTTGGCAGCTCAGGGACCCCGGGCTCCATCCTTTACCCCGTTACGTGCTGCTATTTTTAAGTCCAGAGGATTTGAACCTTTCTGGGTGGAAACCCAAACGATGTCCTAGGGGGGTCCAGAAGCTTGGCTGCCTTCTCCTAGGAGGGGTTTCACAGGTCCCACCATCTCTCCTGGCTGCACAATAGGATTTTCCCAAGACCAGCTGCATATAGTGCAGGGCCCAGTGCGGAATGAAGACGTGAAGTCCCTTGTTTAAAAGCCATTAAAAATTTCAAGACAGTGATAGCAAGATGGTTGAACCACGCCCAGGGCCCTCTGAGTGTGAGGCCCTGTGTGATGGTACAAGGTGCACACCCATGAAGACAGCCCTGCTCCCAGGTCATTTTGTGGTCCGTGACCAGGTGACCCTTAGGCCCTGGGTTACCTGGAACTGTCCCACTGTTCTCCCAGTGTGATTAAGTCCCCCTTTCACACTCAACACTATCCTGACTTGGACAACAGATTATGGAGTTGCCTTATAATTACATGACCACCTGCCAGGTCCCCGTCCTCTCATCCTCTTTATGCTCTGTGATGTCACACAAAGCCTAGCCAGTGGGTAATGCCATTTTGGGGACAAAGCGATAATGACCCTCTGTGTTGCCTGTCGTGGCTTACTAAGCCCATGCTCACCTGCTAACCTCACTTCATCTTCATAACGAGATCTGTAGAACAGGAGATGGTGTATGTTTGTGGGGAAACTAAGTGAGGCTTAAAGAGGGTAAGTGGTCCTCTCGTGGGTGTCCACATGGCCAGTAAGTAGCCAGCTAAGACCCAAGCCAGGATAGTGTGATTTCCGGTTAGGGTGACCAGTTGTCCCGGTTTGCCTGGGACTGAGTAGGTTGTTGGGTTGTGGGGTTTCCAGTTTTAAAACTGGGAAGATCCTGCCCTGGCTGGTGTAGCTCAGTGGATTGAGCGCGGGCTGGGAACCAGAGGGTCCCGGTTCGATTCCCAGTCAGGGCACATGCCTGGGTTGAGGGCCAGGTCCCCAGTGAGGGCCATGTGAGAGGCAACCATACATTGCTGTTTCTCTCCCTCTCTTTCTCCCTCCCTTCCCCTCTCTCTAAAAATCAATAAAAATAAAATCTTAAAAAACAAAACAAAACTGGGAAGACCCTGGGCAAATCAGGAGAAATTGGCCACCATATTCACAGTCCACCATCCTGTGTAGCTTTCCTGAATATTTTTTGAATGAATAATTTTATATTAAATATCGTGTGACAGGCCTTTCTGGGGCTGGACTTCCCCTGAATACTAAAGAGAATTTTTGCCATGGCTGGTGGTTGGATATGAAGACAAGATGTTCAAATCAAGAATGGCTCCTAGGTCACATGTTGTTGCGTGTCCTCCCAGACTTTCATATGTACATGCACAAAAACCACAGTTTTGGACCCTATTTCAGGTGATTTTATTTTTCATTTATAGCAGGGGTCAGAGCAAACGTTTCCTGTAAAAGGCCCCGACAGTAAATATATTTTGCTTTGCACACTATGTGGGTTCTGTTGCCACTACTCAATGCTGCCATGGCCATGTCTGTGTTCCGATAAAACTTTACTTATAAACACAGGCCGCGGGCCAGATTTGGCTCACAATCCATAGTTTCCTGGTTCTTGATCTGGGGCATAAACATCTTTCCGTGCCACAGCTCTTAAAAGATAATTCTCAAAAGGGTAAAAGTGTGACAGTCGAGCAAAGATAACAGGGACACGTCACAGGTTTTCCTTAACTCGTAAACGAGGGCACTCCAGCAGGCTGTTCCAACTGTTCAAAGGAAAATCCGAAAAACAGACACGCAAACAGGTGATCAGAAATGCTGAAAAAATGTGTTAATAGATGGAAATGAGTTATTACCTTTATGGCAATCAAGTGCTACATGTGGTTTACAGTGCTGACCTTGAGGCAGACAAATCTGGGCTTCCAGCCTGGCTCTGCCCCTCCTGGCGCTGCTCCCTGGCGCAGGTTACTTCGCCTCAGTGTGTCTCAGTGTCCTCTCCAAAACGGAGACAATAACAATGGTAGCCCTGTCATGAGCTGTTGTTCGGACCACGTAAAGCCTTGAGACCCGTGTCAGAGTGGACACACCCTTAATAAACATTAGCTCTTATTAGTGAACTCAAACATTTTTTCCATTCCCAACCCTAATATGAAACAGTCCCCACATTCTCTCTCTTGGGCCTCCTCTTCCTGAGAGCCTTCCAGGTGTTCGCCTCCCAGCTCCCAGAGCTGGTCATGACTTCTTAAACCTTGTGTTTATCACACGGCTTTGCCGATGGTTATGCCCTTCCGCCTTTACACATGGCTTGAGTAGTACAGAGCATGACATGGGCCTCAAATGCCTGCTGGCTCTTCTGTTCTGGCAGAACCTGTCATTGGACCTCTAGCCTCCTTTATGTCCAGCATGAGGGGCAAAATTTTTGACATCTAGTAGGTTCATTTGGCTTGGGATGGGGTGAGGGAGCAGGTTGGATATCTGGGCATAATCACCTATTAGCTATATGACCCCATACAAGCCAGCCAACCCCCCCTGAGCTTTTCTCCTTTATCCATAAAATGCCAGATAAGACTAGATCCTAAAGATATTGGGAGTCAAATGTGAAAATAAATGCAAATGTGTATTAATAACTGTCCAGTCACTGATTAAAATTTAGGATATGAGATGGGGTAAGACAGGTCTCTTCCCAAGGAGACTTAACTAAAGAACCAAAATGTTTCATGGGAAAGTTTAGATTGGTATTTCTCCCTTCAGTCCAATGTTCTCCTAAACCTTACTAGAGGGGGTTTCTTGGTGAAAAGAAACAGGCCGTGGGTTCCCTCTGTGTCCCCCAGTGCCTAGGACCCTGCATGGCCAAAGTAGGGTTCAATGAGTTGTTCTTATGTGGGTGACATACAGCATTGATATTTAGGGACCAGGTAATAACATTGTCATTTCCTGTTCTGTCCATGAGCGGAGAAAATGCCAGAAGGGAGTCATAGGCAAGGGACAGAGCTGGGAAGGGGAATAGTGGACAACCACTGGTTTTGATCTCCAGCATCCATTTACCTTCTCCTGATGATGGGATCCCACTTTTTCAGGGGGAACATTTGTCTCAGTTCTGAGCCCAGGGGATGATGTTGACTTACTTTACTATCTGTTCTAGGTGTGGGCATGTGACTCAGGCCTGGCCACTCAGAACATCATATTCCTCTTGCCACTGGGAGGGGCGCATGACCTGACTAGAGCCCGTGGGTCCTGATGAGTCTTTAGCTGGGACTTTTTGGTAGAGAGACTTTTTCAGAGGGAGCTTTGCTGGACTCAAACCTGGCAGGCTACAGACTTGAAATTTGCCATTGTGTCTCCCCATGAAGCCTGAGAATAAAGCAAATGTGGAGTAGAACAGGGAAACTGAATCCTGATGATATCTTTTGAACTCCTGGATCAAACCATACCTGAAGCAAGACATTTGTAACTTTTCAGTTGTCTGAGCCAATACATTCCTTCTTTTGCTTACGTCTTTGTAAATTGGGTTCTCTATGATCTGAGTGGAGAGACTGAGAGTGTTGAGATTCATGGACCAGTGAGACTCCTAGGAGACTGTGGCCGGGGGGATTGTATTTTCAACCCCCTTTATACCTTGTGGGCACCCTAGTCTTTGTGGGGAAGCTGACTATGACAGGGTCTGTGCAGATTCAGGCACTGATCACCTTTAAGATGATTTCAGGGGAAGGGTGAGTCTAGGAGACTGTCAGGCAACTCCCTTGACCCTGAGGTCCCAGAAGCCTACAAAACAGCTCAAAGATAGTAATTTTATAACTCCAATAATGCTGAAAAAAAATCTCATCTGGTTATGGGTCAGCTGCCAGCCAAACCTTAAACACCGGCCCCACTTTGGTGTCAAATTGTAAGTCTCCACTTTCATCTTCCCCTGCAGTTCCTTCTGTTTTTCATTTCTCCTGATTTCTTTCTTGGGCCTTTTGATCTGTTTTCTATTGTTATCATTCAGGCATTTCATGCCCGAACTTTCCAAGTCCGTGTAATCCAACCATAACAACATCTGGGATCTGTGGTTGTGTATTAATATCAGCTCCTCCTGATGCATCGGGACTGGGTGCTTTGCTGGATTATTCTACACCTTTGTTCCCTGAAGCTGATTCTCCTCCAAGCCTTAGCCCCAGGATTTCCCAAGGAACTTTCCAGGGTGGGCAGGATGCAGGAAGATCTCTGGAGGAATTTACTTAGCTATCTTGTCTTCTTGGCCGCCACTGTGGTCCTCACACCCCCGTTCCTCTGATGACAGCCTCCTTGGGATCGGGCTTCCAGATCTCGGACGGTCCCTTCAAGGCACCCAAGCGCCTAGCCTCTCTGAATCCCAGTTTCTCTGGGGCAAAATGGGGATGCTGCCTGTAAAGAGTAGCACTGCTGTGAGGATCCCATTCAGTACAATGATTTACATGAAACACCAGCACGGCAGAGGAATTGCTGCAATTGTCAGGACACTTCATCAACAGGTCTCTTGTGCTGTGTCACTTCGCCCCAGGACAGCCTTCCCAAGGAGATATTGTCATGCCCGTGTGACAGATGAGGAATCCAGGGAAGTCACTCCCAAGATTCGTCTCTCTTCTCTTCCCCACGTGGAGCAACGCAGAGCTGAGATATGCCACTGTCACTTCCAGCAGAGGAGCGGCCATGACTGCTGTCTCTCCTTCCTCCCCACGAAGTTGCTGTGGCTTTTTAGATAATGTCGTCACCACCTGGTACTAGGAAACAGCAGCAGTTCATGGAGCCCCGGGACCACATCTCATCCCTGTGATCACTGAAACTGAAATTTGAAATTTTGGTTTCTGCCAAATCCAAAGGAGAGCGAGGCACGCACTTCAGGGTATAGGAAGATCCAGAGGGTGATGTGGTATTTGCCCAGGCGGCTCTGAGCTCGGAGGGGGCTGCCAGGCCCTCTGTCCGCAGTCTCTGGCCCTGTGTCTCTGTCCTTTCCCCACCCCCTCAAGGTGGCAGCAAGATGACCCTGGCAGTGCCTGAGCTGTCCCTTGTTCCAGCAGACCCCGGGGAGGCCTCACTGGCCCTCTTAGATCCTGTGCCCATCTGCAGAATGATCAGCGTGGCCAGGCCTGGGTCATAAGTCCACCTTGGTGTGGGGGACCTAGAGTCATGTCCACCCCACCCACGTTGACTCAGGCAGGGTGGGGACCTGTGAGTGTCAAGGACCTACCTTGTCAGCTTTGGGATTCTGTTTCCTGAACTTGGTTCCAAACTGTGGTGCTATCACCCACTTTGGTCTCATCCCAAGCAATCAATAGTATCTGAGACACTGCAGGTTTGGGGCAATTATCTATCTGTCTGTCTGTCTGTCTGTCTGTCTATCCATCTATCTATCCATCCATCATGTATATATTTTTCTAATATACATGAGAATAAATGTGTAACTATGAAGAAAATCTTTATTCATATGTTACCTAGAATCATCTCTTTCCACCAGTAGTTACTCCACACTTTGGGAACCACCGATCTAACTTCACCATTTTACAGCTGAGGAAACCGGGCCCAGCAAAGGAATGCAATTTATGAGGGCAAATTGAAAGTGAAGTGACAGAGATGGAACAAGAAGCCTGATTCCAGTTTTTTTTGTTTTTGTTTTTACTAGTTCCTTTATTTTTTTTAAAACTCTCTAAAGCAAGGTGATGTCATGGCTCTACCCCCTACAAGCTGTGTGTTCTTGGGCAAGTTACTTAACTTCTCTGTGTGCCTCTGTTCCCACCTGTAAAATGCGGGGCAGCAATACTATTCACTTTATAGAATTGAGTATTAAATGAATTAATACTTATGAACCATTGAGGGCCGTGCTTGGTACACAGTAACCATTTTTAATATAAACATATTTGTTAAGTTAAGAGGGCTTGACCTGAAGTGACGATGAATATAAGCTTCCAAAATCCCTGGGGGAGGAATTCAGATGGTTCGTCGCCACTGTTTCAGGAACCTCGTTTTCTCCGAGAGGTGTAGCTGAAAAAGTCCCAGGAAAACAATCGGGGTGGGTGTCACTTTACACAAAAGTGACATGTGTAAGAATTTCAGAAATGCTTTCTTCGTTTCTGATTAATCTTCTAAGCCTCTGAGCGGCCCAGACAGTCTGCCAAGCCACTCACACCAAACACAACTGGAAATGTTCCGAGGGGCTTCATTTCAAGGACCCCTGAGATGAATCTTTTCTCTGAAAGGAAAAACTGTCCTGACATTGTCTGGGCGTCCGCACCCCTGCTCACACAAGGGCCGTGTTAAAAGCAGGGACACTCGGATGTGCCGAGTGACCAGCCGTAACAGCGCGCCTTTCCCAGTGCCTTCTCCTTTCTAGACATTGTAGCACGAGGAACTTGATCTTCAGTCAAGTTCCAGCATGAAGCACCGCAATATCCCATCACGAAGACGTGTCAGGGGTCTCTCACGGGTCAGGTGGCAGTTTTGCCCCACCTCCTGGGACATTGGGCAATATCCGGAGATCTTTTTGGTTGTGACAGCCAGGGGCAGGCACTGGCCTCTAGTTGGTAGGAGCCAGGGATGCTACTCAACATCCTCCAATGCACAGAGCAGCCCCCAACAGCAAAAAAATGAGCTACATCAAATGTCGCTAGTGCCCAGGCTGAGACATGCTCCCCTATAGTCTATCCTGGGTTAACCTGGTTTGATTTACCTTTGGGCTTGAAAGTATCAAGTGCATTTCTTAAGAAAATGTTGCTCATAACAACGTCCTCTTACTGATTAAAGCTGGCCTCTTCTCTGTGCAGGTGGGGTTTGTCCGTATTCTTGTAGACACAGGAGGCACCAGCCAACCGAGGAAAACCTGAGAGGCACCATTGTCATTCTGAGTCACCCGAATGCAAACCCCTTTGAGAGCAGCGCCAGCTTTGGCAAAACCCGATGTCCCCCGAACAAATGCTCTTTGAATACCCGAAGGCAGCTGCTTGGAAGGGAAGCCCTAGATGCTGGAGAGGGACAGTGGAGGCCTGGCTGGCTTCCCACCCTCTGTGTTTGGATCAGCCAGAGCCCTAGCTCCTTGTCCCTTCTGTGCACAGCAGATGAAAGCCAAGGCCAGGCATCCTGAGTGTGGCAAAGTGGCATTTACTCACAGGGTGGCACTGTGGAGAGCCTCGCTCCCGCCTCCAGCAAACGGCCAGATCTGGAATTGCTCCCTGGGGCCAAGGCTGCCGAGTCCAATGCAGCCTCTGGAAGGACTCATCCTAATGAGTCAACCATCAGTTAGCATCAGTTAGCAACCATCAGTTAGCATCGGGTCCCACAATGGGATGAAACTGTGCCCTTAGGTGTCACTGACAGGCCTGGGGCTAAGGAGGGGAGGGGAGAAAACAGGAAAGAGGGATGCAAGAGAGAGAATGGGGCCACGCATGCAGGAGGAGCGGGCTCAGCTCAGGAGCAGATAGGCTGGGCATGTAGGGTTGGTAATGCCCCTTGGCCGGCTACAGATGGGCAGTGAGGCTGAGCTTCCTGGCCTTTGCGGTTTGCATCCTGTCTTTGGGAGCTCTGATACATCTCTCTAACCCTCCACCTGCCCTCCCCTGGACCCTGACCTGAGGTCCTCTCCTTGCCCAACAGCCTTCATTTGCTGTTTGGACCTTGGACAAGATCAATTTTAAGAAGAGGGTCAGGACACAATCCCTGACCTGGTGGCTCCCAGTGACCAGAGCCCAGGCCTACCTGCCTGAGGGCAACAAGGAGTTGGTTCTCTCTCCAGGATGGGGAGGCCTTTGAGGGTTTTGCCAGCTGCCCTTGACATAGGATAGCCAAGGCCCTGTCTGAGGAGCCGGCTGACTTCCCCAGTGCAGGACAGAAAGCTGCAGGAACCTCTCCCAACATGTCTGGGGCCAGAGTGCCCGGCTCTGAGTCACAGCCACTCCCTTCGTTAAGATGTTTCAAAGGGGCTTGAAAATGTTTTCATTCAAGTCGAAAGCATCAAAGAAGCCATATCCGCAATCCCACTCATCAATTGTGCACGTCATTTACATTTTTCTCCAATGCCCCTTTCATTTTTCATCTGTAAAAATATACTTCTTTAACGTAGTTGTAATTGGGGAGCATATATATTTCATCCAGCATTATTTCCTGTATATTTTTCCAAGATCCTACCTAATGCTCGTATTTATTATTTTTGCAACAGCCTAATATACCATTGAGTTAATTACACTGAAATTTACTTCCCAATTCCAGTGTAATTTGACATTTCTTTTGCTTTTAGATTCTTGCTATTACAAAGAGGTAATAAACATCTGCATACAACTAGCCCCACTTTTTTTCTTCTTATTTTGAATTATTTCCCTTGGGTAAATTCCCGGAGTGGGATTACTCAGTCAAAGGAGATGAACATTTTTATGGCTCTTGATATATGTGGCCAAATTATTTTCCAAAATGGTTGTATCAGTTTTCATAGTCATAAGAAGTGTAGGAATACGTTTTCATGGGGATGGGAGCAAGATTTAAAATTTTCAAAACAGAGTTTCTTAGTTGTTCTTTTTTTTTTTTTCTTCCTGCCTGTAATGGGGGATTCTAAACCTGTGGCAATCTGTGGCTACATGTTGAGTGCTTTTCACTTTCAGAAGCTGTTTTAACATCTCCAGTGACTCATAGGAAATATCTTTTATATTGCTCTAGTCTGTTACTAGAAGATCCAAGCACAGGCATCGAGAGGAGAGGGGCGGGCACCCATCTAATAGATGATGGACCTGCACTCACTCGGGTTTGGTGATGGGTAAGACGTGGGGGGACCACAGGAGGAGACAAGACTGTCAGGTCTCTGGGTAGGACGCCTGGGCTGCGGTGCTGGGCTGGGGCTGGAGGAGGAGCCCTTGTGGTAGCCGCTGTGGGACTTCAGCTGTAGCTGCGTGAAGAGGAAACGCAGCATAGAATGTGGAGTGTGAACATGGAATGTTGTGGGTTCAAATCCCAACTCTACCACGGAGAAGTTGTGTGAACTCTGAGAGGGACTTCGTATTTTTTATTCCTAATTTCTTTATGTGAAAAGCGGGATGAAAGTACACCCCTCAGGGGGTTGTTGTGAAGATTAGATGCGATGACATACGTAAAATGCTCAGTTCGGGGCCTATCGCTTAACTGAGCGTGTTCTTAGTCCATTGCACTAAATAACAGTGTGGGTTACTGTCAATGCCTTTCCAAGGTGTGAAGAACACGGGGAGAGTATGCTTGCTCTGTTTCAGATTTGGACTTTTATTTTCTGCTATGTTAGAAATGACGCATTCCTCACTGATTCACTCTACTGTAAGTAGACCGCCTAAGTATGAGGGCAAGCTAGCTTTTTGTAAAAAGTGAAGTGTCATTTTCAAGGTCTGAATCAGGTCACACTCTAGAATCATCTGCCAATTCTGCTCCCCATCCTGCCCCCACCCGACTTCAGCTGATGGATCACTAGTATCCCTGTTATTGGAAACAAGATTACCTCCTGTTAACCTAAAAATAAAAGGCCTTTCAAAGCGAGAGGCAACAAGCATTTATCTGAGATCAAAGCATAGCTGTTTGGAACACTGATTCAGGCAGAAGCCCAAATAGTGCTCCGATGAGGATGCAGAGGTGATGGGCATTTATGAGAAGGGAAGGGGAACAATGACCTCGACAGAAGGAAGGCACTTTTTATTGGTGCAGATAACAACGTTCCTGAAGGGCAGGGTGGGCAGCCAATCGGAGTATAGATGGGGGGGGGGGAGGAAAGTGGTTCACATTTTAGCTCTGCCACTCACTGGCCAAGTGACTGTGCACAATTATTTGGCCTCTAGGAGTGTCAGTTTTCTCATCTGTAAAATGGGGACGATAAAGGACTTTCTTCACTAGGCTGTTGCAAGATTTGAGTGGCTTACTGAGCCTAAAGCATGCAGCACAGTGCTGGACGTCTTTGTAGTCAAGCACGTTTGAGCTGTGAACAGTATTACTGCCATCTCGTTAAAGAGGTGGTGGAGAAGCAGGGATGAGGTATGCTTTAAAATATGTTTCTAGTCTTTTTTAAAACAATTCTACTCCCTGGTTACACTTGAATTAAGCTAATAGTAAAATCATTTGGTATGTGTGGAAAAGCACCATCCCCCCCCACCCACCCCGGGGTTGTCAAAAGTTGCATCTGCGGGTGTTTATTTTCATCTGCAGAGACCAGTTTAGGATAAAAATGGTAGGTAAGACTTTTCAACGTCCTGCCCTCTAAGTTGGCATGGACTTCCGTGTAAAGGGTTAAGACAGCACCCTGGAATATTCACGTAGAGACTATTTAGTAGAGATCATCAGTTGTTCATATCAGCACTAGGTTTATGTAGCCATTGATTGTATTTACAAGGACTACTCAGGTGGGTTTCCCCAAAGGGTTCCACGTGCTGCACCTGCCCCGCAGCCTGGTCCCTGGATAGTCAGGTGTTGGGCAAGGAGCCCCCACCTGAACTGGTGGGTGGCAGGAGGATGGATCCCACCGCACTATCCAGGGAAACAGTCAGAGATTCAGTCAAAGCTACTCGGAAATGTGTGGCTCCCTACCTGCCACTGCATTTCCAACTCTCTTTATCCTAAGCTCTCACCCCAGACCCCAGTGAGAACAGATCGGATGACCCTAGGCCAGTTGGATTTTCAGAGCAGGAGAACTCTCCTTCGGAACTAGACTAGAGTTACCACCATCCATTCCTCCTTTGGATGGGACGGATATCGGGGGCTTGAAGTTTTCGCTGAGGATAAGACATCAGCCGAATGTGTGTGCAGCTGCTATAATGTTATTAACCACATTCCTAATTAATCCCTTGGAATGTCAGGCATTTTTCCTTCTGTCCTTGGCTCAGATGAAGGTGTGGTAACAACTCCTTGCCTCTGACTTTCCTAAACGGGCCCCACGCCCTCTGCCAGCGCGGCTATAATTTTATCGAAATGGGACCCGTTGCCTTTGATCTCCTCTGGTTCTTAAATCCAGCAGTTGTATATTCGAACATCAATAGAAATGGAGTTTCAGGCTTCCTCTTTCATTATCTTTCTCAAAGATAAAAAAAGAGCAAAAGGGAAAAATATGTCCTGAGCTTTGTAGATGAGGCAATATTTTTATGGCCATTTCCTTATCTGATGTTATCAGATCAACAAAGTTGTTGTTTAGAAATCGACGTCCACTTGCATCTCTTCATTTTAAAGGTGGCTTTTCTTCAGAATAAATAAAAGGAGCACACATCACCCTCACCTCCCTCCACTGCAGACGCTGGAGACCTCCTGCTTTGCTCATTACTGTGGTGAGGGAAGGTGCCTGCGTGTTCTCAAACTGAGGAGGTCTTGAGGTGAGTCTGAGAGCTTTGTAGATCAAGGGTGAGAGTCAACCCTTCCAATGAACTACCCTATTTTTCAAAAAGGAACTTTGTGTTCTTGGCAGTGTGGGGAGAATAGACTTCTAGATTAGAATAATTAAATATCTGACCCACGACTCCCCAGATGCCTGTGGCTTCTTGGGCTTTGATGTGGGCAGCTTACTGTAGAATGGAAAAGTACAGCTTCTTCTCAAGGCCCTCAGCATCTGGGAGTGAAGGAGGTGGACAGTGAGGAACTCCAGGGTCTCTGGCTGGGAAACAGACAGACGGGACCCCAGCCAGAGTATCTGGGCAGTGGGAATGGGAGCGAGCGTGAATCTTGCAGACGTAACTCCCTCACTTGGCTGATGTTTGGCTCTCACAGCCCAGCCTCTGCCAGCCTCCGCCGCCCTATCTCGACCCTGCTGCCTCTCGCTCTGTCCGCGCTCATTGGCCTTTTCCAGTCCCTTCTTCTTGCCCTTCTCCCACCCACCACCTTTGCACAGGCCTGTTCTCTCTGCCTAGAATGCTTTCACCTCCTCTGTCTTTATATATTTAACCCCTTTTCATTCTTCAGGTCCCTGCCCAACTGTGTATTAGTTAGGGTAGAATGAGTTAAGCTGAAGTAACAAATAGCCCTCGAAAACTCAATGGCTTAACACAATAAAAGTCTGCTTCCCACCGCCATTGAGGTGTTTCCTTGGGCTCTCCCCAGTCACTCCTCGAAGCGCTCACTCAGGGACCTGGGATCTTCCCATTGTCTGGCTTTGCCATCTTGGAATTGGGGAAGCGAGAGTGTAGAATGATGCATGGGGGATGTTTGATGGTCGGGCTTGAAAAAGGCTTACCTCATATCTAACTTTATTCCATTAGCCAAAATCTAGTCACATGGGCCCACTTTGATGCAAGGAAGGCTGGGAAATGTAGTCTTCTTGTGTACCAGCCAGGAAAATGAATGTCTGATCACCCCATAGCATTGTTTCTACCTCATGTGTCATTTCCTCAAGTAAGCCTTTTGTCAACTCCCTCATGGGGTCAAATCTCCCTGTTTACTCAGTTTTTATCTCCTTCATAGTACTTGTTACAATGGCAGTTTTACATTTGTTTGTATGACTGGTTATAATCTGTCCCCTCGACTCTAGTGTGAACCCAGTGAGAGTGGGGAACTGTCACATCCAACCTCAAACATAGCGGGTGGTGAGACAAAGTTATATTTTATAAAGTGACCCCCCCAATAAATCTAGTACCCGGCACCGTATATAGCTATTACAATATTACTGACTATATTTCCTGTGACGTACTCAAGTAACATTTTTTGAATGAATGAATGAGTCTATCAATAAAGTTCCAAAGCCTCCAAACTCAGATGCATCCCTGAGCCAGACCAGAATAGGAGAGGACAGGAAAAACATGTTTTTCTTTGCTACGAAGCTTACAATGTAAGGGGAAACATGCATTTTGGATGGCGGGGTCGCTGTGTTAGTTATCATATTAGTTCATATTCCCAACTACAAAACTCACTTTGGCATAGTTAAACCGGAAAGGAATTTACTAAAAATTACTCATAAAAACCAGAGAGGTCCAGGGAACTGGCCTCTCAGAGGCTCTGCAACCTGAAACAATGCCAGAACGTCGCCAGCCCTGCTCCAGGGGCCACCCTGGCCATTCCTCAGGACAGCACTGAGGACGGCCTGGGACCCCACTGCAGACGCAGCTCTGCCTCGGGAAGCCAGGAGTTTACACCGCCACACGTTGCCGGACGGGTTCTGTGCCTCTCCCGATTCTTGGAGTCCCTCCTGAACCCCTGCCCCACCAAGACGTGGATCATGGGCCGAACCTGAGTCATATGACCATACCCTTGCTGCTAGGAAGGATGGGAAAGTAAGTTTCTGGCTTCTATCTTGGAGAAATGCAAACCACTAAGGAGGGAATAACCCAAATATAGGGCATGTGCTTGAAAAAGTATGTGGTGGCTAAGAAAAAGGGCTACTGTCCATACAGGAAGCTTCCAGCCTGGGAGGAGCTGGGGTGGGGTTTGGGATCCTGTTGGGAAGGCACGGAGGGATGGAACAGGGACTCTCAGAGCGTCCCCAGTATATGAAGGGCACGTCCTCATTTTCGTTGTTGTTCTCTTTTTCAAAATTTGATAAAAAACACAGGACCACAGAGCTAAAGGTGGTAAAAATATACTTTTCCAAAATTCACCTCTAAATATAAATTGTCCCAGCCCTTCATATTATTTCTTCTCACCAGTTTGCTTTGTTTTTCCTGTTGAACTTAAAAAAAAAAAAAAAAAAAGCAATAAAAAGCCCCGAGGAGCAGATGGTGGAATATGGGGAAAGCGAGTACAGAACTCCAGCCCGCCCCCCGGCCCTCCAGGCTCAGATCTCAGATGCTTTGGCAGAATGCAGGCCCCCTGTTTCCAGCAGGCAAGACAATGGTCTGAACCATGCCTTGGCCGTTGGCAGGACGCTGGGAGCTGGGAACCCAGCTGCACAAAGCTTCCCCTTCTTCCCGCCTGGCAGGACGTACTTTCCAGGAATGCCATGAATGCCGGCTGCTGTCAGGCCCGGGCACCTTCCAAAGGATGCTCTGTGAGCAATGGAGGGGAAACACTGATTGCATCTCATTGACAAAGCCCTGGCAGCAACGCCAACCTGCGGAAGACAGAGTATTTTGTAGAGCGGACCCAGAGCCAGGTGTCACTGAGGGGAGGGAGTCCTAGACTCTGGCCACAGGCTGTTGTAGCAAAGTTATCCTCAGACAAAATCCATGTGAGAGGGAACAGACTAGCTGGATCGGGTTAAAGGAAGGTAGTGGGGGTGGGAATGACAGGACATACAGCCCAGATGCCCTTAGATAAGCCTCAAAAATCTAGAAGGATTACAGAAATGACACCCAATTACCTTTAACCCGCATCATTACCATTTCCTTCCTCACTTTAAGTCTAGATAGTGAAGAAAACAATAAATCAAGCTTCAGTCTGTCGCACCTGTCAGTTTCCATGGTGTAAGCCCCCGCCCCTCCCCTCCACCCCCGGCAGATTTCACGTGACTAATGGGCACATCACTGGGGGGCGAAGGCCGGAAGCACACCATTGCCGACTGTCTCCCCCTTGCAGCTGCAACAGATGTAAATGACCTCAAGAGCACAGATAACAGTAAAATGGAGTAAAATCATGAGTGATGTGTTGTGAATTTTTACTACCTTTGTTTTCAAATTAATTTATTTAATTATAAGTTTGTATAATTCAATTTTAAATATTGGCCTTGTTTCACAAGTGGCTTGCAAAATTCCCCAAAATGGAGCAACGGGCACTTGCAAGCGGGTACTGGCCGGTTCCGGCTAGGGAGGCCCTAGCGCTCGCTCAGCACGAGGCCGGGCAGGGGCAGGCAGCAAACACGTGTTTGCCTAATGAAGGAACACTTTCAGAATGACTGGTCTGTGCCTCTCCGAGGGCCCAGGCCAGTCACTTACCCTCCTCTGCATCTCCATCTGAGGCAAGAGGCTATTAATGCCTACTTCATAGAGGTGCTGGGAGAGTTAATTAAGGCTCGCTAAGTGCTTTGAAATCCACGGATGAAAGGCCCAGTGGGGAGAGCTTTATTATTATTCTATGTATCATCTTAAGAAGTGTATGGCCATGATACCCACCTGGTACTTTTCATCTTCAAAGTGTTCTCCAATTAAACGTCACAGTTCCTTGCCCAGGGAGTGAGTGTCCTCTGGAGAGGACACCTTGGCCACCGGGCACGGGGGTGGGAGCCAGCATCCCAGATCTTCTAGCTGCCACCTGCCTCTTGGGCTGTGCCTTCACTTTCCCCACCCTTGGTCCTCTCCTTTGGGGTGGTGGCCTGCACAGGTCACGACTTTGAACCCACTTTGCTTTTGTATTAGTGCGCATGATGCTACCAGTTCAAGGTCGTCAGTGCTAAGATGCAATCACATTTGAACATCCCTGAAATCTGTATGCATCTTACAACTGATGGAAGGGTCAGAATTTAATTAGAAGTGGGTTTTTTTTTTTCCCCTGAGTGGTACATAAAATAACAGCATGTTGTACAATGGTTGTCTTATGTCAACCATTGTTGAAATATGATATTTGCCACTCATTCTAGAACTTATAGCTTTCCTGCTAATTGTTTAGAAAAATCTTTCTTTCCTTCATTTCCATCACAATAGTAATATATGGTCACTGAATTTCATGTGGAAAATGCAGTTAATTAAAGGTGACAATAATCCTAAATCTAACTTTTGTGTGCATGCTCTTCATAATGGAATCATTACAGAAATGACACACTTTTGACTTTGACCTGCTTTAGGAATGTAATTTCCATCACTTCCTTAAGTCTAGACGGTCGGAGAGCAGTAAATCCAGCCGTGGTAGGCGGCATTTTCCAGTTTCCGTGGTGTGAGTACTCAGAGATCGATGCCAACAGCATGTTTCTGCATTTCCTTCCAGGCTTTTCTTCTTTCAATATTGGGAACTTTTCCCTCCTCTGGTTATAAAAATGACTTATACCTACTCTAGAAAAATCAGACAATACAAAACCCAGTGTAATATGAAACAGGAGTCACTGATAATCCCATTGCCCCGAATGACCTCTATTATAATTGTAACAACTTTTATGTTTCTATATTCTATAAGTAAGCTAAGTTAATTATAAACATTAGAGAAAAAGAAAAAATGTATGGTTACTCTTCTGATCAATTTCCTTCTATGAGGTACTTATGCTTGCCTTCATTTCTGTTTGGAAATATCTATAATTATGTTTATATCCATGTGCACACAAAATTGAAAACATAAACTGTGTATAGTTTTCCCAATTTTTCAATTTAACTTGTGTGTAGTTCAGCAGTATTAACCGGAATTCATCACATATATAACCTTCTCCCTGTGTCTTCACATTGCCTACCCTGGGCTCGTGTCTGTATCCAAACTTCCTCTTGTTAAAAGGGCACCAGTCATGGTGGATTAGGACCAACCCTAGTGACTTTTTTAAAAAACTTAATTACCTCTGCACAGACCCTGACTCCAGATACAGTCACATCCTGAGGTATCAGGGTGCTGCTGGAGGTGATGGTCAGCCTCTTCCATCACCTCCTGGGAACAACTCCCACAGGATGTGACTGGCTTCCGGGGCTGGGCTCTCTCACTGCCTCCCCCCCACCCCCTGCCCTGCACCCTCGGACCGGCTGCGCTGCAAATAGGATTCAGAGGAGTTCCTAAATAATACTCCTTGAACCACTGAGATATCCCATGAATAGCTGAAGCAAGAAACAACACATCTGAAAATGTGCAGGGTCTAGGGCAGGGATCAGCCAACTCTTTTGGTAAAAGATCAGACCGTAAATCTTTTCAGCTGTGTGGGCCATGTGGTCTCTGTCCCAACTACTCAATTCTGCCATTGTAGTTGGAATGCAGCCATAGGCAATAAGTAAACAAATGCATGAGGCTGTGTTCCAATAAAACTTTATGTATACAAATTGACAGTGGGCCAGATTTGGACTATGGGCTGTAGTTTGCCATCCTTGACTTAGGCACTGAGTGAATTTTTTCCTGAGTGCAATCAATTGGAAAATAGAACAGACTGTAATGGCAAGACCGGGTTCCAGTCCCAGCTCTGCCCCTGGCCAGCTGTGTTACCTTGGGTAAGTTACTGACCATCTCTGGAAGAGATCATTTCCCCCTTCTATAAAATTATGAGATGGATCTGCATGAGAGGTTGCAAACCAGCACTCCAGGGTTGCGTCTGGCCCGCAGATGTATGTTAGTTGGCCTGTGTAGTATCCAAAGCATTTCGAATTTGCTTCCAACAATTCAGATAGGAAGATTTCATATAAAAGTCCAGATTTTTGGCTACTCTTAAAATATGAGAAAATCCGACACCCCTGGGCCCACGCTCTCTCGTGGCAGCCCTTTCCCAGGGCTGAGAGCAAGGTCTGGTGGCTCTGGCGGGGTGGGGACCCTGGGAACACAGCGGCCTCCTGCTGGCCCGCTGCCACCATTGACGTTATTGCCCGGCACCCAAGCATGTTTATTCATGGCCCCGGTAGGGGACTTCTGGTGTCTTTGAGCTTAATAATCTCTAGTGTTTGCTAATTAGTCCAGACCATTATGTCATTACTGTGCCTGCCCCGAAGTCCTCAGTCTCTGTTTGAAATCCACTCAGGGTGGGAGGAGACAGCACTACCCTGGGATGGGCAAATTAGCCCATCCCATCCTCTGGCCCCAAACTTGGTTCAGGGCTGGATGTGTGAGTTGCTTAGTGCATCAGAGTGATGCTCGGGCGTGGCTGGGATGCTGGGCAGAGGTGTATCCTTTCTTTAAGGCCAGGAATGGTTGAATGTGAGGCTTTTGGCTACTGTTGAATTTTTCTTATTATGAAGAAGCCTACCCATCACCAGTAGTTCCTGTCCTAGTCAGTTGGGGCTGCTATCACAAATGACCACAGACTGGGTGACTTCTAAGCAACAGAAATTTGTTCCTGCCAGCCCTGGAGGCTGGGAGCCTGAGATCAGGCAGCCAGCACTATCAGGTTCAGGTGATATCCTCTTCTATGTTGCTGGCAGCCAATTCCTTGTCTTGGCCTCACATTAGGGAAGGAGGGCTGGAGAGCTCTCTGGGGTCCTCCCAGAGACCCCAGATCAAGCTCTCTGATCTTTGTAAGAGCACTGATCCCGTTCATGAGGGGTCCACTCTCATGACCTAATTGTATCCCAAAGGATGTGACACCATCACATCAGGGTTGGGATTTCAATATATGAATTTGGGGGGGGTGGGCAGGAGACACAGACATTTAGACCACGGCAACTGCTGACAGGATTAAGTGGACACAGACCTTCCTTCCTTGCCTCTGTGGCAGGGTGATTTGAAGATGCACATTTTGCATTGTCTCCCAGAATTCTTCAGTGGGTTTAAGCTCCAGTTGCCCTTGGTGGTCATGTGCTTTATAACACACCCTGTAATACCTACCTGTCTTTCTTTTCTCTCACTCCACTAGTCTTCTATTAGGATTTCTTGGAATCACCTCCCAAATACACCATTTGCCCTAGGAGTCTGGTCTCAGGGTTTGCTTCTCATGGTACTCAAACTAAGACAGAAACATATTAGAAGGGCAGAGAAAGTGCATATGAGACGAAAGTAATGCTGTCCTTATGCATTCTGAACATCTAGATCAAACCACTCCTGAAGCCTACATTGCACTTTTCATTATAACAACAAATAAATTCCCTTGGGGTTTAGACTGGCTGATATGAGTTTTGTCACTTATATCCTAAAGCATTATTTCTGTTTTACAAGGTAGGTTTATGTACTTTTTTATCTAAATGAATAATTTTCTTGCATTAAATTCTAGACTAATGAACTAATGCTTGCAAGCTTCAGGGGCAACAACACCTTTTGCATATGAAAAATTCTTAGGTTACCTAACTAAAATGACCTTGAGCTTGTTCAGCTGAGATGCTATGTATCTAGAAAGTTCCACAGGAGCTTCTTGGTGGGCATCAGCAACCTCCACTCATATGCTCCATTATAAAGATGCACATTTTAATTCATCAGCTAATAAATAAAATACCAGGCAGTTATCAATAGCTGTCACGGAGTTTGCTGATTTGGAGACAGTGCCGTGGAAATTGCGTGTGCAGAAACCTCACAGTGGGCTGTGGGGTGGCCCATTTAGCGAGGTGGCGTGGGAGGAGCTGCCACCCTCCTCTGGGGTTCACAGTGGTGTGGAGAGGCCATTCGGCCCGGGTCCCTCTCCTTCCGATTCCCCTGGGGCAGGGTCAGCTAGGACAGAGAAGAGCGATTCCAACCTGAGTGGTGAGGACCTTAGACTGGCCAGCACAACTGCCCCCTTTAAAAACCAATGACCGACCATAGAGGTGAAGGACTTACCCATATTCACCCCAATCATCTGTGGCAAGAACTGTAGCTAGAGCTTGATGGTGTCATGGTCTTGACCTTCCCCTTGACCAGCTTCCTCTGGGGAGCATGTTCATCTCTCTCTAGAGACCCCTAGTTATGGTCAAACCCAGGTTTTATGGGGCCTGAAGCTTACAAGATTCCGGGGGTTCCTGTTTAAGTGAAAGAGTACAAAATCATTTTAAAAACACGATGTTTATCAAAACTGCTTCCCAATTGCAACCTGGCTTTTCCTCCCAACTAGAATATTCTAGAACCCCTACCTGCCAGCACTCAGACCCACCAAAAGAGAGTGAGAGGCCCTGAAGCTTAAGCTTTGTTAGGATTAGAAAGTCCTCCTACTCTCACAAGAGGGAAACGGGGGGTTCTGCATGTTCTTCCAAGCAGTCCGGCCCCACTTGGAAAACATTTACCACACAGCTCAGCTCCAGCCAAAGATGAGTCAGAAGGGAGGCAGCATCCCAGAGTCCTTCTCCTGGTTGCCTTGGTTACCTGGAGTCTTTGATTTCATCCCACCATGAAGCTCCAGTTGAGGCACTGAGGATATGAGCTCAGCGACGAGATGAATGACACAGGGCCAATGGCACGGAAGACACACCTATTGCAAGACCACAGCTGTGGCCCAAGTTTCTTCCTGACCTGATGTCACGATGTCCTTCTGAAGACCAGGAGTGATGTGATCTCTCCCTCAGAGCCTTTGTAGCAGTCATGGCCAACCCAGAATATCACCCTCTGAGGTCAGGGATGTCTGTCTTTGCTAACAAGCGAGTCCCCGGTGCCCAGAGCAGTGTCCAGCCCATTTTAGGTGGTTGATAGACATTTGTTGAATAAATGAATGTCTTTCTTGAGCATTTACTATGTGGCAGGAGCTGTGCTGAGAACTTTGCATGTAGTATCTGATTGAATCCTCACAACATCCCTCCAAAATAAGGGCTGTTATTGACCTTGTACAGAAGGGTGGAAGGCATAGCAATTGTAAGGCCAAGCTGACAAAATGTCATAGAGCTGATCAGTGGCCGTGGAAGTCCCAGCGTCGGGGACCACACTGCTTCTCAGTGTGACTCCAGGAAGGGAGATGATTTTGGATTGTAAAGGATCACGGGCTAAATAATATGGAGTCTCAGTCAGGGGCAGTGACCTGCTCACCTCTCCCTTTAAACAGCAGAGAGAGCAGAACTCGGGCTCAGAACCCTCAGCTGAAAGAGTGCCCAGGTAGAATCGCATGTGATGTTGCTTTGTTCCCATTGCAAGTATCTTTGAGTCACCTTCTATACATGGCAGTCTTGCTTGTTTTCGGTTTCAGGTACTGAGATCAAGTTTCCTTTTAACACGTTAAGCGTGGAGCCAATTTTGCTGGGCTTTCTGTTCAGGTGGCGGGCCAGCGACCACTCGACGGGTGTCGAGTTAGAGTATAAACAGGCGCACAATGGTGCAGCCCGTGCAAAAGTATACAAATTCTAAACACAAGATAATAAGGTCGGGAACGGTAAGAAGGGACCTCCAAGAGATGATCAGTTAGAAAAAGCCATAACTAAATCTCAAAGGAAATCCAAATGAAGTTGTAACATCCAAATTGAAACGCGGGGAAGTTATTGCAAAAGAAAATAGTAAAGGAATTACAGTCTTGAAATGGAAAGACCAAAGAGACGTTTTGGTCCTTTCCACCAAACATTCGAGTGAAATGGAAAACGTAACAACCAAAAGAGGGGTTTGTTGTAAACCAAAAATTGTTATCGAATATAATATAGGAAAAACTGCTATTGACCTTTCTGATCAAATGAGTGTGTACAGCAGTCCACTGAGAAAGACAATAAAATGGTACAGAAAGTTAGCATTCAAGCTTTTTTTGAACACTGCTGTTGTGAATGAGTTATTTATGTTCCAAAATGTGACGGGAAGAAAAATGCCAATCACGACATCTCGGAAACAGTTGGCAGATGCGCTCACATGGCATTCACACGAAGAAACTCCAGTCAGGGTCGATACAAGAAGCAGCATTCACCAATTGGAAAAAAAAAGAAGGAAAGGCGCATAAAGTGCTTAGATATTGTTTTGAATGTTACAAGACAAATACAAAAACATTCGGGCGCAACACAGCTAGAAAATTAACTAAGCAGGTCATTACCTTTTGCAATATGTGCAAATCTAAACTACATCTTTGCCTAGAATGCTTTAATAAACTTCATTAAAATTACAACATTTATTTTTTAACCTTGATACTGCCAGTCCCACGCACCAATGTTGCCCAAACGAAAAGTTCACTGTCAGTCCCCAGGGACTGATGCTGCAGTTAACATGTTAAAGCGAACATTTCAATAACTTTAATAATGACTACAATAAAAATAAACATTTGAGTACGATTCTTGAGTCCTGTCCACGGCAAAAACTGTGACAGTGGTATTCACAAGGATGCCCCTTGAATGGGGCTGCCCTGCCTCCCGAGGAGTCCATGGAAACAGAAGACCTGGAGCAGGACGGCGTGAGAACGCATGACCGCAGGCCAGAGCTAGCTGTTAGCTCTCACCTGGTACAAGGAGGGCCCTCTAGAATGCAGGGGAGGGGGTGGCAGGGCCAGGCATTGGGAGGGGGCGGCAGGAAGAGCAGAGGAGGTCAAGAAAGAAGGGGTCCACAAGAGAGTGGGGTTGGGGGTTGGAGACTGGGAGAGAGAAGACTGGGGAGCGTTGGGAGGTACTCTAGAAGGCACTGGGGGAAAGGCAACCTGGGTAAACGCCACAGCGGAGCTTCTCAGTCTTTCTCCAGCGCGCTCCCGAGCCAGGCCTTTGCTGGACTTGACTCTGTGTCGTGCGTGTTACAAGTGGACTATAGTGTCTCTCTCCCCAATTCTGCTCACAGGTCCCCCTCCGCCTTTGTGCTTTTTGAGAAGTACTGCCTAAGAATCATGAACAACAAATTCCAACTCTTTCCCTAATCATAGAAACCCTTCAGTGGCTACAGAGTCCCCAATCATTTAATTCAACTTCAATTAAAAAAAAATTAAGACCGCTTTAACAACCATACTTAAAACCAACAGCTTTACTTGTGGGTGTTATACACAAAACTGTGACATAGCAGAAAGCACCCGTGTCTTAACTCATTGTCTCCGAGCATACATTTGAACTTCGTGTCAACGTGTCATTGATTAGAAGGGACGAACTGGCCTTTTTCTAAATTCAGGCTCAGCGCTCGGAGAAAACTGTGCACTGCTGTGGCGAACGCAGGCAGGCCTCGCTCGCAACCGTGGGCTCAGGGCACGCTCTCGGCGCGGCCTCATTTTAGGTCGCACGGCAACAAGTGAAGTTATAACGTGTCTTCCTGATACTATTATATTATAGTGTGGGGTTTTTCTGCACTTACTCCGATTTAGGAGTGTTCCTTCTCTCCCTTCTGTATCTGGGATAAAGCCAATGCTGTGATAGGTGTGACCGGTGCCAGGTGGGTCCGGAAGTAACTGGAGGGAACATTGTGTAACCTCCATGAATGTCTGTCCTCTGGACTGCACCCCTGAAACTAACACAAAATGGTGTTGAATGCAAACTGTCATTAAAAATAAAATTAAAGAAAAGAAAAAGAATGGAAATCAAGGCTAGATACTATGTTTCAACTTGAAAATAAAGTTGAGACTCTTCTGAGTCTTCAGTTTCATTAAAGAGTGTTTGGAAATGGCAGTGTGAGTTGTGTAAAAAACGAACCATGTGACCGTGAATCTGAGCCTCTGAGCTGTGTGAATCGGAAGTTCCGTGTGGCTGTACCACCAGAATGAAAATATAGAGAGAATTTACACATTGGGTGCCGAGGCTGGTCTAAGAATGGATTGTCACCGAGAACAGGGGTAAGCCAATGTTTTTCCTGTACAGGCCAGATGGTAAATCTTCTTGGTTTTGTGGGACATACAGTCTCTGTTGAGGTTACTCAACTTCATCTGGTAGCACAAAAAAGCAGCCGCAGAAAATGTGCAAAAGAAGGAACATGGCTTTGTTTTAATAAAGTTTTATATGTGGACCCTGAAATTTGAGTTTCATGTGTTTTTATATATATCATGAGATATTGTTCTTCTTGAGCTTATCTCATATCTATAACCTTCAACTTAGCATTGTGTTCGTCAGCAGGAGCAGCCTCGTGGTGGCTGGTGAGCTCTGGGAGATGCAAGAGGATGTCGTTGGCAAGATGTGGCCGGGGCGGGGTGTCTCAGATCCTGGCAAGTTCAATTTCTTGACCCGGGTGGCGGTTACATGGGTGTCTAACTTAATCGTTATTCCTTAAACTGTACATTTCTCTCCTGTGGATTTTGTGTGTGCGTAGGCAATATTTCACAATGAAAATGTTTGAAAGTAAATGATGTAAATTAACATATAAAACATTATAGTTCTCACCGTGTAATCAGCAAACGTGATTAATTTGACTATATAAAATACACTGATACCAACTTCATGAAAATGTCACTTTTGTTTATTTGATATGCCGAGGGTTCACATAAGATTTTATTACAAAAAAATAGTTCTGCCTCTACAAGTGCTTGATAACTGCCGTTTGACCAGTGCTGTCCAGTAGAATTTTCTGCAATGGTAGGAATTGTCTATGCCTATGTGGCTTGTGGCTACTGCATTGGACAGCACACATTTAGAGTTTTTTAACTTTCCCTTTCACATGATTTGATATTTATCATATTTTGCTGTATATAATGGACACCTTTTTACCCAAATTTCTGAAGGAAAAACAAGGGTGCCCATTATACATGGGTAGCCCTAATTCCTGTGCATAATGCAAATTATGCACGGGAATGAGTACTAAAATGGTGTGCATGATACACAGCAGAATACAGTATGCCTGTTTGTCTAGGTTCAAATCTCAATTGCACCATTAGGTAGCTGTGTGGCCATGGGCAACTTACTTGACCTCTCTGTGCCTTAGTTTCATCATTTGTATTATAAAATGTGAGTAATGACAGCACCTACCTTTTAGTGTAGTTGAGAGGATGAAACAAGAAAACTTTGTACCTACAACCATGCCTGGTCCGTACTAAGGAGTCAATGAACTTGCTATTATAATTCTTGACAACTTCATCCTCAGAGCAATCCTATGAGGTTTATAGAATAGGAAATCAAGCCTCCCGCAGCTAATAAATGGCAGAGCTGGACCAAAACCCTGGTTTATCCAAGTTCTCAAGGGTCATTTTTTGTCCCCAAAGAGAATGGCATTGCAATATAGCATAGAGAATGACCAACTGCCATTACAACACTTTGAGGGGTAGACTATTACATTCATGTAAAACAGGGTGGGTTTTGTGAAAAGAAATCCCTCCATAAATATTTACTAAGTGAGTGAAATTTAAAATGATGGCGTTAGGCAGTTGCCAGTGGCTTCAACCCTCGCAGACTTGCCTGTTGGCCAGGCAAGCCTCTCTCCTGGCTAACAGTTAAGTTACAAGAAAGGAAAAACTAAAAGCTTGACTCCAGTTACAAGCAAGCCTTTAAAAATTGACTTTGACAAGCTTGTTTTGCCTTGAACTTTTCCCATGGCTGGCTTTCACAGATAGGAATTACACTTGTCCTCAAAGGCATCCCAGCGCCTCCACACTTCTGTGCGAGCTGGCTGGTAATGGGTGGGGCTAAGATCGAGGGATAAATGTCTTGGGGGTTGGAGATTGATGTTTATGGCTCCGTCTGTCCTTGGTGCTTTGATCTGTTACCCTGAATGGATGGTGCAGCCCTCATTGTTTGTGGGAGTGATTGCTTTTTTGTTTTATCAGATTCCTACAGGCAGAATTTGAGGGTGGAGAGATTACAGGGCGGGTGTGGAATTCGGATGGGTTGGGTCGCTTGTGTTGTGGGAATTTGTCAAGTTTGAGTTTTGCCAGTGGGGGCTAGATTCTGGGTCTGGGAGGGGGGCAGGTGTGAACCATCGTGGGAGCCAGAGATTCAACTCTGCAACTCCAGCCCATCGACATGGCTCTCACGTAGTCCCGGCTCCCAGCCATGTGGTGCTCTAGGGCTGGGCATAGTTAGGCCTCTGTTGGGGGCCGGAGGACCAGAGAAGAGATGAAAAAGACAGAATATCTTTCAACAAAGCACGGAACGCCCTCCGCCCCCCAGCTGCTCCAACAATGAGCTGGCGGGGTCTCGATGGGCAACTGTTGGCTGATTCAGCCCTGAGCTGTGGGCCTTGGCATATGGCATTGCCCCAGCCATGGCGCTGACCCTCCTTGCCCTGGCCAGCAGCGTCTGGCTTGCCTGCACCCCCACTGCACAGAGGCCTGTCATGGCAACAGCTGGGGGCCGGGGAGGGGAGCCGCAGCCCCAGCCTTGCCTGACTGGCTGAGATGGATGGGTTGCAGGCAGTGGGCCAGAGGAGCCCCTCCCTCCTCCCTGGGGTCTGCACAGGAGCTGGGGTCAGGCCTGGGGAAAAGCAGGAATTCCTCACTGGAGGGGATGAGAGCTGGGAAAATGGGACATTGCGGGGTGGAGAGAACCAGCAAAAACTCTGGGTGTCCCCAGCCATAGACTCCTCTACTCCCCTCCCCCCGCCACCACTCCTTCCTGGAGCTGACTAAACTGAGAAACTGCCCATGGGATATCAAATTTTGTTGGAAATGCCTAGAAGGGAGGAATAATCACAGTGACTCACTTGGGCCCCAGGGGAACGGGTGACCCTTTACCTCCCCTGACTCGCCCTGCCCTGGTGAGAAGCGGCAGGGACTGCTTGTCAGGTGCCCATCTGTCCTCCGGCACCTGCATGGTCATCGTTGGGAGGAGCTGAAGTGGCATATTTGACTTGCAAACACTGAGTGCTCCCCTCCCAGATGGGAAGTAAGGGGTGTGAGGAGAAGTCAGGGCTGGGTGGAGGTGTGGGGAGTGGTTAGTATATAGGTGACGGGTCAGGGTGTCACCTGAGTCAGCAGAGTGGCTCCCAGGACAGGCCCGACTCTGCCCTAAAGCTTCTGCCTTCTGTTCTCTGTCTATATATCTCCAGGCTTGTGACTGTCAAAAAGCATTTCTGTTTAACACAGAGCAGAGAGCAGATTGGATACATTTTCTTGTTCATCTGCCGACTCGGGAATACCAAGAGCCATTTTGGCGCCTAAACCAGAACCTCAAAAGACTGTACTACTTACTAATAAGTAGAGGAAAGACTATTCCTTGTGGTTGCTCCCAAGTTCATGCTCGGGTACAAAGCCATGAATGGAACCGCCCTGGACTTAGTTGGGGCTTTTACACTATTGGAGGCACTGAGTGTTTTTATGGAAACTCACCTTTGCTTGGCTGTGGATCTGGGCAGAACAGCTAGGGGTTTTTTTTTTTCCAAACTCTTTCCCATTTTTGGTAGTCACACATATATATTTGCATAAAAGTAGGCCAACTTCAGATAAGCTGATCACCTCAAAGTTAGAATCCCCGAAAAATGAGGGCATCAAAACAGCCCTGCAGACAGGGAAAGGGAGCCACCCCAGTGCAGAGCTGCAGCCGGGTCCTGAGACATTGCTGGGATCTCTTTGATAGGGTGCAGTAAATGGGCATTAACAAGTGTCTGTCTCAAACATGCACCCTTTTGTTTGATTAGCTTGCTGTAGATAACCTTTATTAAGCCTGACCTGAAATTACAGCCGTGGCCATTGCTTCTTTGATGCTCTGGCTGGTTTATTTCCTGTTTATACTATGATACACATTGCACTAGGAGATAAAGCACTTCTGAAGGATATTAAGAACTAAAAGTCCCTTGGCTATTTGCTGGCACTGTTTTGATGTTTTCTTGCTCCCTGGAAATTAGCATATCCTTTTCAAAGCCTGCCTCTGATGAGAGGGGTCCTTTGCCATAATGTATTTGCTGAAAGTCATCAGTGATAGTATATTGTGTAAAGAAACGACACCTAAAAGGCATGGTGCTAGATTAATGATAATGAGGCAACTTGTGTAACAGTTGCTTTTGGCTTTTTTAAAACATATTTTGACACCGTAAATACACTGGGCTTTTATTAATGAGGATTTTACGCTTCTGAGATTTTTGAAGCAAACTTGTATAGAACAGTTTTTTCAAGGAAAGCGTGAGTAGGGGGTAAGTTTAACATTTTTACTTAAGTTATGTTCTATCAAGATATTTTATTGCCTTGGAAATAAGAAATGACTGTAAGCTTTTTGTTTTCTGAGCTTGGAGTTAATGAATAAGTACTCCATAGAGCCAATCTGGGAAAAGAATTTTGCCCACATACCTAGTAATTTTTAAAGTAAAACTAAGTAAGAAAAGAGAAGGAGAGACAAAATTAGGCAGAAGGAGAAAGAAATAATAGAAACAAAGAGAAAAACAAAGGAAAGTGAGAAAGATTTAAAAATGGGAAGGCAGGAAGGAGATAAACAGAGAAAGAAAAAAGGAAAGAAGCAAGCAAAGAGAAGAAGGAAGAGAGGAAGGGACAGAATTGAGGGAAGGAGGAACCATGGGAAAGCAGGAAGCAGAGAGAGAGAAAGGAAAGAAAGATAAACAGAGGAAAGAGTGAGGGGAAGAAAGGGAAGACAGACAATAGTGAGAGAAAGAAGAAAGGAAGGAAGGAATGGGGTGGGGGGAGGGAAGGAAAAAAAAGAAAAGAAAAGTAATAAAAAGGAAAGGAAGAAAGAAAAGATAGAAGGGAAAGGAAGAGAGGAGGGAAAGAACGTCCTGGCCTTTCAAGGGAAGGGCTTTGGCAAATCTTAACTCAAGTTCAAAGGACATTTGGGAAAAACAATTTTAATTACACCTATCTGAATCAGTGGACTTCTCCTTCATTTCAAGTGCGCTATTCTTGGAGTTTATTGTTGGGAGGAAGCTGTCACTGTCTCCTGGGTCACCTCCTTCTCTAGGTAGAACTGGATCCAAACTGGTGCCTGTAAGACAATTGGTGAGTTTCGATTCTTTTCATCAGGATTCAATGCTAAGAGACACTCCACTGGCCTTTCATGATGACTGAAAGCTATTAAAGAACAAAGCAGCGTGGAGCGCTCTGGCCACCGAGACGCTCCTCCGACCGTTTTCCTCACTCGAACACGACTGTCGGGGAACATTAAGCAAATATTTAAGATATCCACAGCAGGGACATTTTCTTCAAAATCTGCATACTTTTCAAAATGAACTGTTTCAAGCTTTCAGCTTTCTTTTGTATTTCTACATGCATTTAACATGTGTTGGGTTTTCAGTTTAAGGATCAAAAATCTTCTCTTAATTACAGACATATTGTCCTTGAACTGTGTGGTTTAGAATATTTTTCTCTCGGATGTTTGGTTCCAACTTGGCTATTAGAAGAGCCAGAGGCAAAAGAGGGGGCTGAGGACAGGGCATGGGGGACCGCGGTGGGCACCCTAGCGCCCGCCACTGAACACTTCCAGACCCACTTTTGTCACAGTCTCCAACCATCGACAGCATTCTCCCAACTACCTGCAGTACTAGAGAAGTATAAATAGCCCGATAGTTCTTCCTGCTCTTAAGTCTAGTTCAAACCTAGTGAAAATACCTTCTGAGAGGCTGAGGGGCCATTGAATGGTCTTAGCCCTTCTTCAAAAAGAGATTCCACAGGGACACAGGACAATGCCGGAAGCTTGCCGGGCCTGACAGCTATGCTCCGAGGGTCTTTGTGTAAGTCACATCCTGGAGGACAGAGCTGCAGTGGGTCCCACCCTGAGGATAATTGGTATCAGACTTGGAGAGGGGACTTCCCAGGAGGAGTGGAGAAAAGGGTCCCAGCTGGACATTCTAATTTGAGGAAGCTGTCTTCCTCCTCCACACGCCTCCTCCTCTCTCTTCCACATATGTGACAAGCTCCAGGGTCTGTTGGGAGAATATTAATGAGTTCAGGATCCATCAGGGACGCAGGGTTGCTTGCATGTGAGTACAAAGAGCACTTACCTACCTTACAGGCTTACTGAGTGGATGTGCCAATTAATGAGTAGAGATGCTTTGACAACGGAAAACACTGGAGTATAATTGGCCAGCTCCTTCACGTTCCAGTTTCCTCATCTGCACAATGGGGATAAATGACACATGTGTCACTGGGGTGTTGGGAAGGGAAAGATTAACTCTGGCCTGTTTGTGCTTTTATATTCAGGGGCAATGTTTACAACGCAAGGCGATTACAAACCAAGATGAATCACAGTTCAGACTTTTCCTTTATGCCCCGCCTCCTTGTGGAAGTTAAAGTGAGATGATGTTTTTGCTTAAGAACTGACAAAGGAGGAGTGTCTTCCTGAAAATTTTTGTCTTAAAAAAAAAAGTCTCAAATTGCATGAGAATGAATGTGTTATTTTTAGCTCTTGGGAGAGAAAAATCAGAGGGATAGGGCCACCATCCCAGGGTGCATCCCTCTAAGCCCCCAGGGGAGAGTGTCATTCAGGACTACATTTCTCCACTAGGGACAAGAGACCCCAAATAGCAGCATCTTCAACAGCGGAGAAGCGTCGTTTCATTTTTCTCACATGACAAGTCTGGAGGTTGACTTGGATATACTGTTTAGTCACTCCACAAATTTCTCCAAGACTTAGACACCATCTAGGTCACTGCTGTGCTATTCCTCAGGGAAGTTGGAGTCCCCAGGATCCTTTCAGGAGATCTATAAGAGCAAAAGTATTGTTATATAATGCTAAGATGCTAGCTACCTCTTCACTCTCTCTCTCTCTGAAGGATGAGTATACGGTACAGGGTCCTAAGTTCTGTGATATGAGATGGTGCAGCTCTGAGCACTCATAGAACATATGCTTGTGTGTACTTGCATTTTAAATATTTCTATTTTAATTTCTGATACCATAAATATAACTCACATAAGTAAAAGCTTCTTGGTAATCTTCAAGAATGTTTAAGAGTATAAAGGAGGTCCTGAGACCAAAAAGTTTGAGGACCACTACGCTATGGTATAGCGCTTATCCTCATGGACCAAAAGTGTTGCTCTAGTCCTGGCCATTGTGTCTGCATTCCAGTCAGCAGGAAGGAATAAAGGGGAAGGATGAGAGTATACTCCCTTCCATTGAGAATGTCCACGGCATTAGCACATACCACATTCTATACTTCATTAACTAGTGCTTAGTGCAAGGGAGGATGGTCAATGTAGTTTTTGGCTGCATGCTCAGTTTAAAAAGGGGATAGAGAGAGGACCCTCTTCCTCAAAATGGAGGCAAGAAGAGATCTTAGCAGCCTCTGCCACAGGTGAAAAGTGCAAAAACAATATCGTGCTCTTGAGATGGGGACAGACCATCTGCAGAGCACAGATGGCTTTCCTTCCATACCAGGCAGATGGCCCCGAGGACTCTTGTGTATCTCAGGGCCCTAACCCCCACACATTTGGCTGCACATGTTGCCCTCATTTTCCCTGACCCCCCCAAACTTGGCTTGACCTGTGAGTTGGCCTTGACAGCTGAGCTCAAGGGACCTTTGTGACTTATTACAGATCTCTGGGTGTCTCCGGCTAAGTTAGGGCTGAAAAGTAGTGGTTATTTTCCAAAAGAGGATCACAGCAGAGCTTAGTGAGAAAGAACTGGAAGTGAAAGTCCTTTTGTGTGGTAAGAAATCTAGAAGAAGGATACAAAAAACAAAAACCCCGCAGTGAGTTAACCAGCACCTGGGCTGCTTAACAAGTGAGAACAGTGTTAATGAGGCCAAGAGAGAGGGGTTGTCTTGGCCCAGAGGGACCAAATAGTATTGCCCTGACCAAATCTTTAACCTTGATCTCCCACCTTGTACGTAGCTCTTGTTAATCACAGGACAAACTGGACAGAGTAGCACGAGTGATTCATTTACCCTCTTCCCATATTGGGAGATCGCCTTCTGTTCTCTGCCCCATTGATGATGAGTCCAAGGATGTCTTTATCTTGACTATTCCAGCTAAGTGGAAAGTCTGTTCCAGAAGTCACAGGGGGCTACAAGGATGCTTTCACATAAAATTCTCTTGCTCCTAACTGATCCCATTCAAAGCCTTTAAGTCCTTTGGCCTGAAAAGAGAACACGACATGCCCATTTGTTTTTGTCTTTTTGCTAAGATTAGTTCTTGAGAGTCTCATGAAAAGTAGCCAAAATGGATACGGTTCTTTGCATTATGTAGCATGCTTCCTGGCACTCTAAAAGTATTTGTGGATGTGAATGGATGTTTCTTATTTTGCAATTCCACCATTTTCCTCTTCTTTTTACCAAATGATGACTTCCCTTCCCTGAAGCTCTGGACTGATCTCTACTGGGAGGGCGCAGGCAAGGCGTGCTTGGCCACACATTCAGATAATACAGCTTTTTCCCCCTTCAACCTATCTTAGTATTGACAGTCCCTCTGTGGTGATTTTGACCCAGTTCTTTGCAAGCCTAGAGCCTTAGTATCAACAAAACTTGAGTGTGTGAGTTGTGTTGAACCTGACGTTAAAGAAGCAAAACCATAAATGCTTTTAGAAAAATCCAAGCTCAAAGTCAAACTTGCAGAACAGCAAGTACAAGCAGCAAGAAATAAAAAAAGGGAAAACAAAAGCAAGTGGTTTCCTTTCAGCTTTCAGAAGGAATGATAATTATACTGCCTCCCTCTCCCTCCCAGTAACATCTAAATAATGCCGGCCATGTTGAGAGGGAGCAGACGCTTCACCCTACAAACCAACCCCTGACTGGAGTCTTCTCACCTGTTTCAAAAGTTCCCTTTCAACCTGGACCATTCAATTCTGTCTTTCTTCCTTGGCTTTTATCCATGTCGACGGTGGTGCTCTCAGGAGTTGGGAGAAAAGAGGAAAATCAATGACTGGCCTGCCTACGAGCCACACTTGGTTAACCTGGCTTGCAAGGGAAGATTCCATTTCTCCCACCTCCCCTCAGCTGTCTCCACCACTTGACGCTCCAAGGGAAACCAAGCAGGACTTCTCAGCATGGAGGGCACGTGGCCATCCCCTGGGTTTCGGTTTCTTCAGGGCACACACTCTGAAGTACAGTGTGGAAATGAGACTACGTCAATTTTCTGGATGGCTGAAACCTTCACAGGGTGACTGGCAAATGAGTCCTAGAGTCGCTGGCGGGGTCTGCGCTATCTTTAAATCAGGTGACCCTTCTTAGAAGTAGTATGCTGTAGTGATAAGAATATGGGTTCTCAGTTCAGAAGGCCTGGGTTTGATTCCTAGCACTGTCATTCTCTAACCATGCAACACTGAGCAAAGAGTTTATCTTCATGAAGACTCAGTGTTCTCATCTGTGAAAGGGGATAATGGTGGTCCTTGCTTCACAGGTTTGCTGTCATAGGTGAGGTGCTTATCACAGAGCCTGGCCAGATAGAGGCTCCATCCTTACGATGGCAGACGCAGGAGGGTTAGGCAGCTTAGATTTGGTTTGGCGTGGGAGGGGTGTGTATGGACCTGGTGACCACTCCTCTTCCTAATTCCATTTACTGAGATATCTGACAGGGAGGTCACAAGTCTCCCCCTTACCCTTTTCTTTTTGTGTTCACCTTTGAAAGTTAAAAAAAAAAAAGCAGCTAGACTTTTCTAAAGAGAAATCCTTACAAGCCCTTCAGCTGAGGTGTGTGAGACTTCGCGTAGACCTTTCCATGCATCCCCTCCCCTCAGGGTACCGGGAGTCAATGCCCCCTTTTCCCACACCCAAGTTCTACTTCCATGGCCTCCATTGAGTCATGGATTGTTCTTGGATGACAGCACTCCCTTCCATAGAGAGTATGCGAGTGCTCATTCCTCCAGGAAGCCTGCCTGGGTTGATTCCTCCTTTCTTTTATCTACAGTTGGAACTTCCTTTTCCACCTGTCTGCTTTACACGTCTTGGTTCTTTGTTTATATTTTACTCCCTAGAATTGTTGTCTGTGTGTCTCAGATGGTAAAATCCTGGAGGGAAGCACCTTGGCTCTATAATTTTCTGGGTTAACCTTTGATGATGGTGATAAGATGGTGTGGCCTAGAGGGATGCTTTGATTTTGATGAGTGAAAACGAAAAGCCCTCAGAGGGTCAGCAGGCGTTTCCACGGCCTGTGTTCACTTCCAGTTGGGGTGCCTCTGTTCTAAGCTGCCACCCTTTCTGCTCTTCCTACTTCACCCTCTCATTTCTTCCGAGTCACACACCTTGAACTCATGGCTCCCTCAATCCACCTGGCCCTCTCACTGTTTATGTGAACCCGTTTCCTAGAGCAAGCACCTGTCTCAGATCCAGGTTCATTATCAGGGATTGCCAGGCTCACCAGCTGGGCTACATAAAGAGCCACTCTGTCTCTACAGATTGAGCTCTGAAGTTCAGCACTGATATTCACCGCCCTGGGCCAAGAGCTTGATTGTCTCACTAGGGAATGTGGGTTTAAAAGGGCACAAGCCAAGTAGGAGACATCATGCCAAATGTGGTTTGACACTATCCCTGCCCATTTTCTTAGGACAGAGATGGTATGGTAGCTCCAATATTTGCTCACAAGTCTTCACCTTTGCCTTGGTCTTAAAGTGGGATTGGCATACTTCCTGCCCCTTGATTTTGGGTTTGGCCACATCACTTGCTTTGCCCAGTGAAATGTTAGTGGATGTCACATAAGCAGAGACACAAAAGGGCTTGTCTTGTCCTTTTGTATCTCTGCTCTTGACATGAGAAGAGTATTTAACCTCTGGCTAGCTACTGACCCTCAGCACGGGCCCCAGAATGGACATGCATTGAGCAGATTTGAGCCCAACCCACAGTGAGAAGCTGAGCCCAGCTGGACCACAGCTTGAAGCAGAGCATTCCTGGCCTTATCCACCAAACCCAGCCAAACCCAGCTGCCTCCAAGATGGGTCAATAGAATAACTAATTCTTAGTTTAAGCCACTGAGTTTTGGGATGGTTTATTATGTAGCATTATTGTGGCAATATTAATGGAGGCAGATGCAGATAGGTTTCCCCTTGTATTTTAACTCTGTTCAATTGGTAGAGAGTTAGGAGAGTGCTCCACTGGGTGGAGAAGGATCACGAGGTTAATTTGGGCTCAGTGTGGAAGAAGTCTGGGATTGATTAGTGATGCCTGTCACGGGAAGAGCAATGGCACAAATGAAATGTAGCTACTATCTTGGATCTAAAGCCTCTCCTCATGACTTAGCTTGGGGCCTTCCAGTCAGGGCAGACTATATAGGAATGTGGCATATTGAGAATTCTACCACTGAACCATCAATGCACATGGAATGTGGCCTACTGAAAAGTATGCAGGTCAGAGTAGAGGACACATACTACAATATTTTCATATTTATATCTCAGGCTATCATCGGGGTCCAAGGACACCAGCAGCACATACAGCTTCTTAGAAATAGGCACCTCTTCTGGGCAGATGCAGTCCCAGTTGGGATGCCAACTGGGTGAGCCGTTAGTGGGGTGGAGAGGTGTCTCTTCCTCCAGGTAGCTATACTCCATACTGAGGTACTTGGCTTATGAGAAGCCACAGACTGGATTTCAGCCCCGACTTGCTCCCTTGGCTGAGCTCTTTGGTGAAGTGCACAAACTGGTCCTCTGTTCATGGCAGGCTTACCGGCACAAGTTGGGATGGAAATCAAAAGAGGAAATAAGATAAAAAGAAAGAAAAGTCTGCCCTTCTCTGATGTCAGTCCTGCCCAACTGCTTTGCTTTGGAGTTTTGAATGCGTCATCTTAGCACAATTTGACCTTGTGTTTCAGGCCCAAAGTGCTTGTGTTTTCTGGGTAGTGGGAGGAACGGTTTAATTGAAGTGGATAAGCCTACTACTGGACAGACATGTTCCATTCCAAAAGAGGAAACTTCTATTCCACTGAATCTCCAGCGTGGAAATGTTGGAAAGGGCTAAGCTGAGAACCAACTCACTAAACTCTTTTGCCCACTCCTGCTTGTCAGGTACTTTGGAAAAGCAAACACTGTAGTGTAAAAGATCCTCTTCTGGAAGGTAACTGAAAACCCAAGCAAAGGCTGACCCTGGGAATTAGATTGCTTGAGCTTGAAGAGCCAAATAAAAAGGAGTCACATCTGGTTCCATTTTTCTTGTGAAATTATCTCACAATGACCAAGTAGGTCCTTTCCTGAGTGTATAAATACAGAAGACACACACATGGTTGTTATCAAACAGTATTGTGCAAAACTAAATTGGCTACTTTATGGTGAAATGGAGAAGAATGGCAGGCATTTCAAACACACGAGTTTCTTTTCGTGGGGTCTGGAAGCAATCACTCATGAAGACAGCTACTTTATCTCCTAGAGTGTGGACCATTCTAGAAGGGACAGCAGGTTGGGTTAAAACCAGTAACATGGTCAAATCTGCAACAAACCTGAGGTTCACGGGGTCCCGATTGCCTGATCATTTGAGGGAAGGTAGCCTGAGTTTAGTGACAGAAATCACTTCCACCCCATGTCCCAGGCTGGTCTTTTGGACAAGGTCTCTAATGTGCTGACCATATGTGAACTTGGGGCCAAAGGGAATGGACTTCCTGGGGTTTTTCAATTATCTTTTGGTCTCAGAGTCTTGCTGCGTTGTTGCTACCTGGCTCCCATCCCCAGATTGTTCCATGGAATTTACAATAGATGAGAAGCAGAAATCAAGGAAAGACCCCCAAGCCCTAGCTGTGGTAAGCCTTGAAACTGCTCCATATGAGCCAGAGGAGGAAATGGTAAAGAGGGCAGGGACAGGGGAGCAGGGGATGATATTCTGGGCTAGGCATTTCATTGAGACCATCATTGTCCAGCAGCCATTCCAAAAGAATATGAATCCTTCCCCAGATGATGTTTCCCACAGGACCTGTGTGAGCGAAAGCCTGGTGGTGCGAGGTGGAGGAAGAGTGAGACAATGAACTGTGAAACAATAAAAGGTTACGGGGTTGGGAGAGGGAGAGGGCCCATGAAATCGTTTCCCCTACCACCCTGCCTTGGAATTCCCAGATGTTCTTGTTTTTATAGGCTGTGTCGAAGGGTAAAAAGCTTGCACTTAATTGAGATCCATGAGTGGAATAGAAGTGAGCCCAAAAAAGGAAGGGCATTGTGAATTGTACCAGGGATGATAGCTGGCTCTTTGTCCAGAATTTCCTTCTCTTTAACCTTCCTGTTTCCAAACTTACTGTCCTGGTGAGATCTTGCTGGATCCCAAACTGCCCAACCCAATTCTCATGCAATCAAAACAGCCCGCAGCTCTTGCTCATTGTCTCCCGGAGCACAGTTCACAGTTCGAGGAAGAGGACAGTTGAGAATGCCAGCAGTCTCTTAGAATATGTGCAATCGGGGTTTGAATTCAGTTCTTGGAAAGGTGTTTTGGTACATATATTCTACGTAAGATTCAAACAAGGCTTCATTATCAAGGAAAAGAATTGAAGAGGAGGGTCTTTACTTCTGTACATGCCCATAGGGTTTGGATGGCCCAAGAGGGTTTGAAATAGAAGGCAAATAAATAAAAGTGTGTCAGAAGCCCTGGGGAAATTACAATGTGGCCCACTCTGTTGTAATTGGAAGGTGGGAGGCATGGAAAAATTGGATTTGTTATATTTTTGGCTTCTTTGAAAAAGTCCTGGTAGGGCATTTGAAAGAAGAAATCTGTTCTATGGGATGGAGTTTTCCAATTTCAATGGCAACTGGTAGATGTGGCAATGGGACCAGCATAGGTCTCTTTTGGTAAAGTGATATGAACTTGAAACCTAATAGTGCCACTCTCCTAACAGTCTGTCTTGTCGTGCTTTGAAAGTCAGTGGCTGAAGAACCTGTAGAAAATTATGCAGTCCGCTAAGGTGAATCTATGGCTTTTAATCCCCAGCAGACCATGGACAAGCATCCCTCAGCCTAGAAGTCTTAGACCTCATGTGTCACTCAACAAGTGCTCCTTCCAAAGGGCCAAGAGCATAAGTCTAGGACCGACTTTACTTGTGATCATTAAGTGCACTCAACTTCTGCATCTTATTTTGGGGGTAGTCCTGAGATTCCTTGGATTTGCTTTTTCCCGTCTGAAAAAGCTGGAAATGAGAAGGCAGCTGATGTTTTCCTGAGTGTGAATTGACTCTTTAACATTTGCTATTTGTCCAGAGTCAGAAGCCTCCTCTGCCCTGAGTGCACTATACAGAGCGGTGGGCTGGAACCCAGGGTGATAGGTTAGAACCCATAGGTTCTAAACCAAAGAAAGCAGAAAAGGATGGCAGAATAGAAGCAGGGTCTTACCAGACGGTTTACCTGTGCTGAGGTGGGCTGGGAGGCATGGAGTGTCCAGTCAACTGCCCCGCATCTGGCCCTGACAGAGGCCAGACCAATGCCCTCCCAGGCTCAGCGGTGGCCGCTGTCCCCTCCCTTCCTTGCCTAATGCTTACCTCTGTGAGGCGAGTCCACAGTGGGCTCCCCTCACTGTCCCAGCCCAAGGAAAGCAGGAAGCAGGGCCTGACAAGCTTCCAAATTGCCCTGAGAACTTGAAGCTCCTCCAAGAGTGAGAGGAAATAGAGTTTGGAAGACTTCAGCAAGAAAATGACCAGGTATTTCCATCTCCTTTCGTCAGCATCTTCTTTGCCTGAGTTAGTGAACACGAACTTGGTGGAACTGCAGGTGTCTGAGAAGAACTTTAATTTTTCTAAACATTTACAATTCTCTTTTATGTATGCCGTCAGAAAATGGGCAAGGAAATCGAAAATGTAAATCTTTAAGCAAATGTGTGTGTCAAGGAGACTCCAGACTCCCTTCAGAGGATCAGATCATCATAAAAGACACCCAGAGAGGAAAAAGTAAAAAGAATTTCCAAGCTGCATGGGCTCCTCACCCTGGAAGTGGAAACCTCTCCTGGAAGGGGCGGGGCTTGACCTGAGAGCCAATGGGATGCCTGCCTGGTAGTGCCAGGGCAAAAGTGAAGGACAGGGCCTGGCTGGTGTAGCTCAGTGGATTGAGCGCGGGCTGGGAACCAAAAGGTCCCAGTTCGATTCCCAATTGGGGCACATGCCTGGGTTGCAGTCCAGGTCCCCAGTGAGGGCCATGTGAGTGGCAACCATACATTGCTCTTTCTCCCTCCTTTCTCCTCTCTCTAAAAATAAATAAATAAAATCTTTAAAAAAAAAAAAAAGTGAAGGACAGGACAGGGGTCCCTTTGCCCAGGCTTCATTACCTGCAAGAAAGTCAGTTCCAGTGGTGGGGAGACTTATAACTGGTTCTCCTGTCTCCAGTCTTGAAACTGGCCTCCCTGGACATATGCTATTTCCTTTAAGGGCAGCATTATAAAGAATTGAAGCCTTTCTGGAATCTCTTTGGAAGACAGACTCAGGGAAAACTGTGCCATTGATCAAATTCATCTCTATCTCTCCTTCCTTCTTTGCTACCCCTGTCTTCTTCCCTTTTACTGAAACACCTCATACATGTACAAACAACAATCAAACGGAACGTGTAATGAATATCAACGGAATATAAAATACCAGGAATGAATGTAGTAAGGATTGCGCAGAAATACGTGAAAAAGCGCGCGCCCACAACCAAAGAACAGGAAGAAGAGGACAAAACGGAGACACGTCCTTTGTTCTTGGATGAGCAGATACAACACAAAGCTGTCCTTTCTCCCTAGATTTTCCTGAAAACTTAATCCAACGCTAAAATTTTAACAAGAAGCAGTTGATAAAAATAATTTCAAAATTCATTAGAAAGAATATAAAAGTGAGACTAACCAGGAAGCCCTTGAAAAGAAGGGAAACAAAGGGGACCAGCCCACACAGAAAACAGAGTATGTTCTAAAATTAGTGATTTAAACCATGCCATACTAGGAGAAGCAAAGACAGATGAGTGGGACAGGTTAGAGATTCCCGAAAGATACACATGTACCTCTCAGAAGTCAGTATATGACAAAGGGTATTTTCAAATCAGTGAGGAAAAACAAGAATTGATGGAACGCTCTTGAACAACTAGCTAGCCAATTGGGGAAAAAAACACCCCCCCCCAAATAAATTCCAAATGCTTTAAATGTAAAAAATAAAACATAAAAATCCTAGAAGAAAGCATGGATGAATATTTGGATAATCTTTGGACGGAAACTTCTAGGCATGGCACAAATGCTATAAACAATAAGAAAAAAAGACTGGAACATGTGACAACATAAAAATTAAAAACTTCTGCATGACAAACACCATAAACAAAGTAAAAAATAAAATACAAATAGGAAAAATATTTAGGACACATGTCAGAGGATTAATATTCCTAATAAAGAAAACTTCTTACTAGAAAGAAGCCAAACAACCCAATGAAACTGTACATGTGTATCAAACTCCTGGTTGATAGTTTCAAACATGGATTGTCAATCTAAACAGTATTTGAGGAATATTTACACTAAAAAAGTATGCATTATCTAAAATTTGAATTTAACTGGGCATTCTGTATTTTTTATTTGCTAAAGCTGGTAACCCTCTTCCTGACACATGATCTCATTTTGGCCCTGTGGGAACTCAATGAGGCAGAGAAGGAGGTTAGTTAACCTCCCTAATGGCACTATCCTCCATGGCCAAGTGCAGTGGCAGGAGGAATTGGATGAGGTGTGTGTGGGACCCGGTGCAGGACTGCCATCTAAGGAGTATTCAGTACACCTGCTTCTCTTTCCCTTTCATTTACATGGGGCTCATTTTACAGATGAGAAAGCTGAGGTTCAGACAGGGGAAGTAACTGGCCCAAGTTCGCCCAGCCAATAGGACAGACTGGTCCTTGTGCTCCAGGCCAAACTACCTGGCTCCCTGCTCACCCCTATCCGCTGTCCATGGCCTTCCCTGGGTCCTCCTGTGCCCTGAAATGGCTCTCAATTTTTGTTCTTGGGTCCTATTGAGTCTGATGTTCTTTTCTCTATCCCAGATGACCAACCTTTGTCCTCTACCCAGATCATCAATCAGACGACTTAATTTATGCCAGAAGAGTAGTTCCCCATCTTGGTTATTACCTATTAGAATCATTTGGGGAGCTCTTAAAAATAAGACTGCTCAGGCCACAGCAGACCAATTAAATCAGAACTCTGGGGTAGGACCCAGGCATAGGCTTTTTTTAAAGCTTCCCAGGAGATTTCTTCTGGGCAGCCAGGATCGGGAATCACAGTGTTGGAGTACTCATGGCTAGTCTTGACATTGTAAAATGTTCGCCTATGAGTTGATCTAGTCCAATTCCTCTCTTTGATGATGAGATGAGAAAACTGAGGCCCAGAGAGATCACACGACTTGGCTTGGGTGACCCAGCTGATCAGACAGGCAAGATGGAGATGAGAACCCATGCTTTCCCGTTCTTAGAATTGTAGCGTGTTCAGACCATGTTGGCTCTTCTCCAAACACGGACAACCTTTGTTTTCTCAGGCACCTGCAGCCACAGAAAAAAATCTGGGCCATGGGTTTCAGTAACAGAGGGATTGACTGAAGCCTGTGCCCAACCCCCACACATGTTGTTCCATGAATTGAATTGCAGCCCCACTTCCTGACCCCCATTTCCTCTCTTCTCAGTCCCCAGTTTAATTCATTCTCACCATTTTGAACAGCACTTGCCACGTGTCCCTGCTCCTGAGGCCAACTCCTTCCTCTCTCAGACACTGGCTCTTCCACTCAATGGGCCAGAGCTCCTAATTCCTGACTCAGCATCCTCTTCAAACTAAAAGTCCTCCATCAAAACGTGTACACTCAGGGTGATACTAGGTAAGAAGAACTCATCTGTGAAGCTAATTTGCCTTGGGTATTAATCATTGGTCATTGGTTAGCCTTAGAATAATAAAATATTTCTGTTTCATCTTCACTAGCTGTTTTCCTGCTCAGAAAACCTGTTTGGGTTCTGTCTGGAGCCTTTGTGGTCAGAGACTCTCAATCTGTGGTCCATGAACCACCAAGAGGTCATGGAATTTGAACGGTCCGTGAACATGGCTGGGGAAAAAATATGCTTTTATTTCCATTAACAATACAGTATGAATTTATTTTGACTAAACAATACAATATTTTTTTTTCACAAACCTCTAATGGAAATTTGGCATATCCTTCAGTTATAAGTGGAGACAACAAACCATAATAGTATTAGGGGTATCTGTTCCTTTGTTACATACAAAGTGAGTAGATATTTTTATCATGTTATGGTCATTGCAAATACCTTTCAGAGCGATTTATGTCCATCCCTGCTCTAAAATTATGCTAAGTGTTAAACTTGTCACTAGGGACTTTTAATGTAATACTAATCAGTACACAGAGTACCACATCTCGATGTAAAAGTGTTTTGATAATTGTTTACACTATAACCGGTTTCCTTTGCAATCCTATGTATTTACTTTCTGTGCTTAAAAATATTCAAATCCTTTAAAAGCCTAACTCTGAGAAGGACTCCACAGCACAAAAGCAACTCCGAGTCCCTCTGTCCTCATCATTGGGTGACCTGTGCACACAGGGATAGTCCTTCTGAGCCTCCTAAGTTACGTCAATGTCACGGCATGTCCAGTCCCAGCCTGTGTCATTGGCTGAGTTAGGTCAGGGTTGGTGGAGAGTTGGGCTGTTCTGGAAAGCTCACCCTAGGAAACTTGTCATCTTTGGGGCAACTCCACTTGTTTGAGAATCCAGCTTCCTTCCACAGCCTTCACGGGGAATTACGTATTCAAGAAGTACAACTGGCAAGCGTGAGTCACAGCTCTTTTGGAAGGCAAGGAACAGAAATCTATTCACTCAGCCCATAGCAAGGCTTTGGGGAACTGACCTAGAGTTCTTGTGAAAACAGGGCACGGCCGGGCCACCTGGGAGTAGGAAGCTACCCAAGACCAAGGCGCCTACTTTCTGCATCTGCCAGGAGCCTCCTGCCCTCAGCTTCTTTCTGCCCCTCTGGCCCATTCTCCTTTTCTGACCTCCTTTGTTTTCTCTTGAGATCTGCTCTCCTATAACTTCAGTTCAGACTCCTTCTAGAGTTCGCTGGAGCCCTGGTACCCATGATCTTGCAGTCACGCTCCCAGCAGCTCACTGGCTATGCGGTTTCTAGAGGCACACACATCTCCGGTTCCCTTCTTCTGTGCTCTTGGAAAGATTGCACACACCACTGCAGTCAGGTAGGGCCATGTGACTGTTCTGGCCAATCAGCTGTGAGAGAAAGGGAGCAGGTGTCACCTTCTAGTCAAAGCATTTGAAAGCCATGTGAGCCCCTCCTGGGGTTTCCTCTCCTGCCTGGTGAACCCTGAAGCCTCACATGGAAGATGACGGTGAACCTCGGTCTACCCGGGGCCTGAGGGATGATTCTGTGGAGCAGAGAACTCCCTGCCCCACCGCCTCCCCAAAACCCACACTGACATGTAATGCCAGGAATGAACCATGAGCAAGAAATGAACTTTGTTTTAATCCACTAAGATGTTAGAGTTATTTATTACTGCAGCACATCCTATCCTTTTCTGACTAGTAGGCTGTTTCCTATTTAATTATTGGGAGAAGATTCTGAGTGGCCTGGCTTGGGTCAGTTGTCCACCTCTGGCCCAATAAGATGTAGCTGGGACGGAGATGAATCACGATTGAAATGTCATTTCAGAGAGGAGAGTTTGTAGGGGGACCTATGACTATTAAGAGAGGAGTTGCCCACAGTCTTTAGTGAGAAAAGCAATCATAATTCAGGGAAGGGGAATATACCGCCTATGGGTAGAAGTAGCCTGGGATGGTTCCGATGGGTGTGCCAATTATAGAACCTATATTCGGGGTTTCTCAACAGTGGACCCATTCACACTTAGAGTGAATAATCCTTTGTTTGTGGAGCCTGTTCTGTGCTTCATATAATAGTTGTTTAACAGTATCCCTGGCCTCCAACCAATAGATGTCAGTACCACACTCTCCCTCCCACCTCCACCCTCCTCCCACCCCTCACCATGAGTCACGGCAATAAAAAATGTCTCCATTGTCAATTTTCCCTAGGGGCACAAAATTGCCTCCAGTTGAGAATTACTGCAGTATAATTTCTGGGACAGTCAAATTGAAGACATTCTGCTGCATGGTTTCCATGTATACTCCTAGTCTTAAGACCACTTGCCCCATTTCTGGGTCTGAAATGAAAGTCATGTTTGTAATGAATTTGTTAGCTTGGCAATGAGTACCACCAACTCTTGGTCTTTACTATTGTTTTTATTTTTCATTCTATTACTATTTAAAAGAAGCCCTATTTAGGGAAATAAATAACATTTGCTACCTTTCTGTTCTCCTAACACCCGTTCCAAGCTACCTTTTTTCAGTAGGAGCCATGTGCATTCCCAAGCCTCCACTGGGAACGCTGCGGGTGACCGTGAGCAGGGAGGACATTCAGCGGCTATGCTGGAGGAATACCAATGGCTCACCCTCATTCCACATGCTCCCTCTTTCTCTAAATCCATTTGTTCTTTGGACAAATAAAAGCAACCAAATTTGGTTTCTTCGTGAGCCCTCTTGCTGTTGAAACTCATCAGAACAACATGTGCCCCATGTCTTTGTTGCTGCTTTAATCAGAAGGGCCCCGCTCTGCTCTGTCTCAAGTGAGAAAGAAGGAGCCCTTTGGCACGAGTAAACATAATAGGCAACATATAAGAACAGTTGCCTAGCAAACAAGATCCTCAGAGGGCCTCTGGTGTGTGACCAGTTCAAAGCGGCGACTTGCTGACCAGTAATTAGCTTGGTTCAGGTCTGCACAGCAGACCCAGTGAACTACAAAGGCAACTTTGGGGAAGAACGTCTTTCTTGGAGGAGATGTGAGGAACCTGTTCTAAGAGGTACTGCCCAAGTCTGTCCTGTGATCTTGCACAGTGGAGCTGAAAAGTGGATTAAAGCAGGAAATAACAGGCTAAGCGTGGGCTCGCGCACGCTCACACATTCAGGCACAGCTTTGCTCATTTACTTTCTGTAGTAAAAGGCCTGCTGACCTCTGTGATTTCCTCCCCTTCGAATTCAGAAGTGATGAATAGGATGCATTCTGACTTTAAATGCAATGGCGAGCTTTGAAAGGATGAAAAATTAGCAACATATGGGCTGAGGAACCCAAAGAGACCTGAAAGGGAAGGAAATGCCTGAAAGAAGTTTCAGATGTTATGGTGATCCTAGAGCCAGTGTTGGATGGATAGGTGGCTTCGTGTGCTTATGAAAGGGGGTCAGGGCCTCTGTGCCCGCTCCTTCTCCACTCCCTGCCCTGAAGCTCTACTTCTTCTTCCTTTCTCCAGGCCTTGCCCAACGGGAAGGCACATTCTCCTGCTTAGAAATGGTCTCCTCTGAGTCTTTTGGGCATTCCAGCCGATGCCATGGAGAGTAAAGGGACCATTTTCTCAAGTAGGTTTCTTCTTTTCTTCAACATGTAACACCTCTAGTCCTTGACTTTGTCCTCAAGCTTTCCCCAAAAGGGAAGTGATGCAAGCCAAGTATATCCTCTGCTTGGGGGGGGGGGCGCGGGGAGGGCAGGTGCCCTCAGTCTATTGTGTTAGTCCAAGCTCTATCAGTTGCAAGGGCCACAACCCAACTTTAGCCAGCCTGGGCAGGAATATTGTTTCACATAACAAAACATCGGAATGGTGGAGCTGGCTCCAGGATCATCTGGATCTAGAAATTGAAACACTGTAGGGATCCCCTCACTCTCACAGTTGGCCTCTTGCTTCTATTTCCTCTCCTACACTGGCCTCATTCCTACCTCCTGCACATGGGCTTCCTCCACAGGGCAGGCACACGTACCCCAGTGGCCTGGATTCTTTGTGCACAAATTTAACAGTCCCAGAAGAAAAGGGAATATCTCTTGCCTACTCGGTAATATAAAAATCTAGGGAAGGACTCTGATTGGGCAGGCTTGGGTCATGAGTCACTCCTGGAACAATCACCGAAGCCAGCTCCAGATGACAGGCCCTTCTACGGACCACAAGAAGCGCAGAGGAGGAAGCTGGGGGAGCAGGTCTCTACAGGAAGGGAGGGGATGTAACCAGAATAAAGGAAAAGGGATGCTGTGCAGACCTAAACAGCAACACCCGTTAAATGGGTTGCCAGTTCCCCAGTACACAACTTCCTAGGAGAGCCGTAACAAATTACCACAACCCAGGTGGTATAAAATGGCAGAAACTTATTCTCTCACAATTCTGGAGGATAAAAGTTCAAAATCAAGGTGCCCACAGGGCCACGCTTCCTTCAGAATTCCTAGGGGATATTCCTTGTCTTGCCTCTTCTAGCTTTCAGTGACTGCCAGCATTCCTTGGCTTGTGGCTGCTCACGTCCGTCTCTGCCTCCGTCTCCACATGGCCCTCCTCTCTGGTCTGCGTCTCCTCCTCTTCTTATAAGGACACGTCACTGGATTTAGGGTTCTCCTGGAGGATCCAGAATGACCTCAAATCAAGATCCTTAACTTAATTACATCTGCAAAGACCCTTTTTCCAAATAAGATGACATTGAAGTTTCCAGGGATTAGGACTTGGACATATGTTTTTGGGGGGCTGCCATTGAACTCATTACACCCAGTGCGAGGCACCCTCTCAAATGTCAGGGAAGCATTCGGGCTGGCTTTGCCACCAACACGCTGTGCCCTGGTGCCATTCTCAAACTGGCCAAGTCCCCAGATGGGTTTCTGGGAGGCCAGCACACCCAGGCAGGATGCAGACTGGGGCCTGGCACAGCTTCACTTCATGTCAACTGTCCATGGTACCTGTTCTCTTGCCCTTTTTATTTTCTCACTGTCCTGGTTCAGACTCCCTCCTGACTCTCTTTACTAGCTGTGTGACTTTGGGCAAACAGCTAAAACTCTCTGAGCCTCAATTCTCTCATCTGTAAAATGGGGATAATAAATAATGCTCCCTTCCCCTACGGGGATTCTGAGACTCAGATAAGTAGGAGTAAAGTATAAAAAGCACTTACCACAGTACCCTGCACAAAGGAAACACTTCATATTTTCTAGTTTTTTTTTAATCCTATAGTTTTGCTAGTTCTTTGCTTTACCTTAAGCTTTTTTTTTTTCCTTCGTATTCTTCTTGATTTAGTGCAGAGGCTTGCACACTCTGGTGTGCACCTGAACCACCTGGAGGAGACTTAAAAATGCATGAAGTTGGGTCCCACACTGGAAAGTGTGACTCCATGGCCTGGGATAGGTCCTGTGCCTCTGATTTTGACAAGTGCTCGAGTGGTTCCCTTACAACCAGACTCTAAGGCCCCTAGTAACTGGGGAGACACAAGGTGAGGAAGTTCTGACCCCATGGTCTGTTCATTTACTGTACCTTTGTGGGCAAGAAACTTGACCTCAGTTTTCTCATCTTTCAAATAGGCACAATAATGCCTTCCAGCCAAGGTCAAGTGAGAGCGTGCTCACAGTGTATACCATAGCCAACAACCGAAGGGTCATGATGGTGAGGCCTGATGTTTCTGATGCATTGAGCGTTTTGGAAATGTACGCATGTATTACCCAGCTTAACTTTCTCGAACGATTTGTAAGTTAGAAGCTGGTTTCCACTGTACTGATGAGCAAACTGAGGCTCGCGGGATGATTAGGAGGCTCAAATGGGTTAATATTGATAAAGAACATTGTAAGTAGTTTTTGCCTTCATTCTAACTCTGGGCTTGTTTGGCCTGTGGCAGCCACCTCTGTGTAGAGGTGCGGTTTTTGTTCAGGAGTGACATCACCCGGGTCTTCTCCACCTCCTTTTCTCTCATGGAAAACAGGACATGTCAAGATCAGCTTCTTGCTGGTACAAAAGACTTCCTGTCCCCAGCTTATGATTTAGTTCAAGGACTAAAATGTGTTGACATATAAGACTCAAAATCCATAAGGCAAACCTAGTTGACAAAACTCTATTCAGGTGACCAGAAGGTTTCACCTTCTTCCTCTGTCAGCAGTCCAGGGGGGGAGGGAAGCCACCCAGGCCATGAGGAAACTAAGGCACAGAGCAGGCAGCTACAGGGCGAGGTGAGTTCAGGGAGGAAAGATGGGCCAGCTTGGCTAGGGGAGAGGGCAGGGGGTGAGGGTGCAAATCTGTTTTCTCATGAGAAGAGAATCCAGCTTCCAGTTCCTATGGCAACCTCTGGTCTGCTCTGAGCGTTTGTTCCTCCCCACCCCTTTCCCTGCACCTGACTGAGTGGTTGTTGCTGATGTCAGCAGAGCCCTGCCCTGCCTGCTCCCACTTCTTGGCTCACCTCTCGGGACCCCTGTGCTCCTCAGCCGGATGTTAGCTTTCCATGTGGAGTGCGGGCCTGGCTGCCTGGCAGCCGGCTTCAACCTTGACATCCTCCCTTGTCCCAGCTCAGAGCTGCTACCCAGCCTGTGTGCAAGTGTGTCTGTGTGTGATGCATTGATTTATTTATGAATAAAGTAGCTAACGCTTTAAAAACAGCTTTTCTTGAGATATTTATATACCATACAATTCAGTCATTTAAAGTGTGCAATTTATGATGTTTGGTTTATTCACAGTAGTACAAACAGCACTGCAGTTCATTCGAGAACATTTTTATTACCTCAGAAAGAGACCCTGTGCCCTTGACCTCTCCTCTTCCTGACCTCCGGCCTCTGGCAACTCCTAGCCTACTCACCATCTCTGCATATTCCCATTCTGGATATTTCACGTCACGTGGCCTTTTGTGTCTGGCTTCTTTCACTTAGCTTCATGATTTCAAGGTTCATCCATGTCATAGCATGTATCAGAATGTTATTCTTTGTTATGGCTGGCTAATATTCCATTGTATGGCTAGACTACATTTGGTTAGCCATTCATCAACTGATGGGCATTTGGCTTGTTTTCACCTTTTGACTCTTATGACCAATGGTGCTATCAACATTCATGTACAAACTTTTGTGCGGGCATCTGTTTTCAATTCTCTTAGGTACAGGTACCCCCCACCTTTCAAAGTTCGCGTTATGCCACTTCACTTTTATAAGAGACCTACATTAGTACCTGGTTTTTGCTAACTGAAAGAAATCCAAAGATTATTTTCACTGTTACAAAAATTAAAAATGACATTTGGTGTTTATTTTGCAGCAAGTTGTTATAGAGGCAGCAAGCACCCCAAGCTGAGAGGGCGGCCCTACCCAGCTCCTTCCCAGGGAGCCACACTCGGCAGCAAGCACCGTAGCTTTGAACTGTGTCTGTGAGCATCGTGCTTTACCTTCACTTATCTGTGCACCCATTAGCAAAATGTGTCCTAAGGTATCAGAAAGGCCAATGAGAGCTCGCAAGGGTGTTATGCCCAGTGTAAAACTGGATGTAATTGAGCATCTCAATTGCCGTGAAGGAAATGAAGACATGGTGCATGCATTGAATTTTGGGTCTGAGAACGCGCGAGAATTTTTCCACATGAATCAGTGGTAATTGTTTATTCACTTCACACCATTTCAGCTTATGAAAATTTTCAGAGAAAGGCTCTACTTCAAAATAAACTAACAAACAGAAACAGGCTCATAGACACAGAGAACAGACCGGCAGCTGTCGGGGGCTGGGGGGGGGGGGCTAGGGGACTGGGTGCAAAAAGGTGAAGGGATTAAAGAAAAAAAAAACACCCTCCTAGACAGACAACAGAACGGTGAGGGGAAAGGGGGATAAATGGTGATGGAAGGAGACTTGACTTGGGGTGGTGAACACAGTACAATATGCAGAGGATGTGTATAGAATTGTACACCTGAAACCTGCATAGTTTTCTTAACCAATGTCACCCCAATAAATTCAATAAAAAGGCTCTCCCTCGGGTAGTTGGGGGGACCTGTACAGAACTAGGAGTACAATTGCTGGGTCACATGGTAGCTCTGCGTGTGTTAAAGACACAAACATTGGCACTTGTGCAGGGCACTGGGGGTTAAAACCCTCCGCTGCACCTGAGCTGTCCTGAGAGAGTTTATTTTTAGTCTGTGGATAGTTTCTACCTGGTAAGGAGAAGGAGGGTGGGGGGCTGGCGAGCCAGAAAACAGCTCAGAAGTGCTTGTTAGGACTTCACAATAGAGCATGGGGTGTCTAGACCAGCCTGTTTTCTGACCATTTAGCTGAGTTGGAGGGTAATGGGACTTGGCTTTTTCCATACAACCCTGTCTCTCGTGGGAACAAGAAGCTCTTTAAGGAAGCATTGGAGGGGCCCAAGGCTGCGGTGTCCACCTAAGGCTCTGGGGTAGTACAGGAACGGCCCCTCTGGGGGCAAGACTTTCCTCCAGGACCCTGTGCACACGTGCTAGCCCACCAGGTCCTCATGGAAGCCAGTAGAATTAGCTCTCTTCTGAGGGCTATCGTGTCTCTCAATTTTTAGTTCATATTTTTTTAGCATAAAATGGCTATGTAGGCATCCTAGCACATTTAGAAGTTGAAGAAAAATAGAGAGAAGAATAATTAGGCTTTGCCTTACCCACCAAAGACAGCCTCTGTTAATAATTAAGGTGCTTTAATGTGATTTTTTTAAATGCCTAGGTTTTCGTCGTTGTGATTTTGCGGTTGTTTTCTCTCTATAGGGAAGCGGACTTCTCCATTTATGGGGTGGCTCCCGGTTTTCCCTTGGGAAGAACTTTGAGGCATCCTTCTGGGGGAAGGGAAGTCTGGAGGATCAGTTTTGAAGCTGTGTTTGCAAAACAAGCATGTGTTTACTCAGCAGGATAATAACTTCAGTGGCTTTGGGGAAGAGCGGCTGGGGACTGGGGGGATGTCAGTTTCACAGCCACTATCAAAGGAGGTCAGGAAGTCCCAGGCCCATATTTCCATTAAACTACAACCTCCAGACCAAGAGCTGGAAGCTCTCCTTTCCCTCCGTCTTCCGGCTCAGCATACTGCTGTCCTGGCCAAGCTGTACTCTCATCCCCAGTCCGCTAAGTTCAGGGGGACTCCCAGCTCTCTCCCTGGAACCACAGTGAGCAGCTTACTCCTTGCCCCGGCTTCTGTACATCTTACCCCAGCCAGGGCTAAATAGCTGCTCAGGCAGCCCTGGTGGCTACTTGGTGTGACCAAATATCGCAAACTGGGAACGGAAGGATCCACAGGAAGAACTCAGGGATACATTTAATTTTTTTTGGTTTTAGTTTTGTTTTAAAGAGGGGTCTTTTCAAGTCCTTCCTCGTCTAGAAGCTCCGGCCATGCAGCCAAGGCTAAGCAGGCAGGATACGGATACCTGTCCCCACAGAGCAAAACAAGGTCCCCATGACAATGTAGACGACACTCAGAGTTGTCGCGGAACTGTGTGGTAGTCAGGCCCCGGTGACAGCATTCTGCTTAATCAGCTCCAATCCGTGGTGATGCTACAGAACCAACCCTTTTTTCCCCTTGTTTTATTGGTTCTCCCTGACTGCACCCAGGGCCAGTAGCAAAGACGAGGGGGCTTCCTGAGCTCCTGGGTCCTCAGAGCCTGGGATTCTTGCCCTTTTTCGTACGTTCTCTTTATGTCACTCTCCCTTTCCCACGTCCACCCTGGACGCCCGATGGCTCTCTCCCTGCAGCCCACCCTCTTCAGAGGATCGTAGGAGCTGCCACGGCCCGGCAGAAAGACCTGCGGGCCAGGAGACCGGGCTGGGCCTCCCTGGTCACCCTGGCTGGAAGGAAGGGCTGAAGACAGAAAGTGGGGAGACGGGGCTTTGATCCTCAGCACAGGGGCCTGGGAACCCGGGAAGTTCTATCACGGCACCGGGTCAGGGACCAGCCCAACCTCCGCATTCAGACTTGCCCACCCCTCGCTAAACAACCTTGGGAAGCCCCTTCCCCTCCTAGACCACACTGTCTTTGTGACGGGATGGGCCAGTGGTACACCTGAAGTCTGCGATGTCAGTTATGACAGGGAACAAGACCCAAAACCTGACGCACTCTTTCTGATAAAAATAGGAAGAAAAGGCCTTTAGGCCACTAACTCACAATGACCTCAGACAAATTTGCACCCTAGTTAATTTATCCGTAAAAGAAACATAAAAATACTTATCTATGTATTTCTCAGATTGTGGCAAAACACCAATGAAAGGGCCTGTGGGAATGCAGAGAAAAGGATATGAAGTTCTGCAGCAGTGGCGGTGAGAGCCCCGGTAGGGGTAGGGGCGGGGGCTCCCTTGGAGACGCAGTGGGCCCTGCACCTGCCGGAGGGCCTGGGAGGCCCTTCTCCCATAGGAGAGAAGAGAGTTCACAGGCAGCCACGAGACTCAGGCAGGGAGGAGGGGAACGTGGCTGCCTCCCGACTCTAGGGCAGTGGTCTTGGTGGTCAGTGTTCAGCCCAGGTGGGGGCTGTGGGAAGAATGACTGAGTGGAGGGGCAGGCGGGGACAGATGACTGTCCTCAGGCCCATCCAGGGAAAGGGTGGTGAGACACAACCTAGCGTGGGTATTCTAGAGCTGTGACCGTGCAAGTATTCTACAAAATCAAAGGGGAAAACCCCGCCCCCCGTCCCGCTGTTTTAGAAGAGCTGCGACACCAAGGCCACAAGCTGGGAGTGCAGGTGGCCACCAGGGCCGTCTGGTCTCTCAGGGAGGACGCCTGACCCGCTGGGCACCAGGCCAAGGGAGGGGAGGCATGGGGACCCCGGGGTTCCCGTGGCTCTGTTGGTGCGTGCTCAGCTTCACAGACGGTCATTGTTCTCGACACCCTTTTGTTGTCCTTCCCCAGGCGCCAGGCGGGTGGAAACGAGGGAGGCATGAGTTACCCAGAGATAAAGTCTTTTTATGAGCTTCCTGATTTAGCTGAGAAAGGAACTTGGCCAACTGGCACGAATGATGGGTAATCTCTCCACCCGGTTCCTTCTGGGGGAGTGAAGTGCTTCTGGGTTCGGACGGGAGGGTGCTAACACCCTCTGCAGAGGCTTGTGCTGGGATGCCCGGGGACAGAGGTCCCACCCAAGAGGACATCAGCAAGTAAGAGAAGAAAGCTTTTGTTCATCCTTCTGTGGCCAGGGCCAACATTTCAACAAGCAAGTGCTCAGAAAAATAAGCCTGGCCATTACTTTTGTGGTATACAGACGAGCAGATCATATCTTCTGGGAATTTCTCCTGACTCCTCCAGGGAAAAAAAAGATGAAGAGGATTAAAAGAAAATCCAAGAAAACATCCACGTATTATCTAAATTCCAAATGTACAGAAGAAACTTGGAGGTGAAGCATCGTTAGTCAGGCCCAAGGGACTTTAAGCGAATTCATTTGAAATGACCATTCTGGGAATGCTGAGAGAGAGAGAGAGAGAGAGATATCTATGTGACATTAAAGTGTTGGAATATTATCCTAATGGAGGGAGCCTTCAAAGAATGCTACTCTGATGAACTCAAACATTAAGAGAACTAAACTTGCATCCCAGTGGCAGAGACCAGCAATAAACAAACATACAAGCAGATCCAAAAAATTGTAAGATGCTCATAAGTGCAGAGGATTAAAACAGAGTGATGTGTTGGGGAGTGACTGGGTGGTCACTCCCAATATCCCTGAGGAGGTTGCTTTTAAGGTGAATGACAGAATCTCTCCTTTCTTTGCCAGCTTTATCGTATCTCATAGGACTTCCTGTTGAGAGTGGCCCCGATGTCAGGCGTGTTGCTTCTCTCCCTTACACAGTCACACACCGACATCCACACCTTAACGGTCAAAGGGGCAGGCTCAGAGCACCCAGCATCCGAGTCGCCTATTGCTCCCTCCCACCCCCCTGCCTGGTGTCAGAACTGAGCCCCTTGTGCCCTGACCCTCCATACTTTCCATGAGTCCGTCATCCCATCTGAGGAGCTGGTGAGCACCCCGTTGATTACAGAAAGTATGTGATGTAGGTTCAAGGTCAGGAAGGTGCAGGGGCCCCACCTGAACTTCTACCAGCCCTAGACCATCTTCCGGATGCTGTCTTTGATACATTCCTGGTGTAAACTGCCTTTGCCTTCTTTGGTTTCTCAGGGGGACTATAGAAGAAAATATGCCAACTGTGTGAGGCTTCTGGTTAGTAAACTCTTGGTACCTACTAACTATACATCTAACTATCATCTGATCGTTCCAGGATCCTAAATAACCCGCATATCCTTTCATCTCCACCTCAGCACAATGCATCTCATTGAGGTGGGAGGATATGACCTCTCTCTGGAAATACGGGCTTTCTCCCTTCCCTCCCTCCTTACTTCCTCCCTCCTTCTCTCCTCTTCCTCCTTGTCACCTTCCTTCTCTTCATAGTCACACCACTTACTTATATATCCATCACCAATGTACTCTTTGCTGTTGCCCATTTCTGCACTTTATATTAACAAAACCACATGCATGCTGTCTTGTGTGACTTGCATTTCTCTGTTCATCGTATTTTATGTTTTTGAGATTTATTCATGTTCATGCCACAGCTGTAGTTCATCCCTTTTCTCTAATCAATGGCATTTCTTTATATTACAATGCCACCCTTCATTTGTCTTTCTGCTGCTAGAGGACATGTGGACAGTTTTTCATTTTTTACTGTTATGACTAAGGCTCTAATGAACATCCCTGTCCCTGTCTCCTGGTACACGGATGCGAGGGCCTCTAGGATGTAGACGGAGAGGTGAAGTTGCTGGCACAAAGTGTCACAAGCAGATTCAATGTTATTCGATAGGACTGTGCCCTTTTCCAAGGGGGAGTTTATTTGAAGGAAGCTCTGTGTAGCTAGAGAAGGGGAACACGAGTCTAGGTGAGCTCAAAAGTATCTTTTGTGATCATTACAAAGGATTTATCGGGTTTTTTAAAAGGTAATTCTGCAAGTGTAATAAATAAGAATCAGTACAGTGTGATGCACTTGGGCACACACCGGAGGAGCCCACTCCCCAGGGTGCATTTACTACGGCATGGTCCTTCTTCAGTCACAGACTGGAGCGCCCTGAATAGAATCAACGGTGACGCGCTGCATGGCAGAGTGTCGGAGAGAATGTCAAAAGAAGGAGACGGCTCACAGTCTGGAAAGAAGGGGAACACAGACTTGTCATTGGGGCTGCTGATAGCACTGAGCAAGACTGGAGTCAGGGCCCAGTTTCTGAATGAGCAACTCCACGTTGGATGGGCAGTCTGGCTCCCCAGCCAGTGTGCGTCTCCTTGAGGGACCATCAGTTCCTGGGAGCTTCACCTCCCTTAAGTAAACTGACAAAAACCCGCTTGGAACCCACCAGCTGAGACGCAGCCACAGGCCGTGGCCGAGCCTCGAGGATGACTCCATCTGCCGGCTGCGCCCCCTCCCCCCGCCAACCCACTCACCTGCGGTGCAGCCCAGCTTACCAATTTCATCATTTTCATTCATAACAATAAAAACCAAATCTACCACTGTAATTTTTACTTTTCTTGTTTATGCTCATAAGGGTGGAAATAGGAATACATAGGTTCATACATATTCACAAAAGAAAATTAACACCATTGTTTATCCCAAGTGGTTTCTATACACAATATAGACCAAAGTGAATGTCAGTGGGAGTGATTCTGGTGGTTCTGATCTGCTGTGGGTGCTCATGTGATGGTGCGAGAGCCTTCCTTCGCCTGTGTCAGCTAAGTGGGCGTGTGGGAAGATGGCTTTGGTCCATGCTTCCATTTTCTGATTGATTTGCATAATGCTCGGGAATTTGTGAAAGATTCCCATCAGCACTGTTGTATCAGATTTTCACAATCCAGTGAGTGAGGAAGAAAGGATTATTTTCAGTTATGTGGGACGAAGAAACTGAGGCCCAGAGTGGTTGACAGACTTGCCCTGAGTCCCACAGCCGAGCCATGCCTTTGTTCCTCTCCAGCGCCACGTGGGCTGCATCACCCCGTCTGCGATGCAGACGTGCGCACCTCAGGGGTCCGTGTGTGATTATGGCAGAGCTCCTCCCTGTCCAGGGGGCTCCACCTGCTTGAAGTCGCTTGGGCGGAGCTGGCACCCCACACGGCACAATGCCATCTGTTTCATGAGGCACTGGCCCCAACTGCGTCCTCCAAGGGGCTCAGTCCTACCCCTGGAGAAACCAGTAGCAGTACAGCGGCAATAACAGCATTATCTCAAGAGCCAATGCCAGCTTCCCGCCTTGCTCGGGTTTTCAGGTCTCTGCTCTGTTGCTGAAGGTAAATATCCTGAGAAAAAATCAGCCTCAATGGGCAGCTGATTCTGGGATAGGTGTGCCTTCCAGATAAGGTGAGCTGCCCCAGTTATTTTATGACACTAATTGTTGAGAACAGGGTTTTCATCCTCAAATGCATCACCATGACCCTCCCAGCCTCCTTCGGCACTGATTAAAATGAAACGTTTGCTTAGGAAGCCCCCCAGAACTGTCGCATTTATAGTCATTCCCCCCACCAGAAAACCTAATTTCCAGCTGGTGTGCCTTGTCTCAGCAGGCTTATTAGACAAATAATGCAAAGATCTCCAAAAATCCCCACAAAGAACTTGTTCCTGCTGCACAGGCTCCATTTCATTTTCTTTCATTTTGCTTTATTTTATTTTTTATCCAACCCATCATTTTTTGTCTGTTTCCCTCCCCTCCCCCACAACATCTTCGGTTGTATACAAAGTAATTCTAAACTGTAAGCTACTCCTGACTTAACTACTTATTAAAAACACTAATATGCTTGGCTGCTTTGATGTCTGCCGAACAACAAAGGGAGAGAGTTACTCTGGGCCACTGTAATCCTTGATTTGTCACTAAGTTATGACACCCAGCAGAGCCGTGTGACAGTGCAAATCAATCACCCGTGTGCTCGGCGGGGCCTTCCCTGCCTCCCGCCTTCCCTGCCTCCCGCCGAGCCTCTGCAGTTTAATTAGCTTTTTTTTTTTTTTTTTCCACACAGCCATAATGTATGTCTGCAGCTTCAGCAAGAAAAAGAGACGGCGGAGATGCACTGGAAAGTGGGGGCCTTAGAAAAAGTTCATATCATGGGGGGGAAAAAGTCTGCAAAAAGAAACATCAGAGACCTTTGTAGTTGTTGCTGCAGAGACGTGACGCCTGAGATGCACAGGCCTGGGGTGCTCCGTGTGGTTAAATGTAAACTTGAAACACAGTTCCACGCGCCCCTTTACGGAGGAGGTATCGGATGGTGTTTACAGGCTTTTTCTTCTTTGGGGATGGCCCCTGACTTCCAGGTGTCTTGTCCAGCCCCCATCCCACCCTGCCGACTGTGCAGAAATTCTGTGAGCCCCAGCCACCCACCCCACCAAGTGCACCAAGATTCAGAAGGTAAGACCTAGTCTGTGGCTAAGTTTTGGAAAACGTTGCATGAATTCTTTCAGCAGAGGGTGGTCCCCGAGTGAAAAGCTTGTTATCCTGTTCATTTTGCAGTGATAAATAACGCCAGGCAAAGAATAAAGCCAGGGCCGAGGCCAGAGAAGGTTGGGAGTAATTGACGGGGACAGCAGGGGTGAGAGCGGTTCAGGCTGTGGTGGCGAACACAGAATGTCACTTTTGTCCTGACCCCGGAGGGAGGTAGATGGATGGGATCAAGCCACGCCTGACCATATTGGGGATGTTCAGGAGGCTGTCTGGTTCTTCTGGAAAACTTAGCAGTGGAGGGGCGGAGACAGCTGGTTGACTTTTCGTGGCTGGATTGAAGATAGGTGGGGGTGGGATAATCTCCACCCAGAATTCTCTTTCCTTGTCCTGTGCGTGTGGAGTGAGGTGCAGAGGGGCCACCCTGTCCCCACCCAGCATCTTCTATTCAGCTGACGGCTGCGTGACCTGCAGGGAGGGCAGCCCCAAATCTGAGGACGCCAGAGCCCGCCTAAGGGGCTATCCTGAGAGCCCCTGCCTCCTATTTTGGGTGGGCTTTAGCAATAGCCTGGCCCCTTTCTTCTGTGCCTGTTCCTCACACCTTTGGCACACTTGGCAATGTCCAGCCGTGCGGGCCAGGCCCTGGGGGGACGCGAGGGTGAGGGCCCAGCCTGCAAGATCTGCCCCACATCGGAAGGTTACAGGGCCGCTCCCAAAAGAAAGGAGGTCAGCAGGCCCCGAAAAGGCATGGAAGAAGCTCACATACCCTTTGCTAGGGGAAAGAGGTCTATGTGAAAATGTCTTTACTGCATGCTCCCAACGATGTGGCATTCTGGAAAAGGCACAACGACAGGGACAGGGAAAAGATCAGGGGTCGCCAGAGCTTAGAGGGAAGAGAGGGATGACTGGGTCAACCACGGGGGATTTTGAAGGCAGTGAAACTCTGCCGTACGACACTGTGACAATGGTGGACTCGTCTTTATATGTTTGTCCAAACCCAAAGAGTGTCCACCAAGGCGAATGAACCCTGATATAAACTAGGGACATTAGTTAAACTAATAGTGTATCCATACTGGCTTATCAATTGCAACAAACGTACCCCACTAATGCAGGATGTTGGTAATAGGGGGAACTTTGGGGTGTTAATTTGGGAATTCTTTGTAGTTTCCATCCACTTTTCTGTAAACCGAAAATGGCTCTAGGGAATAAAGTCTATTCATCTAAAATTTTAAAACAGGACACAGAGACGCAGAGACAAAAGCCACAGAAGCAGGAAGGAGAGGAGATGTGAGCAAGAGGGGGCTTCCCTCCTCCCTTCAGGTTTTATTTTGTAGCTCATGGCCTGAGGGCGTTCGCTCAAACCTGCGTTACCTGCCCAGCTTTCCCCGGGCCACAGACAGACTTCCTCCTGGCCTTGCTTTCAGCATTTAGCGCTGGTCACCTCCCTGTGAACGACACTCAGAACCTGAGTCTAATCTCCATTTCCATAAAATAAGTGCCTCATTTTGTATAATAGATGAATATAACAATATTTTTTTAAGAAACTGTTTCATTTCCCTCAACCTTGTTTCCATTCTGTTAAGAGTTTGTGGGAGAACAGCTTACGACCACTCAGGGGTCGTTCCTAGCCCCGCAGAGGCCTGAGCAGTGGGGGCTGCAGAGCAGCCGTAGGAAACCACTGAGCAGGCTCAGAGGGATGGGGAGTGGCCGATTCCAACATTTTATATAGACCCAGTGAGGCAAACTTGCCGTTTGTGTTGTCCAAGTCTATTATCCTTATGATTACTTGTCTGTTTTATTGAAACTTCAGAGATATATTAAAAATCTCGCTTAATGACTAGAGATCTACCTGTTTCTTCTTATAGTTCTGAAAATTGTTGCTTTATGTATTTTGAAGTTATCTTGTTTGTTGCATGAAAATTTAGAATTATTATATGACACGTTTATGAATCGAAGCTAGTATTTGAAACTTTTTTGTCGCCCTGACTGGTGCAGCTCAGTAGGTTGAGCGCTGTACTGCAAACGGAAAGGTCACTGGTTCGATTCCCGTCAGGGCACATGCCTGGGTTGCAAGCCAGGTTCCCAGTTGGGGGTGTGTGAGAGGCAACCAGTGGATGTTTCTCTCACACCTTGATGCTTCTCTCCCTCTCATTCTCCCTCCTCTCCCCCATCTCTAAAAATAAATAAAATCTTTTAAAAAATAGATAAACATTTTTGTCTCTAGAAATGCTTTCTCTCTGAAAATCTAGTTTGTTTTAGTATAATTAGACAAGCTTTCTTTTGTTTTATGTGTGCATGGTTTTCTTCTTCCAAAGAGAATTTTCATTTGCTTCTCCTGCGTGCCTGGCACACGGGCAATATGGTATCACCTTAGTCCAATTTTCATTGAGATTACTTGAATTTGGACTATAGTCTTTGCCACCAAGTGCATCCTCTCTGCCTGAGATGCCATTTTTTCTTTCCCTCCTATCTGCCTGTCAAACTCCTATGTTATCTCTCAAGATTACAGTCAGCTTTAAGGACCTCCCTAGGAAGAAATAAGCCCAGCTTCCCCCATGTTATTCCCTCACCCGACACACACTTCTCTCACTGCGCTGCCCACACTCGATTGTAATGATCAGTTCACGCGTCTGTCTTCCCCAATAAGCTGAGCTGTCTTTGCACAGGCAGGCCCTTGCCCTCTCGACTTCTTCCTCTTTCCAGCTGCTAGCACATAGTACGTGCTCAAGAAAGCACACATTCCATGCTGAATGAAGACGAGGAATTGTCACCGTTTTACAGAAAAGGAAATAAAGCTCAGAGAGTTGGGATAGCTTGCGCAAGGTCACACTGGGTCAGCCAGGCTCCAGGCCAGGTCTTCTGATGCCCAAGGCCAGCGCTGCTTGCATTACTCAGAATAAGCAGCGCCCCTTGTAGAGGGGCCAGCCCCTGGCAGCTTGTGGAGAGCCAGCGCTCCTGCCGACCCCCACCACTCTCTGCCCAGAGCTCTGCCCCACTGGGACCCACTGTGGGCAGCCCTCCAGGACCCCCTACCCTCCTCCCTCCAAGGAGGCTGACGCATATGGATCCCAGCAAAGTTGCTGGACGCTGTTTCTGCTGGGGCTGGCCACCACCCTACCTCTTCCAATCACTGTGGCAGAGTTCGCAGAGATAAAACACACCCCGAATCTCCAGAGTGGAGAGTTGAGTTTGGCCAAGAACTCTGGGAACGAATACCCAACATGCCGGAGGCGTTGCCCGCAGAGAAAAGGGTTTGCAGCATGAAATGGTCTATTCTGCTCAGGACGTTTTTCTGGAAAAGCCTCTGGTCCTGAAAGGGAGCCACTTAGGCAGTCAGAAAGCAGGCTTTTGTGGATTTTTTTTTTTTTTTGGCTTTTCTTGTCTTTTTTAACCTTCTGCTTCTGACTCTGCCAGTCTGTGTGTCTCTCACGCCCCGAGAGCTTTCTTTTCAATACTGGTCATTTGCGGAGTCGGCTCTGCCCTCTCTGCTTGCGACTGGTGGGGAGCGGAGCCGCCTCCCGCTAATGAGGGGCCCTCCAGGCCCCACTGCCCTCGTTTTTGATACCTGGGGAGAGGATGTGCAGGCAAGGGCCAGTCAGATCAGAAAGGCCCCACGGAACAGACATCACAGCCAAGCTCAAAGAGTACAGCAAGTAGAACACAGAACAAAAACATTTACAGAAGTGCTCCAGTGTAAGGGGGAAAAGGACTTGCAACTTGAACAAGGTCAATGGTGAGGGGGAAATTTTTTTTTTTTGAAAGGAATTGCTGAGGGTTAAAAAAAAGAGAGAGAGAAACCTCAAAAAGGGGCCGAGGACTCGGAGTCGGGCCCGCTGGTTGGCTGCTGGAACATTTTCCTTGATATCGTCCCATGAAGCACTATTTCTGCAAGACTTCAATGCGCTGGAAAAGTTTATGCAACTGGTTAGGAGGAGGATTAGAAGTTGTGAGTCACCGTCATCAGCTCTGTGTGTGTTTGCTTTCAACACGGGCCTCCTGTGGGACCACATCAATGGAGTCTTTTTGGTCCGTTGGCATGTGCTGGGGCGGGGTGGAGTGGGGGCACCCGGCCAACCTATTTCAAGGGAGTGTGAGGCACTGGGCCTCTGTGGCTACTGCGAACAAAACAAAGGGACTGACATTGCCTAGTGCTCTGGAGGACTTCAGCGGCGCTCATGCTAAGTTCTGTGACTTTGGACAGGTTTTGGAAGCACCCTGAGCCTCAGTTTCTGTATCTGTACAATGGGTATAGTATTGTATAATCTCCTTTGCAGGAGTATTCTGAGGGTTATGATGCCCAGCCTGCATGCTGATGGGGCTCCATAGGTTGTTGTTACTCTTTTTTTAAAAAAATAATTTATCTCTGATAACAGGAATGTCAAAATTTTTAAAACCTTGGGCTTCTGAGCTAATGGAATGGGCTCTTCTAAGCCTATTTTCCAGGAGATTTTTAATGGGACAGGCAGTCTTAGGTCTTAGGTGTACAGCTAAATTCTACTTTCTCATCTTGTGGATTATCTGTGGCAGACCTTTTAATCCAGCTTCCTCTTGTGACCCATTGAGATTTAGCATTGTTTCTCCTTGCCCTCTGTTAAGTGTACTGGAAATAATGCAATTTATTCGACCATCATCCTAACAAAAATGTGATGCATGGGGCTGCCACATAGGTATGAGGCAAACATACCTCATAACTTACCTAATGTACCTCTTTATTGTTTACTGTTGGTTGTCCTCACCTCCCCCACAACCAGAATGCAAGTCCACGAGGGAAGGGTATTTTCTCAAATAGTTTTTTTATTTTAGAATCATTGTAGATTTGCAGCAAGGTTGCAGAGAGAGCACAGAGCCCCTGCCTTCTGACATCACCTCCTGCCTTTGTCACAACTGAGGAAGCAGCCATGGGATGTAGCCATGAACAAAACTGCCGACGTCACCGTATGTCCCTCGTTCTTCCCAAATGTCCTTTTTCTCTCCCAAGGTCCCATTCGGGATCCCATCTTGTTTTTAACCATCATGTGCCCCCAGTCTTCCCTGGGCTGTGACAGTTTCTCAGGCTTGTATGTCCTTGTGTGTGATGAGCTTGACAGTTGGGAGGAGTAGTGGTCACGTGTTCTGCAGAACGCTGCTCAGTATGGGTTTATCTGATGTTTTTCCCCTGGTTAGACAGGGGTGATGAGTGTTTGGAAGGAAGATTATAGTGGTAAAGAGTCATTGTCACCATCATGTCAAGGGACATGCTGCCAACATGACTTCTCACTGATGACGTTGATCTTGGTCCCCCGGCCAAGGAAGCGTTTGCCAGTTTGCCACTGTAAATTTATGTTTCCCCTGTACCTGCCGCTGGGGGGCAAGCCCCTCAGTACAGCAGTGGCGGGCCGTGTGTGTCCCGCCACCCCAAGTTTATATGTTGAAGCGCTAACCCCCAGTTCCTCAGAGTGTAACCATGTTTGGAGATAAGGGCTTTCAAGGAGAATTAAGTTAACACGAGGCCTTTAGGGTGGACCCCACCCCCATAGGACTGGTGTCCTTTCAAGAAGAGGAGGTGTGGACATGACATGCGTGCACACGGGGAAAAGGCCATGTGAGGACACAGGGAAAAGGCAGCCATCCGAAGCCAAGGTGGGAGGTCTTGGGAGAAAGCAAACCTGCCGACAACTTAATCTTGGACTTCCAACCTCCAGGACTGCAATAAAAGAAATTTCTTTTGCTTCAGCCGCCCAGTCCGTGGCTCTTTGTTAGGGCAACCTGAGACAATGAAACCCCTACTCTGCGAGTAGAGCACCTATATAAATTACTAGGGATTATTCTGTGTGGGATTTTGTTTCTTCTCCCTCCTGTGGTTATCTTTTCACTTATTTTTATATCAGTTTGGATTCATGCATATGTACTTCATGCCTTACGTTGTCATCTAATACTATCTATCACGTTACTCCAGTTGCTCCAGCTTTAGCCATCGTGAGCCCTTTCAGGTCGGCTCCCACGTGTTTATGACATGTCCCCATCATTTTGTTTTGGGGGCACTTCTTCTCCTTCTGGCGCAACAAGCTGCTTCAAGCTCATCTTGTACAATACTTGCCCAGTCCCTAGAATCAGCCGTTTCTCCAAGAAGCCCTGGTTCCCTTGATTGGAGAATGGTATTAGAACCCAATATCTGGGTGCTGGCATGTTCATCGATACTGAAGTGCCGGAGCTTCCGGGCCCCATGAAAGCAGGATTTCTGTCTGTTCTGTTCACCCATGAATGTCAAGCGCTGTGGTCCCTGTCACACAGCAGGTGTTCGACAAGTATTTGTTGAACAAATTCATGCGTGGATAATCTTCAAAACCTCTCTGTAAAATTGGTATAATAAAAATTACTATCATTATTATTATTAATTATTACGATTATCATTTTATAAATAAAGTAACAGGATCAAGGAGTCTAAGGAACTTGCTAAAATTGTACAGGTAGAAATGGCAGAGCAAGGATTCAAATCTTGTCTGACTCAAAAGCCTGAGTTTCTATTATCTACAATTTTGAATGATCTGCCTGACTGTCCTCTTTGATTAGCATGGTAATCTGGTAATCTGAAGATCTTTCAAAAACAGTGTGACTCTTTTCGTAGTGAGGCAGCCTAGCAGGATGAAAAGAGCTTCGAGGATAGAATCAAACAGACCTGGATTAAATCTGGGCTCCATCCTTTAGTAGTTGTGTGACCTTGGGCAAGTCAACATCCTCTCGGTGCCTCAGTTTCCTTCCCTGTGATATGTAGATACTAACAGTGCCTGCCTCGCACAGTTGTGAACATGAAACACAGTATCTGTGACCTAAAGACGCTGCCTTTCCCCAGCCGATGCATTTGCCAGCCCCCATATACCTCATCCAAGAGATAAGCATTGTGACTCTCCTAGATCTAAAGAAAGATTTTTTTTTTGTCTTCACTATTAGATGCAAAGAAAGAAGATACACTCTGATACAGGAAAAATATATTTAAGAGAGCGATGCTTGGTTTACCTAACTACAAAGATTATAGACCTCTGGGGCAGTGTATCTCAACCGGTTAGCTGCAGACAGATATAGGTGACGGAATTATGTCAACACCTGCATATTTGCAGGAGCTCCAGGTACTATGAATAAGCTGCAAAAATACTATGTCTTCTACATATATTTCATACTATTTTTTCAATTGTAGGTAGAAGACATTATGGTTAATAAAATGTAATTCAATTAAAATAATACATGTAGAATTTTGGGTACAGTAGACACTAAGTAAATGTAGCTATTACTATTACTATTATTATTATTATTATTATTTTATTAAGTGGCAGGGAAATTAACCAGATTTATTTCTCAGAGTCCTTTGTAGCCATGGATGCCTGATTTTGGCTCAGTATGCAATTTCTACTGAAATAATCAAATTTTTAAAATTCTCTTAATAGTTCAAATAGCTTTTTTTTGGTAGAGGTTTAAAGAATTTTCCACATGGAAAATCATATCATTGTTCTCTTTCAAACTTTTCTTCTCATTCATTTTTCTTGCCTTATTGGCTAGGATCACCTAAATAATGGTCGGTAGAAACATGAAGCAATGATAGGGACCATCTTTATATTGTTTTTGACTTTAAAGGGAAGCTTGTAGTATTTCTACATTAGATATGAAAACTTTGAGGTTATTAGATGAGAGAATTCCTTTATATTTCTGGTTTGGTAAAATATTTATTGAACGTTGTATTTTGCATATACTGACAGGATCACATGGTTGTTCTGTTTGAATTTGTTAATGTGTTAAATCACATACCTAGGTTTTATAATAATTAGAAACATATTCCTAGGATACTCCTTATATCAAGTAAAGCATACTACTTAGTCTTTATTATTTTTAAAAAATATATTGCTGGATTTAATATGTTAGTATTTTTTTAACTATCCACAGCAATTCTTTTATTTTTATTATAATAAAAATTCTTCTTTAAACTTTATTGAAGTATAATTGACTACAATACATTGCTCATACTTAAAGTCTGTGAAATCATCACTGCAATCAAGATAATAAATATTCCCATCACCTCCAAAAGTTTTCTCATGCCCCTTCATATTTTATCCTTTCTCCCTCTCTACCCTCCTCCCTGGCTATCCCAAAGGAATCGCTGAACTGATTGCTACATAGTAGTTTGCATTCCTCACCCCATCCCGCCACACCCCCTTGCAGCTCTGCCTGACATGGGAAAAATGCCAGAGGTCAGACTGACCTGGACTCCTCAGGACAAGCTGCTCTGAATACTAAGCAAATCCTGGTAGGTCTGAGGTTTGGGGGTGGGGTGGGAGTCAGTTACATCTAGGGAAGCATCATATCCCCTTTCTGGAGTTATTCACTCATTCACTTCCAACGAAGGCAGCGTGAATGCCATTCTCCCCTGGACACTCCGCTGGGCACTGGGACAAAAAGAAGAAGAAGAGTCTCAACAGAAGCCTATGGAAGACAGGCAGGTAAACAACCTCATTGCAATGCAGGGTGATGAGGGTGAGGAAGGAAGCTCAGGGCCCAATGAGACCTCTTGGGAAAAGGGAGTCTGCAAGCTTTGCAAGGTGGGGGGCTTTCTGTTGGAGCCTGGATTGGAACAGCAAGTTTAGGGGCTTCTCTTTAAGGCCTTCCTGCTTGTCGCTTCTTGGACTGCTTGGTTAAAGGGGATGAGGAAGGAAGTGTATGTGCGACTAAGTAGTCAACACTTAGCCATCGGTGGTGAAGCAAGTGGGAGCAGAATCCTGCCAAGCACCCTCCAGATCCACTGCATTCAGCTGTGACAGTGACTTTTGGAACCCATGCTCCCTTCTCTGATTCGGACTCTCCCGCCTCCCTCTTATGAAGACCCTGTGGTTGCATTTCGGCCCCACCAAGATAATGCAGGATAATCTCCCCATCTATAGATCCTTAACTTAATTACACCCGCAATGTGATGTATGTTTTAGATTGAGGCAAGGTACAAGTCTAAGAGTGACTCTTTCCTGAAAATTCTCTTCACCAGGAGATGAGGAAGTTCCCAAAGGCCTCTTATGAAAAAGCAGCCAGTATGCTAACTATGAGTAAGTACGTAAGTTTGACATTCATAAAGCCAGTAATAAAGCTAATGCTGGATGCTGGATGTCAACAAATTCCAGGTAAAATTTGCTGCAAAGTGTAACGCAGCTGTACACCCGTGTTCACAGCAGTATTATTCACAATGGCTAAAGGTGGTGGAAGCAACCCAAGTGTCTGTCAACAGATGGATGGGTAGAATGTGGTCCATACGTACAATGCTATGTTATTCAGCCTTAAAAAGGAGGGAAATTACGACACGTGGTACAGTGTGGATGAGCCTTGAAGACATGCTCAAGGCAAGAAGGCAGCCGTGCAAGGACAAACACTGTATGATCCTGCTGTGTGAAGTCCCTAGAGCAGTCAAATTTGGGGATAGAAAGTACAGGGTCAGGCAGAAGTAAGGCCTGCTTGAGTGGGCTTGGTAGGGTAATAATATGGGTGTAATAATTGATAGTTTTAATATAAACATTTCACCTAAAATGTCATATGGTGTGCTTGAGTGTGATAGTGTTATGTTACAGAAGTACATACTTATGGTTTTGAAATAAAAAGGGGCATTTTCTGTGCCCAGCCCTGTGTTTAGAGCAATGGGTGCCAGCAGCTGCGGTGGCAAGGGAAGTCATCAGTTAATGGGGACTGAGTTTCAGTTTTACAAGATGAAAAGAGTTGGAGGTGGATGGTGCTGATGATTGCAAAACAGTCTGAATGTACTTAATACCAGTGAACTGTACACTTAAAATAATTAAGATGATAAATGTTATATATATTATACTACAATTTTAAAAATTAATAGGAGAGAAAGAAAGAAATGTAAGAGATAATTCTGCTGTGGATAATGGAGAACTGAGCTAACTCTTAAAGGAGGGAGAAGAGGAATCCAGGCAGAGGGACCAGCCCGTGCAAAGGTGGGGTGTCAGCTGGGCGGCGGGGTGGGGAGGGGCCCACGAGGAGTTGAGTGCAGCCGCTGGAGTTGCACTGGAGAGCTACGGTGTTTCCCGCAGGGAAGTAAGCTTGGGGCGAGGCTGGCGGGCTGGCAGCGTGCCCCTTTCCGCTGTCCATCTGTGCTCTTCTGAGACTCTGACTGTGTCAGCCCGCGGCGGGGCGAGGATGTCGCACAAACCCTGTCACTCTTCCCAGAGTCAGTCCTTCCCATTCCCACCCCAGGATCAAAGCAAGCTTTTCCTTCACAGGAACCCTTTGTTTATTTCCTGATTTCCTGGCGACCCACTTTCTCCTCCCTGCTCTTTATTCCTGCTCTCCCAACAACTCCTTCCTTTCGCTCCTGCTGTGCTGGAAAGAACAGAGGCTGACCTTCCAGCCCAGATGGTGGCCCATGGGCCACTCCCGGCTCCTCTCCCTGCACTGGTGGGAGACTGGCCGGGCCTGAGCGCCCCTCCCCCAGTGGCGGCAGGAGATTCCCAGGGGCCTGTGGGTGCTGGCATCGCTTTGTTCTTCCAGCCCCAGCGGCCGGGCTTCGCCCCAAGCTGGAGGAGTCAGCCCCAGGCCAGGTGTGCCTCCTCGTCTCCCTTTGGAAAAAAAATCTCATTGTTTCCCCTAATTATATGCAATGCACACATGGTCAATATAGACATTTAGATAATATAGAACATTAAAAAATTAAATTAAAAACAACTCACCACGCCTCACCCAAAGAGAACCATTCGCATTTTATGTATATTCTTCTATGTACATCTAAGTTACACGGGGATGTATTTTATTGTTCATGTGTACATGCATACAACGACGTAAGACCTATTATGATATAAGTAATAATAAATATTGACAAATATATCTGCCCTTAAGTGTGCTTACTGTTCTGCTAGCTGTTTTTCCTTTTCGGTTAGCGGTATATTATAGACATCTCCCCTGGCCATGAATGACTCTCCTACAGCCTCCCTTTAAATGACCACAGACTCTCCCACCAGTGTTCTGGGTTCCTTGAACCATGGTTCACGGAGAAACATAAGTTCATGCTGGGGCTTTTAATTTTCATTTTGTGAGATAGGAGTAGAAGCCACCAGGACGGGGGGGGTCACAACAGGACCTCCTGGCTGGGTAAAGAGCCCGCGCAGCGGTGAGAGGTGTGAAGGAACAGGATTCGAGCGTGCAGGGCGATCTTTGGGAAGGAAAGCACACCAGGCCCGATGAGGTTTGGTGGGAAATGAGCTTCTTTCAGTGGAGTGGGAACCGTGGTAAGCTGTCCACTTCCTTCCTCCTGATTGATTGGAACTGAGGCATTTTTGTGGTAGGGCATGGCCACGTTGCCTCTTTTAGATAGAAGTGGGCAGCAACGACCATCGGGCCATGTATAGGCATTGTCAGACTGTCAGATTCACTCATTCATTCACCAGGCATTTATAGAGTATGTACGTATCAGTTGTCTATTGCTGTGTAACAGACTACCCCCAAATTTAGCAGCTTAAACAGTAATAACTGTGTGTTATCTCCTATAATTTCTGTGGACCAGGAACTCAGGAGCAGCTTCGCTGTGTGGTCCCAGTTCAAGGTCTCCTGTGAGGCTGCGGTTAAGAGGTTAGCTGGGGCTACGGTCGTCTAAAGTCTTGACAGGATCTGGAGGATCTGGTTCTTAGGGGCCATTCACTCACTTGTGGGCAGAAGTCCTCAGGTCCTTGTCACGTGGATCTCTCCATGCGGCTCCTTGAGTGTCCTCGCGGCATGGCGGCTGCCCTCCCCTAGAGTAAATGATCTAAGAGAGAGAAGAGGAAGCAGTAATAATTGTTATGGGCTAGTCTGAGTAGTCGCATGTCTGCCATCTCTGCAACAGGTCAGCCCTGCTCAGGCCAGCTCTATTTGGTGTGGGAGGGAGCTGCACAGGCCATGAATACCAGAAGGCACGGGTGATTGGCAAACACAGAGTGATGAGCCAGGCCAAGTGCTAAGAATAGAAATCAAATGAGATGTCTTGCACCCAGGGAGATGTCTATGGTGTACCCAGTTGTGATGACACTCAAGCTCTGCTTGAAGGTCACCTTAAAGATATGGCCAAAAGGGAGTAAACTCAGCCTGGAGACACCCTTGCTCATCACTACACTGTTAACCGAGGTGGCCCCTGATGGGTAGAGCCAAGTTTCAGGCTCATGGTCTATACCAAGTCAGTCCTTATGGATAGTCCATTTTGTTCTACTATGAGACAGTGGGTATGAAGCGATACGACCCAGCAGAGGAGCAGAAGGCTGGTCTGTATCACAGGTTCCCTGACTGCCTAGGGTCTGTCTCACTTCTGGCTCTGGAAGGTGCTTGTAATCCTTACTAGTGCAGCCTTACATCCATAGGAGTGGAGCAAATGGCTCTGGGCACCAGGGATTCTCTTCCTCCATCAGCAGTAATGAAATGTCCACTTCCTCCAGTCACTGAAGACAGTTGATCCCTCATGCTTTGTGTTTTCAGTTAGGCTTGCCTGGTAACCCCCCAAACCTAAAGAATCTAGACTGAGCCTATTCTGGGAGGGAACGGGTTGCTTATATTCCAGAACTTGGAATGGAGAGAGTTCTTCTCTTAAGAATGTGTTCAGAAAGTCAAAACTATTGATGTGTGAAGTCCCTGAGCAGCAGGGTGGGGGGTGGGGGGGGAGGTAGTGGAGGGAAATGAAATCTCCCCTGATGTGCTAGGAGAATCCTGTGGATGCCACTTCCAATCTCTCCCAGGAAGGCTCACCTCAGCAGAAAAACAGCCAAAGCTCGAAGACACCAAGAGAAAGGTTCTATCTAGTGGATCTTGGTCCGGTAGCATATGGACTCTCTAGTGGGGCTTTGCTCCATCACCCTTTTGGGCCTTGGGAGGAAGACAAAGGAGAATTGCTGGCTGTGATGGTACCTCTACATAGAGTAAGCCTATCCCCACAGGATGTCCCCTCCACATCTCTCACTCAGTAGGGAGCTCAGCAGTGTCTCTGAGGAGTTCAAGGGATGGGTTGGCCCAGCAAAGAGCTCAGGCAGCGTCTGAACACAGGGACTGTGTTCAGGCCCAGGCTGGGGGAGAGTCCTTGGCAGCCCGTGCCTGCCTCATCATGCCAGCTGGACTTCAGAGAAGGAAGACAAAGGTGATTTGGGAACTGGCCTCTACAGATGTAGTGAGAAGACTTCATTTCCTCCCCAGGGGCCCTAGGGACTGGCATTTTGGCAAGAAGATGTCATAGGAACCACAGTTTGGAATGATCTTGGATGACATAGGAAGAATATGGTAAAACATGAATCTTGGAACCAAGCTACCTGAGTAAAAGTATGTAAGAACCAGAATAGATGTGTCAATTCTGTCTCTTGGGCTGTTGAGTGCTCCATGTCTGGATACCATTATGATTCCTATCAAGACAGTTTTTCTGGCCACCAAAGTGGGGGTGATTCTGAGGATAAAGGCAATTCTGAGGTCAAGTTTTCTGTGGAGCATCCAAACTGATGATCATGGAAAGAGCTTGCCACGAGACCTGGCCCAGCTCTCCCTGCAGGACAGGTATGCCATCAACCAGTACCACATGCCATGATTTATCCTTCTGAGACTATGCCTTGTAATGACTTTGACACTTAGAGCTCTGCTATATCCCTACTATCGCTGACTTCCCTAACCACCACCCAATAAGTTTATTTGCTATTTTCTGACAGCTCTCTTGGTCAGAAGCTTATTGGATGGCTCTTAATTTTCAGCAGTAGCCAAGAAAACCCGAAATTCCACCTAGTCTCTGTCTGCGTTCATCCTAGTATGCTCATCACTGTCTTAATGTCCACTTTATGGTCAAATCTCTCTACCTCACAGGTGGCAAACACAAGGCCCTCGGGCAGAATCCGGCCTTCCACCTTGTTCTATCCGGCCTGGCACCTTGTTTCTACCCAGTGGCAGTGCTGAGCTCTCGTTTAACTATTAAGGAGTAGTTACATTTATACAGTCCTAAAATTACATTCGGCCCTTTGAAGGCAACCGCGACGCTGATGTAGCCCCCAGTGAAAATGAGCCTGACGCTCCTGCTCTACCTTCTTCCTGGCCAGAGGTTTCCCTCCCTCCCTCTGCTCTCACATTTCCATCTTTATGGGTGCAGTGGAGGGCCAATTTCCTTTCTGGGTAGTTCTTTCCTGCCCCAGAGATATGTTTGAAAGGTATTTGACTATGGAACTGAACTCTAGTTCTCTGAACCATTTCCCCGTTGGCTTTAGTCTAGACATGAGGAACAAGCCTAATTCCCCAACCACTTGACTACTTCCCAGATGTTGGAACGCAGCATTCACATACCTCCTAGGCTTTCCTGCTCCAAGCCAAGTAGTCCTAATGTCGTTAGCTGTTCTTCCTGTGAGTAGTTTCCAGTCCTTCCACCATCCCAGCTGACCTCCTCCGATGGTGCCCTAGCTCCTCCACACCCCTTCTCCAGCGTTTCCCAGAACCAAAGGTGGAGCTCGAGACACGGTCGGCTGGCCTGAGCCGTGCAGGGTCTGCTTCCCTAGATGCAGTCTCAGATGCCCTTTACTTCTTGGCAACCACATCACACTGTTGCCTCGTACTGATTTGCGGGCCACTAAAACTCTACAGCAACTTTTCTCTTCATGTGTTCTTGTTAGGCCATTCTGCACTTGCACGGTGGAGTTTTTGAGCCCAAGTACGTGATCTTACCTTTGTCTACCCAAGAACTCCTTCTCTGCGGTTCAGGCCCTGCCCTAGTCTGTTGAGGTTATTCCGAATCCCAAGTTTGTCGCCCAGCTGTCCCTCTGGCTTTGGGTCAACAGCCAGTTCGATCTGCACGTTTCCTAGAGCTCAGTCCAAGTCATTGATAAAAATGTTTAATCGAATCAGACCAATGCCACAGCCCTGGGCTACTAGAAACCTTTCTTTGGGTCAGAGGTCACACATTGCCAAATGTAGCCTCCAGGTGTGTTTGGTTTGGCCTGTATCGTGTTTTCTTTGACATAACTTTGAATCAGCGGCCAACATCTGGATTTCTAGCTTCTCCTGATAGGTTAAAGATAGCTCGGCCTTGGGCTCACTGTCCAACATGGCAACAACCAGCTGGTATGGCCAAGGCAGCCGTGTGTAGTTGTGTAGGATTGGGCTGTGCGTCCCACCGGGATGCATGAGCGACCACAGCCATTAGGCAAGACATAGACTGTCATTTTATCTCTGTCCCCACGACTCCCTCGTATCAGCCCCAGCCCACTGCTACTCGTTGAGGATATGCCTGTCTCACTCCCGAAGGCACTAAGTCAGCAGCCCCTACTCCCTATTTATTGGCACGCTTTGAGTATTATCTGTCAACCCGCCATAAATTCACCCAAGTCACATTGTGTCCCCTGGACTTTAAGGGAGACCTTGCCAGATGCTGTATAAAACACAGTTATCAGGGTTCACTGCATCTCCTGGATTGACCAGATTCAGACTGTGGAAGATGAAATTGAGATTAGCTCAGCCTGTCTTGGTCTCGGAACCCTATTCTGACTCTTAACCATCACTATTTACCTTTCTAAGAGCATACAAACTATCCTTGAAAACACTGACTTGAGGACTTTTCAGGACTTAACCTGGAATTGGTCATCAGTCCATCTAACGATCATGCAGAAGGCGTTTTCTCTTTTATAACAACTAGGAATATACTGACTCATCCTTAGTTTTCAGGTACTTTTTTTTGCTCTCCGTGAGGTCTGGTTTATTACCATTTTCAAAAATTCTCTGATCTCTGGAGTCAAACCATCCAGGCCAGGAGAGACAATCCATCTGGAGTCAGTAACTGTTCCAAGAAGAGTTTCAGTTCCTTTTCACCAACATCCAATCTACTTTATTCTATAGGCTTATTCTCCTCCTAGACAGAGGAACCCAGACAGAGAAGGGAAAGGTGATAAGGACCTTCATTTCTTTTTTCTATCACAAGTACTATACCATTCAACTCAAAAAAGCAGGTCTCTGGGTAGTGTTCTCAGTGGTTTGAGTGCCAGCCTGCAAACTGAAAGGTCACCAGTTCGATTCCCAGTCAGAGCACAGGCCTGAGTTGTGGGTCAAGCCCCCAGCTGGGGGTATGCAAGGGGCAACTGATGGATGTATCTCTCACGTATCTATGTTTCTCTCCTTCCCTTCCCCCTGTCTAAAAATAAATAAAATCTTTAAAAAGAAAACAGGTCTATCTCTTTCTTGATCATCCTGTCTTAACTATCACTTTAAAAAAGTAGCAGTGACAGCGAGACGTCCGCCAACAATCTGCGCTTTGCCTTGCATAGCAGAGCATCAGACCTGCAAGGGCTGCCCGCTGAGGGCTGCCTTTCCGTTGCCTTTGCATCCAGGGGGTGCCCTGTGACTCGTGCTTTCCAGTGGAGTGTGGAAGAAGTGATGAGCATCATTTGGGGGCCAAAAAGCTTAGGATGTGAGCGGTCATCTTCACCTCGCTTTCCCCGCCTCCACGGGCTGACGGCACAGAGCCCCGAGACCCTGGCGGAGGGTAAAGGCACAAGAAGGAAAGAGTGTGAATCCATGAATCCCTTCCTCACCACATGAAAGGCCACCTGCCAATCTGGGCACCTCAACAAATGGGTCCAGTACTGAGAAACAAGAGGAGCACTTCGATCACATTATGCCGCTGAAATGTTGTGCTGTGTTGGTTTCAGTGGCTAGCCTTGCCCTCCCTCCCTCGTACAGTCATCCTAGGTATTTTTCAGGAGTCTCAGCGGGTGGAAATGATGCTTCAAAGTCTAGACTACTTGGGCGTCTTTGTACTTGTAAATGTCTTTCCACCTCTTCTTGTAGGTGCCCTGTTAGAACCTCAGCTCTTTCGACAGCCCCTTGCAGTCTGACTCTTCAGGTGTACCCCTCTCTGCTTCCTCACTGGGACCATTTGGGATTGCATTGTGAGAACTACATTTTTTTAATGGGCTTCCGACTCTGCCGTGGAATTGCATATGAGACTCCAGAACTGTGCACCTGGGCTCTCTCCCCAACATCAGCTAGGAGCTCTAGGAGCCTCTCAGATTAATGGTATGAATTATACCAGAGACTGTATATTAGTTAAGATAGTACCACATGCTAAATAACCCCCAAGACATACAATGGCTCAAGCAAAATAGATGTGTATCCCAAACTTCTTCTATCTTATCACTGTGCCATCTTCAGCACCTGGCTTCCCAGATGTTTCTATGGTCAGGCTTGGTGCTCCCTCTTCTGTGTTGCCACGCCCACAGGAGCCTGGGGTACACTGTCTAATGTCTGACTGTGGACCCAGGGAATAAAGAATTAGGAAGTTGCTAGTCTCTGCCTCAGTGTAAGTTTCACCCTACTTTGGAAACCACTTTCGTAGCTATTGGCTCATATTTTTCTTTATTCCATCACTCAGAATGTGTTTGTTGAGTACTCTTCTTGTGCTACAGAATTTAAGATGTGAGGGCTGTTCTGGACCCCTCCTTCCCGCAGAAGCATTCACAGTGCTTGCGTGTTGTTTTTGCTCTTAGGGACCCCCTGGCTGAGCCGAATGAGAGTTTGCTCCCACACTGTGACTCAGACATCTCTCAGACCAAGTAATTTCAATTTTCAAATCGCCACGGACTCTTTTCCCCCAAATTTCCTGTCACCAGGTGCTACACAAGTCACGAGGGATGCAGTGATGAGCAAGAGAGGCAGACACTCTTCAAAATAATCCCATAAAACAGGCAGGGCATGTATTTTTATTCGCATTTGAAAGTTGAGTCAAATGGCCTGCCTGAGGTTACACCTGTAGTCACAAGCAGACGAGAACTGGGGAGCAGGTGTCCTGACTCAGGTCAGACTCAGCACTACGGTGGCAATGAGGGGTACCTACCCTAGTTTGCTTTTATGCTCCCTGCTCCTTTGTGAGACCCAGTCCAAGTCTGCAGTCCTGATGTCAGAGAGAAACTAAACATGTTAAGAAATATGGGAACCTAGATCTCGTTTTTGGTACTGGGTTAGGTTGATAGGCTAGCGCTACCCCCGACTTCCCTGCTTAAGGGTGGCGGCGGCCAATGGTAAATGGGGACTCCCCATCCAAGGCCTCCCGAGTGTCAGTCACACCTCAAGGTTTGGCCCCAAAGTTCAGGCTGTTCCAGTCTGGTGAATTTCTCCTCCCAGACATTCACGCTGTGGATTCATTGGCGTCCTTCTTAACAAAGTCCCAAACATTCGGTTTGGGCTTTGTTCTCAAGTTACCACTTACCTAATAAGCTTTGGTTCTGCTTCTGAGTAACAGGGATGCAGTAAGGACGCCATCTACCATGGTCCCTGCCACAAGGCAGCTCCTGCCAGGTTTCCCCCGGGTCGATGACAATGCCAGTCACACACACACAAGCCCGCACGGCAACCAGTTGTGTGAGACACTCCAACCATCCTCAGACTGCTCCGGGGTGGAGAGAGATGGGCTGTGTGTCGTCATGAAACAACCCCTGGCGTGGACAGATGGGACCGATGGGTTTGCTAGAGGTGAGGCTCTGCACCTCCCGAGCTCTGTGCCTCAGCTTCTTCACCTGTAAAGTGGGGATAATGAAAGAACCTGCCGTACAGGTTGTTGTGCCGATTAAACATCCTGACCCAAGTAAAGTGCTTAGAACACAGACAAGGCACAGATAAACGCTCGATAAACGGGGGGAGGAGTAAGAGGTATCTCAAGGGCAACGGATGGATTTCACGGCCTCCCAAGATCCTTCCAACCCAGGTGAGCTGTGCCTTATCTTCTACAAGATGGTTGCAGCAAGGTCTCCCCAAGCCGCCGCCTCTTCTTTTGCCCCCTCTAGGTGGAACTCCCACCCCCACCAGCAGGAAGGAGCTACACCCTGGGACCACATGAGCTCTGCAGAACTCCGTGCAGCCAGCTCCCATGCCTTTCCATGGTCTCGATCCATAGGTTCTTGAGAGAAACAGACTGTCCCCGGAAGAGGAGGAAACAGCAAACCCTGATCTGTGGTTAGTCCTGGAAGAAAGCTAACCCCAGCACGCTGAAGCAGCGAGTGTGCTTCTTGTCCAAGACTTCCCAGCTGGCGAGGCTGGGCTCCCGGTGAAGCCCTGTTTTTCCGTTTATTATTATTCATCTCTGCTGAAAGAAAGGAAGAGAGAAGAGAAAAGAGAGCTGCACCTTCACTCCGTCAAAAAGAAAGGAATCCAGATTTCAAACCGCTCAGACTTATTTCTCTTTCAAAAGGCAACTTCAGAAACCTGTCTACCCCTCCATCAAAGAACCAAGCTGTTTGAAGCCACCCCCTCCCCAAGCCTACCTGCTGATTATTCAGGAAAATATTATATTGACATGACTCTTTAGGATATAAAGGCTTTGCGGTGTTTGGGTACAACCCTACGACTATCTTGAACTCACACATGATTAAAAATTTAGATGGCTAACTTTGAAACAATCAAATGCATTAGAAGCTTCTTAATGAGCCGCTATCTGAACTAAAGGCCTGCAAACTTCAGAAAACTGCTTCTGTGGAAATTCCATTGTCTTTGATCCGGGAAAGTCACGGCGGGGTGGATTTATTTCAAGTTTATTTTTTGGCATCCTGGTCCTCCCGAAATATTGGGAGATATCTTTCTTAGCAAGATGTGGGAGAAAACAATGGTGCCGTCTCTTTCATTTATCTGCAATTTGACAGGAGTGCAGTTTATTAACTTGAAAAGAGGCCGAGACATTATCTGAAGCTCAGAGACTCTAGTGGAGATCTGTCTCCCTTTTGTACCAGTGGGAGTTGGCGACATTTTGAACCTGCTCACCATTAAATGCCTTCCTGAGTGGCGGAAAAGCCTTGAAAAAGAAAGCCGATGCATTTATGATGTAAATTCGTTATTTTGACAGTCTTTGAAATCTGTCATATTCACATCCAATTTAATGCCTTGCAAAAAAAAAAAAAAAGAGTCCCCTTTCTTTTAAAATACTTTAAAGATTTTCAAAGCCATTTTCATGTAGCAAACTATTGTTACACCTAATACATCCTGAAAGTATTTTAGCAAAGGAACTTATAGGGTTCTGTGTTAAGTCATGTCGAGTTTTAAAACATGGCAGTCTTCAAACAAGCTTTGACCAGGATATCTCTTTTTGATTAGTGAAGAGCTATTCTTGATTTCCATGTACACAATTAGCCAGCACATGTGCACTTACCACTTTAGGTGATTATTGAAGTGCCCACACATGTCGTTCTATATTTGGGGCAACTGAATGTTCTAGACCATTTTCTATGGAGGTTTCCTATTGGCTATCCAGACCATAGCTGAAATCCTAAAGCACTGATTCTCAACCAGAGGTGACTTTGCCCCGCCCCCTGGGAAAACTGAGCAATATCTAGAGACATTTTTCGTTGTCACAGCCAGAGGAGAAGTGCTCTGGCACCTAGAGGGTAGAGGCTAGGGATGCTGCTAGACATCTTCGGGTGCACAGGGCAGCCTCTCACAGCAAAAATAACCCAAAATGTCAGTCTTAGTGAGGTTGAGAAATCCCACCCTGGCGGAGGCAGAAAAGGTCTCCCCCTGCAGGTCTGTGTGCATTAGGCGTCTCCCGCCTATGCACTCAGCTAGTGGTTACCAAATTGGTGAAGTGTGAGGGCACCTGGTCTGCCTTTCGTCAAAGAGACATTCTCAGATTGCACTGCACACCCACTGAAACAGGTCCTCCAGGGAGGGAGAGTGGAAGCCTGCATCACTCAGGTGTTCCTCCAAATAGTTCTGATGGAGTTTGTCCACAGGTGGGCGCGCCTAGGAATCATCACACTAAACCACGGGCATCTTTTTACTTTTACAGAGTCTCTGTCTTGCTCAGAAGTATTAACTTTTACTTTGTACACAGTTGTAATTAGCATGCCTTCTGCTTTCCTAGTTCAGGACATATTAACAGGAGGGTGGCGGCTGGAGATGAGAGTTCTGACTCCAGGAAACAGTGACAATGTTCATTAAAAAGGAAGGAGTCACAAGATCTACTAAAAAAAAAAAAAGCAGATACAAACTCCCCAAGCACAGTGCTCTAGGGCGAACATCCTCATTAGGGAGAGTGGGTGGACAGACAACAAACAACTGAGTGAACAAGTAAACTGTTACAACCTCCATGAAAGGTGAGCTATTGCAGAGAATTGAAATGGGGAGATAGAGAGCAGCTGGGTGGTGACTTTAGTTTGTAAGGTCAGGGAAGGTCCATTTGAACTGAGATCTGAACAAGAAGAAACCAGCCATGGGGAAATAACATTCCAGGCCCATAGCACATCTAGTGCAAAGGCCCTGAGGCAGGAACGAGCTTGGGGCCTTCCAAGGGAGAAAAGGGAGGCCAGCCAGGCTGGACTGTGCTGGACTGTGCTGGCCTGGAGGCAGAGTAGTGTGAAGTAAGGTCAGAGTATCCGCAGTAGGTGCTTCGTATGCCACTAGAAGAATTTGGGTCTTACTCTAAACACACAAGGATGCCATTGGAGAGCTTTAAGCAAGACAGCAACATGACCTGATTGTGTTTTAATAGGACCAGCTTGCCAGCAGTTAGAGAATGAATGGCCAGGGGACGAGTATGAGAAAAGTGAGGTCAGAAAGGCAGGTGGGCAATGGCTGTGGGCTCTGGTGGTGGTGGTGCAGGTGCAGGTGCAGGAAAGTGGGTGCATCCCAGATGGGTCGGTAGAGCTTGCTGATGGTTTAGACAAGAGTAACAAGGAAAGGAGAGGAACTCAGAATAAGTTCTAGATGTTTGGCTTGAGTCAATTAGTTTAGAGAGGGCCACCTCCAGAGAGGGGTAGGCTGGGGAGAGTGTAGAGCGTTAGGGACTCTGTTTTGTCTTTGTGAGGTTTGAGGAGCTCCTCGGACATCCATGTGGCAATGTCAGTTGACAGTGGAATCTGTCTGGAGTTCCAGAGAGAGGTAACTACACACTGGCAACCACTGACATTTAGATGGTATTTAGGGCCAGACAAGAGAAGGGGACCAACAGAGATGGTGGATCAAAGGGAGGGAGCAACAAAGGAAAAAGATCAGTTGGGAAGAAAACCAGGATAGGGGCAGAAGAAGGTGCTTGCAAGCAGGATAGGGTGGTCAAAGATGTCCCTGGCATGGTCAACCAGGAGAAACACGCACCGTGCACTGAGAGCGGGGTAAGCTCCTGCCAGACAAGCCTCGTGTAGGGAGGCAGTGAGGATACTCAGTAACTGATAAGACTGGCCAATCAGAGCAGACATGGGCCTAGCAACAGGTTCAGGGGCTCAGAGATCCTCTGCCGTGCCAGGAGGTGCTGCGAAAGGGGTGGACAGTTGGGGCTGCAGATGTCCCTCGGAGGACTAGAGGCTATGGCTGTTTATCATCCCATTACCCCAATAGTGCAATATTCTTCACCAGCAGTACTAGTGCAAACCACCAGACCGCAGCCCTGTTTAAATTGTCTTTGCCATTATCAGCTGATTCTACAACAGTGTTCTTAAGAGACTGGTTTTTGATCACCTGCATTAGAATAGCACCTGGGGTGTTGTTAAAAATCCAGGTGACTGAATCCCACCACAAACTATGCAAATAAGACTCTGTGGCAATAGAACCCCAGGATCTGCATTTGGCAATGCAGGTGATCTGCACACCTAAGGAAATTTGAGAGCCCCGAGGAAAGGGAAAACCCAACAGGCTTGAAAGACTTTTGGAATTTGAAGGTGGGTACACTCCCAGTGTCTGGCTGGGCACCCCCATTCATGGGATGGGGATAAGGGGGTAAGGGGTGGTCTTTGGGTTCATTTTGACTGAATCCAAGCTTCACATTTTTCAACACGCGTCTTCCATCCAAATAAACCTTCTCGGGTTCACTAATCCCTATTACCCAGTGGATTTTAGCTGGATCCGCACTTCTTTATCAGTTTGCAAGACATTTTCATCTCATATGGAGGTCTTCCTGCAGTTCTACTTCAAAGTGGCAAAGCCAAAGAGGCTGGAGAAAGAGTTTCAGAGAATGTTTACAGATGCCTTATCGCTTAAGGGGTGGGGAGGGAGAGTCAGGGGGGAGGGTGTCGGGCGAAAGAGTACATTTCTCCAAAGCAGTTCAGAGCTAGCCTAATCTGCAGAAGCGATCAAACAGTAAGTAGCTTAAAAGATCTCTCCTACAAAGAGGGAAATTAAGTTTTCTGGCTTGTCAGTCACCCAGGATCTAGGCTGGTGTTTTCAAAAACGTAGAATTGTCCTTTCCGGGGTGCTAATTACAGGATTCTGGAAGCAGATGTGTGAGGGTGTACAAACAAACACACACACATGCTCACAGATCACCTCATGTGTGGGTGTTTATGTATGGGAGTGGGTGTTTGTGTAATTAAGAGCGTGAAATGCCTCTTCACCGACTGCACTGCAGAGGGAATGGGATCCCTTTGGAAACCAGCCCGTCTCTTTCCTAGTTGAGATGGGGTTGGGGAATGGGGCAGGGGATTGGTTTCCCCAAGTCACCCATTAATTCCTTTAACTGCCTGACAAACGTCTTTTCTTTTTTCACCTGGGAAGATTCTGTTCTTCCCAATGCTTCTCCCTGGAGAATGGAACTTGAATATTTCCGAGATGCAGAAAGGCCAGCCCCGAGGCCCGCAGGTCTGGAGCTTAGAGACACACAGAAAGGAACCCCCCTGGGCATGCGCAGTGTTTGTGCGCTGGCAGCCCCTGCGGAGAGTGGCTCTGGGATGAAGCCTTCATATCTGGTCTTCTCCTTGGCAGAAGTGAGGCCCAGGCTGCTACGAAAACAAACAAAACAAAAAACCAGTTTGGAACTTGGCCTAATAGGCTCGGTCCTGGTTCAGAACACAGTCCACCACACAAACCACCATCACTGCCCTTGGGGGAGAGAGGGTGCCCCTGTGTTTGGCTAAACTGTGGGGTATTTCCTTCGCAGAGAGCATATTTAATCACGTTTAAGTATAGGTTTGTTGTGGCGGGGGGGAACAATCACTGCCATCCTTGATTTTCCCACAGGCAAGCCTGGCTTTCTTGGAGGCAGCCACTGAGCACCAGGGGGTTCCCTCAGGGGGCCAGAGCCCCGGTCCTCCTTCCCGGGGAAGCCAGGCCGCAGCCCCACCCACCACAGGGGCCCCAGCCTTTCCACCGCTCATGGAGTTCTACAGCTCTAACCATACCGCACATTGGACTTTTTCAGAATCCGCAGCCTTTTCTTCTCTTTTCACTTGCTTCATTTTCTGGTCCACGTATTTTTGGAGGATGCATTGCCCCGTGGTCTCCTCATTCAGAGAAGGCTTGGGCTGTGGTCAAGTGCTGCCTGGAACTCAGACCTTGGAGGATCTGTGAGCTCCTAGCACCTTGGGAAGCTTTCTGAGAGGCAGGTTAGGGTTTAACTTAACAGCAGGAATTCCACAGCTGGCCAGCATGGGTTGGGAGTTGGGAGGCTTGCGGGACCCCCTCTCTCTCTCCCGGCCCCTGACCTGGGAGAAGTTGCCTAGCCACGTGTACCTAAGTTCCCTCAATGTAAAGTGGGGGTGTAATAGTACCTACCCCCTGGGGTTGTTTGCTGATGAGACTGGAGCTATGTGAAAAGCTCAGAAGAGTGCCCAGTACATGGTAAGTTCTGTACAACTATTAGCTGGCATTTTTCTGCCCCTTGGGTTGTGCGCCTGTGTAAGGGTTTAATCACCTTCCAAACTGGCTCAGGGGCCCAAGTCAGTGCTGAATCGGGGCATCTCACTCTGAGCTCCTGCAGGAAGGGGCCGCCTTTGGGGATTTGTCTGTCCAGAGAGGCCTTTGGGCTCGTGAAGGGGCTGCTTCTGGGTGATTCTGGGGCGGGCACCAGTGTCCATGCTGACCCCTGTGGACTTATCATCACGCCACATTCAGGTAGGATGAGCCCTGTCCTAGTTGGCTTCATAGGGTCTGTCCATCCTCTGCACCAGCTGCCTCTGGCCCCGGCAAAGCATCAGCACCTATGCTGGGGTTTGACTGTTTATTCTCCCATAAACCCATGGCTCCAGAATCTTCTCCCTAGTGTCAGATGAACTGGCCTCCTCCTTGATACTCCACTCGACCCCGCGGTTCACACCTCACTGGCAGTGACAGCCGTCTGTGTAGAGCATTCAGAACATCAGAATGTTGCACTCCTGCTGGAATCCCTGCCAACAGCACAATCCTGACACCTTCCACAACCTACAAAGGGCCCCGGATGTGCCTCTGGCCTGAGCCCATTTCTTTCCAATCACAATTGGCCAGTTCTGTGTCGTCTGACTTTCCAGCCTTTGCCCTGCCTCCTGGCCCTTTGCCCTGTCAGTACCCCACACCTGGATTCTTCTTCTCCCAGCTTTGGACCCTTCAGACCTCAGCCCAAATGTCACCTCCTCGGAGGAGCCCTCCCAGATCACCTGACCCAAAGGGCTCCTCCCCTGCCAGATTCTTCTCTCCCTGTAAATTCCACACTGTCTGTACTGGCCTCATCCACACTGTAAACTCCTCCTCGCTGACACACCCCATCCCCCGGCACCCAGGACACGACCCCGCAGATGTCATGTGTACATATACAGTTTGTAATTGACGGGTCAAACGCTGCCCCCGGACTACTTTGTGGGGGCTCTTTGAAGGGCCATGGACTCAGGATGGAGGGTTTGGGCAGACTTGGGGGCCTGCGGTTGTGAGTGCTACTCTGCTACTCACCAGCAGCAGGCCTCAGAGCCTGCATTCACGGGACGGAGCAACACCAGCCCATCTGAAATGGTTTGGGCAGGAGGTCACGTGGCACCAGGCCTAGCACATGCACTCAGTGAATGGCTATTGCTCTGGTGGCCCTTATTGCTGCTGTTTTCATGGGTGTGGGGAGGCAGAGTGTCCAAATCCATCCCTTCAAACCGGCCCCCTGCCCCCACTGCCAAATGCCAATGATTATTCCCTTAGCCTTCTACACACCATCACAAGGCCTAAATGAAACAAAACTGTTTTCCTGAAGAGGGAATCGCCATCCCCTGTTTGCTCACACCCACTTTCATATAAGTTGTTTGTAAGCAGAAAACAGAAGGGCTCCAGGGAAAGTAAACACAGAGCTGACAGAGAGTAAGAGACGGACAGATGATCCAGCTCATGGCAGGGCCACCTTACAAAGGTCAGACACCTTGATGTCCCCTGCCCCCCCGCCAGAGACATCAGAATAAGCCCAGGTGCCCACAGTGGGCAGGTGGTAGGACAGGACTCAAACTTGGGCATCTGGCCCACAACAAGGCATCTCCTGCTGGAGGGCCTGGGCAGTTGGAGAGCAGCACTTGGGGATCAGGGGACAGGGTGGGACCAGAGGGGAAGAGCCAGAGGCTGTGCTCAGAGGTGGAGCAGAGTTCAAGATGAAGGGCATCCACTTTTCAGTCTAGACCTTGGCCCACGGTTATTGCCGCTCATGCCTGGAGAGTCCCTGGAGCCCTGGTTGGCCCACCTGGCCCACTCCCAGGGCCTTGGCCTGCCCCAGAAGCCCTGCTCCAGCTTGGCCTCCCAGGAGCACCTGCAGGGCCACCAGGGTCAACCCCTGTCACAGGCTAAATCCTCTTGTTTTGCTGCCGCTTGGCTTCCCAGCTCCCAGGCTAATCACTGTCATCATCTGCCTCGCGCGGTGATTGCCAGGATTAAAGAGCTAAGTTTGAAAACCACTTTGAACTGTGTGAATGAGAGGGTTCCAAGAAAAGAGGTGGGAAAAAGCAAAATAATGGCCTATGGGGATAAAGTGCCACTTCTGGGTGCTATGAGGAAAGTCGCTTCTCTGAACTCACCCCACCCTTTCATTTAGCCAAGGCCTTTCTGTAATGACCACGTTTTCTGCACCCTGCTCCCCTGCAGACACACAAATTGAATGGTGGGACTCCTCCACGGACCCCCAATCGCATGGGACTAAACAAGGCCAGTTCAATAGCCTTTTCTGTGGCTTGGAGACAAGCAGAAAATCCCCCCCACCGTTCACTTGGCAAGTGAAGATAAACAGGACACCAGCGGAAGAATAGGAGGGTTCGTAGTAAGAGGAAAGCGGATAAATAAGACTGCTCCTGAGACTTTGCTAAGGAGAGAGGCAGGTATGGTCAGTTCTACTGGGCAGACTGGGCCCTCAGCCTTTCAACTGGGCTTGAACCAGCTCAGAAGGCACTGGGGTGTTTAGCCTGTGGTCTGAAGACCGTGGCTCCTCAGGAGAGAAGAGTGAGAACATGGCCAGAGCTAAGAACTCTTCTTAGAGGCTTGTTGCCTTGTCTTGTAATCTTGATGTCTCGGGAAGAGGAGCGAAGAGTAGAGGGAAAGTCTGTAGCACCTGGCTTGAGGGGTTTTTTTGGAGGAGGGAGAAAAAGAGAGACAGAAACATCCACTTGTTGTTCCACTTACTCATGCGTCCATTGGTTGATTCTTGCATGTGCTATGACCAGGGCTTGAACCCGCAACCTTGATGTATTGGGACGATGGTCTAACCAGCCAAGCTACCCAGCCAGGGCTGTTGAGTTTTCTTGAAAAGTTGCAGGTTGGCACTCACCAGTCTCTGGGTAAGACTAAGACGGAAGAGAGAGATGGTGGACAGGGGTTTTTTTCTGGCCAAGCAGAGGCTGCGGAGGAGTCGGCAGAAAGTACTTACTCCTGATTCTGCAAAGTCTGTGACTACTCCTGCTGGCAATGGTCTCTCTCTGCAGAAGTCCACGGTGGTTGGATTGCCAATGACCAGAAGTCATGGCCAGGAGAGAAATGCTGGGGGGTTTCTCCAGTGGATTCATAAAAGCCTCCAAAAGAAAATGCGTTAAAGCTTAAACTCTTGCTGATGACTCAGATGGGATTTTTATACCTACACCAAAGCCAGAGGTAAGTGTAGACCATGCCTCATTCTCCAAAAACAGTTCTTCCCAGGATCCCTCTAAAATTCAGTCATCTTTTAGCATTCCAGTGGGAGTGGGAGTTTTGTTGAGAGAATGCTGAAAACAGGCAGCAAGAAGAGGGAGTGCTGAAGGCAAAAAGAAATCATTTTTTGATTCCGTTTAAAAGGGCATCTATTGTCATTGAGACCGTGAGGCAAATTCACCTGGACGTCCAAGTGCTTTAATTTTTCAAGTTTGAGATTGTAATCTTTTCTCTCTTCCTGTTCTCTCTTGTATATATACATACATAAATGTATACACAGTTTTTCTCCGCATTTCTGGATCGTCTGAGAGTAGGTTGCAGATGTGATAACTCTATTCCTTTGAGCATGCATTCCCTAGGAGCAAGGACATTCTCTTACATAACCAAGTAAAGTATCAAATTTAGGAAATTTCCATCAAGACAACGCTCCTATCTAACCTACAGTCCATATTCCAATTCCATCAATTATCCCAATAATGCCCCTTATAGCCATGTCCTTTTCTCCTTCTGGTTCACAATCCACCTAGAACCACCAAAAGCAAGGACAGTTTTTAGGTCTTAATTGAACCCCATCAGCGTCCATACAGCTTTGCGTATATATTCCCCCACTTGGTTCCAGAAAGACACAGATATTTAATAGGATGGAGTACAAATTTAAAATACCAGGTGAAAGAAACGCAACAGAGGGAATAGGAGAGAAGAGAAGGAGTCTAACTCAGGTTACTTCATAAGAGACGCACCACGAAGTCCTTCACGCTTGTTGCGGGGGGTGAACCGTGCTTTGGCCTTGAGGTTTCCAGTGGCCGAAGCAAAGCAGGAAACAAGACCAGACAGACATAGCAGCGGTGCGGCCCCAGGAGGGAGGAGCAGGGGTTTCTGTCTTTTAAGGTGGCATATCATGTTATTTTTTTAACATTAACGTCCATAGCTCCTGATCATGGTACATACTCTCTAGCCGGCTTCTTCTCCAAGCGTATGCCACACTAAGCTCCGGGCAAAGGGAGGCAGGAGATAGGAGAAGCCTTGGAGACTGTGGCAAAGAACCACTCCACAGGCTCTGGCGGCTCTCTCGTTCATTCTTTCATGCACTGTCACCATCTGCCATTTTGTATGAACTCATTGAAATGAACAGTAGTTCACGCACACTGCATGTGCATCGAATGATGGCTTCTCTCCTGCTGAAGCGGAAGCTCCTGGAGGGCAGGGACCTCGACGGTGCTATTCCCCAGTGTTTCTCTGAGGCCCAGAGCAATCCCAAGCACCGAGCATGGGCTCAAAAGCTTTTGTTGATCAGACACATGTCCGCAGGCCCTTCATTTCCCCCTCCATACACACCCCATTGCCTGTCACTCTTTTCTCCCCTGGGAACTCCACACACTCTGAAGAGTTTCTCTGCTGGAACACGGAATCCAAACTCTCCGAGGACAGCTGGGCAGCTGGTGGACACTCGATAGTGCTTGCTGACAGATGGATGTTGGGACAGGCCAAGCTGGGCCTGGGACAGAGATTGGCGTTGGCTGGGGAGGTGAGGACACCCGCCCTCCTCCTCTGCATGCTGCAGCTGCACAGAAGAGCCATCTGGGCCACACTCACGCGGCGGGAAGAGGGGCCCGGTGGCGCCAGTGTTCCATGTGAAGCAGCGCGGGGCAGCCCTCTGCCTGGCCCCCACCGCCCTCCTCCCCCGCGGAGCTCCGAGCCTCGACAGGCGCCGTGTGGCATTAGGCCTCCAGCCCCCACCTTGTGCTGGGTTCCTAAGGGTACGCTGCCACCCACACCACCCTCTGGCACCTCAGGAATCACTTGGGGCGCAGCTGCCTTGGCCCCACGTGCCTGCTCTCTGTCTGTGCACACCTGTCCTTGACCCAGCCTCCTCGCATCTCCACCTCCCTTCCCCGACTCCGCACACCAGGCAGGTTCCTGTTCCCTGGGATTCAGTCACAGCCTCCAACACATCTTTTATTAATATTAATTCTTAAAAAAAAATGTCAGTGCTATTTACCATCTGTTTTTTTTTCCCTTGGCTGAAAATAATTGGAGACGAAACGCCTGCTGCTCAGAGTCCCCCGCGTAGTCTCTGAAGGAACAATGGGACAGACAGTGACTGCATTTTTTCCCCAGAAAACAGGCTGGGGCACACTCTCCTTGCTGGATCACAGAGGCTGCATAAGTCAGGCAGGCCTCCCAGCCCAGTGTTCTTGTCCTCTGCCCGTTCAGGGTCCCGTGCATCGAGCATCTAAAACACCTCCTCCAGGGGGTCCTTTGGTTTCTCTCAGCCACGTTTACTGATTTTCCTCTGTCCTAACAACATGCGGCACATTTGATGTTCCACTAAAGTTCGCCCCATCTGTAAGTATAAATAGCCTGGTCTTGATTCCATTAGAGGCCCATGAATGGAATATTCCAAAGTGACTGCCGTAGGGCCGTGGGCCTGCCAGGATGGGGCTCCTGCTTTAGAAAAAGGAAGGGAGGCTGTGTGGTTTCCTCCCTCCGAGGAGCCAGAACGTTTGGCTTCCTGGCTGATGGGCTCTAAGCCTCCCTAGATTCCTTCAGAGTCAAGGAATCATATGTCACTGTGGAAGGGACCTTACAGGGGATTACTTAGCAGATAAAAGGCTGAACACAGATGGGTCAACTTCCCGGGAGCAGGAGAACCTCAGCACTCATTCCCCGCACTGAGTGCACCTTCTGAGGGCAGGTGGCCTGGGGCGGGCCCCCTCCCCCAGGGCAGTGGCCCACAGGTGGAGGTCCCCTGGGGAGTCTGCAGCCCAAGTCACTCAGGGGGCCTTGTGGGCCCCTCGCTGGTATGACGCTGAGCCCTTGTCCTGCCAACCTTGTTTAGGTCCTTTGTCCTTATGCCCACCTGTCAGGTACAAAGTCTGCAGCAGAGGGACCTGCATCGCCCATGGCTGGCATGGGGCAGCAGCTGGCTTTCATTTCTTACAGGCACGCACTGACTTTCCCTTCTCATCAGTCTCCACGGCCTCCTGCTGTGATCTCGTGAGGTGCACATCTTCCAGGTCATGAGCTTACTCTTCATCTCTCTCCCTGTGCCCCTCCCATGTGAGGACACAGAGAGAAGACAGCTATCTGTGAACCAGGAAGCAGGCCCCCATTGGATCCCCCGAAAGACAGACCCTGACTGTCTTTGGGGACCCCTGGGAGCCCCCAGCACCCTGGGCTGCTCTCTTCTGCAAGCCCCATCTCCCACATAGGCCTGGGGAGCCTGAGCTGGGGCCCATGGAACTCAACCCTCTATTTCTATTTATTCAGTGGTACTGGTTCCCCCGTATCTATGTGGAGGTTCAATTATGAAGGCCCAGCTCCACATTTTCCCTGGCAGGACAATAGACAGTACACTCTTCCCTGATCCGCACGAACTTCCCTCAAGTTCCAGACGGGCTGGATGTGTGTTCCCACACTGCGATGCATTCACAATCCCCCCGAGGCCCCGGGGAAGCTTTTTCAGACTCGCATTTTAAGAGCCCCTTGCCCGGCCCTCCAGCCCCCGTTTGTTTTGCAGTCAACAGGATCATCCTGTCTCACGTTTAACTTGGCTATTAAACGTCTTTACAAATCCATAATAGGGACGGAAAGACCTCTGCTTGCTGAGATATGGAATCAAAACAGCTTGTATCAGTCAAGGTCTGACGTCCCAGGTGAGTGTTACCCACTATTTGAGGGTTTTCTTTCTCTCCACTGTGTTCCTGCAAGGTATTGAAAGAAATACAGGTTGGGTGAAAAAAAGGGGCTTGAATCTACTTCTGCCACTAGCTCCCTGCAAGACGGGACAGCGAGTGAGTTACTGGAACCCTCCAAGACTCGGTTTCCTGTTCTGAAAGGGAGCTGCTGGAGGATTTCCTCAGGCGTTGGTCCGCTCGGGCCGCCATGACAGCGGTGCAAACGAGAGCTGTATGTGCTCACAGTTCTGGAGGCTAGAAGTCCAAGATCGAGGGGATGGCATGGTTGGTTTTTCCTGAGGCCTCTGTCCTCAGCCTGTAGGTGGTCGTCTCCCTTCGTCCTCACATGGTTTCCTTCGGCAAGTGTCTGTATCCTAGTCTCCTTCTTATGAGGGTGCCAGGCATGTTGGATTCGGGCCCGCCCGAATGATCTTGTTTTATCTTCAGTGCCTCTTTTTTTTTTCCTTTTACTATCCTGTCTCCAAATACAGTCACCACCTGAGGTCCTGGGGGCTAGGACTTCAACACATGAATTTGGAGGGGACACAATTCAGTCTATAATACCAGATATAACATAGGGGGAGGCAGTTGTGTTGCATTGAATAAGACGCATTGTTGACACCTCATCTGGTGACAGTTCAGTACCTTCAGTCAATCACCCACAAGTTTCACGCTGTGCAATGTGAGATGGGGGTGCTCTTGTATAGGGAACTGGAAAGAACAGTTGCTGTTGGCAAGCAGTCTGAAATGGCATTGGACTGACCGCCTGAGTTCAAATCCCATGTCCACCACTCACCAGTGCAATGAACTCAGGCAAGTTATGTGATTTCTCTGCTGAGCCTCACCTGAAGCTATGGACCATCACAGAACCATAGTGACGATGAGATGGGATAGCCATGCAAAGCTCTTAACAGAAACCCTGGAGCATAATAAGTACACCTTCCATTCAAGCTATTGGTAGTACTTCCGGTGGTCCTATCAGACGAAAGTGTGGACAGGAGCAGAGGCAGGCTCACGTGGGTTTGTGTGGTTCATTTCTGGAGTTGGGCTTTTCAGACTCTCCCCCGCTTCCTCTGGGCAAAATAGTTCCAATTCCTTTAACCTTGCTTCACAGAGCCTAGTTTCCATGGCTTTGATCATTTCTGTGGCTCCTGCCTGGACACCCTCCAGCCTCTCCAAGCCCTTTCAGGAGGAGTGACACAGACTCGACTCAGCAGTCTAATTAGAGGAGCTGACTAATGCGGGACTGAGGGGGGGGGATGACTTGGGGGCCGGGACATGTCACAGGCCTTTTATGTGTGTGGAATCCAGTTGGCTTTGAAGATGGCAAGGCGCTCTGTTGACTATGACCAGATGCCCTGGACTTTCCAGGACAGGCTTTTTAGAGATGGTTCAGATTTCAAATCTTCTTTTTGATTGTCCCCATAAACCAATAAAAATGTCCCAGCAGTTCTAACTTTTCTGTTTCCCCACTGCCGCCCCCAGAGTGCCTCTTACACATGGATGACACTAAAATATTCCCCTAGCCTAGCAGGGGACAGATGACATCCTGATGTGGTGAGGTCATAGGATGGCAGTCCTAGAGAAGGGTGGGTTGTCCTGATTTCACACAGCCTTCCCTTTTGTGAACCAGAAGTTGGACCTCATGCCAGACCGCTCTGTTAGGGATCTGTATTCAGAAAATATGGTCACTCAGACAATCCTGCTCATGTGTGCTCAGCCCGTGGACAGCGATCACCACGAGGTCTTTTTCTCTAAACCTGTGTCCGGCCCCAAACCTTAGCTTGGGGTCAAGTACCTACTTAGTAGGGGCTTACCTGGTAGCTGGTGACCAATTGGAAGCTGGTCCTGTCTTCATCCTAAACATATGGTGGCTACGTTTAGCCCTAAATATATCACCTTATAATTGTACTATTGAATTTCATCTGGTTTTTGTAGGGCCATGTTTTCAATTTGTCATGGTTGTTTTGAGTTTTATTCTTGGCTTTCTGAGTGTGAGCCACCCCACCAAATTTAGAATCGTGTGAGGATTCCATGAGCACCACCTCCGCCCCTTTGTTTAAGTCATTAATGAATATCAGTCCGGTGGTTAATCCCAGAGGAGCCGTGGTCTTCCAAGGGCACACCATGGCTCTCACTGTCTGATAAAGAATGTCTTCTCCGGTTGGCTGTAGAACCCTGTGTTCACCGTAGAACATTTACAAGTGCAGATAAGCACAAGAAGGAACTAAGAATAACTCGTTATCCCACCATGCCAATCAATGTAAGTGCTGTCATTTGGCGTGGATTCTTCTTGTGAAATATGTGTGTGTGTGTGTGTGTGTGTATACACACTCATCCACATGGGCTCAGTGACACACCGCATGATGCCGTGTGTATTTGTGGAGTCGATCGTGGAGCGTGACCAGAGGGCTAGTCATTCACACTTCGTTACCACACAGACATGTCCAAGTCAAGCTTTTATATATAACGTGTGTACACACACACACACACACACGTAACCTAAATTCTATTCCACAAACACTTGCTCCATGAGATGGTCCAAGAAAACAAGGGCAGCGCTGTTCACTCTTCTTGAGAAACGCTCTTCACGCAACGTATTGAAGGCTCTGAGAAGTCCTACAGTTAAAAAAAAAAAATCCTATGTAATTTTTTCTAACTCGACGTTCCCCAAACTTAATGATCTATAAGCACCTGTTACTATTCCTCTGAGAAACATTTGTAGAAATACTCTTACAGATTAAATCTTAACATCAGGATAGAGAGAAATAATGTTTAAAAGCACTTGACTTAAAGTCAAGACTCAGACTCCTTCTTTGCCTTTAATGAGTTAAGACCTTGGATAAGTTACTTTTGTCTGAGCCTTGGTTTAGCAAGATTAGAGTCCCCTTACAACCCCAACCTGCCTTGTTTTTCCCTGAAAGTGAAGATGAATGGAAATTCAGTCAGTCTGGGGTGTGTTTTCTTTACGACATTGTTTGGCCATGCCCTCCTGTCTCACAGTAATAGCCATCATATACTTAGCATGTTGTACAGGTTAACTCATGGGACCCTTATCACATCCTTCTGGTGGGTAGCAGGAACGGAAGGGGTTAAAATCGTTTGCCCCACAGCCACATAGCCAGTGAGAGAATTAGCTTGTGAACTCTAGGGCCCCTGCTCTTCCTTGCAAAGGCGAAGGCGCACCACCCCTGTGTTCCCCAAGATGGGGCTCAGTTCTAGCATCTTCCCAGGAAAGCTGGTCACTGGCCCACAGGGCTCATGCTCTTTTTCACTTCTGCAGAAGTGAACAGGCGTTCACCAGCCCCCCATCCCTGGGCCTGCCTGGTCTTCCACATTGCCACTACACTCACAGTTCCGCCTAACGTGGACTCTTCAGGGGACCTGCAGGTGCCTCTCCACAGGTCCTGCCGGTTTGAACAGACCTGGCTTCCAAGTTCTCCGACTGCTTCTTCCCTCCCGCAAGTGAACCTTCCTCCATCTAATTGCTTGGTGGCATTAGATCTTGAAGGGAAGGGAACATTCCTGCCCCCCGCCCTGCTTTACTGGCTTCCTCTTCCTGCCTCTAATGAAGTGGGGGGAGGTAAGTGGGAGAGGGGCCGTGCAAGTCTGTGGCAGCCTGTCCTGCCTGCCTAGTCCACTTAGTAAGAAACAGCTGAGTTTTATTGAGTGATTACTATGTGGCAGTGCTTACTATCTGGTTCATGGGGGCCCTCATCTCAACAACCCTACAAGGTGTGATATCTTTAGCATACAGATGAATCCATGGAAACAGGGAGAGGTGAGCCATTTGCCTAAAGCCACACAGCTTCTAAGAGTGAGAGCTGGGATGCAAACCCAGACCCAATGCTTCTTCCAGGCGCTGTGTACTTAACTCCCCTGGAATGCTGCCTCCTGCTTTCCCTCCGGGCCCCTCCCCTCTCCTCTTTTCCCACCCACCTTGTACTGAGGGACAGGATGCCTCCTAGCTCCTCCTCCACTCTGCATACACCTGCACGCTCTCTCTCCAGTCTCTCTGCCCCTCACACTTTCTCTTGCCTTCCCAGACTGCTCTCAGTCCCTAAAATGCCCCTCCTGCTTCCTCTCGAGAAGTCAGAGCCTCCCTCCCTGGGCCAGGTGGGTGATGCCACCTGGACAGAGAGGTGGGGAAGCCTCCTTTCGGGTGCCTGAGGTCTCGCAAGGACCAAGGGGGCTGCAAGCGGCGTGTAACAGAGACACCTGCTGGCGGCTCCAAGCACGAGGCCCTGAAAACCCTTGAACCTGGTCCCTCCCTGGGAGGCCAGGTGGACACAGCAGCCGGCAGGGTTTCCCCTCTGTTCTCCCGGCTCAGGCCAGGCGGGACTGCTTTCTGAGAGGGCCGCCCACCGCCCCCCGCCCCGCCCCCGCCCGGACTGACTTGTCACTTTCATTGCTGCTCTGAGGACAAAAGCCAAAGGGAAGGCACAACTTTATTTCAAAGTATCAGTCCCTTGGTGTGGTGACTCTCCGCTTGTCTTTGTTGCCAGGAAGGTGGAGTCAGAGCCATTTACAGGCAAATAAATACAGGGTGGCATTTCTGTGCAAATGGAGGGAAAAGGAACGGCCCCTCCCACACACCCAGCCCTGGCCCTGCACAGGCTGGTTGGATGTGGAGTGTGTTTTTTAGAAAGGATCCCCCCTTGGCAGACTGTCTTCCTGCTGACTCAGGGTTTACGACCCCTTATCCCTGCCTGGCACCATTTGATGCACAGAAATGGGGCTCACCGTTGTGGTTAATTGCCATAATTTGCCAGTTCAAATATTGACCTATAAGGTGGCCGGAGAAGGGAGGGGAGCCGCCTCCCAGGAAATCACTAATCTAAACGAACAGCCTCAGACGCTCTGCCAGAGAAAGAGCCACCACTGGCAGCAGCGCCCTCTCACCTGCTCCCCACTCGGAGAAGCACATCAGAGCTGGGCAGATTACACATGGGTATGGGGGACAGTTATTTCCTAGGTGCACCCCAAGTATCTCCAAGGTTTTATCCTGCCTGGCGCCCCCACCCCCACACCATTTGATTTGTTCTTCTGAAGAGGGCCTCATTCTCCACGAACCCAGTCAGCAAACATCTGTGGACACCCAGGTGCTTTGCGCAGTGCTGGGGTTTAGGAACAGCAAGGAGCTTAGTTATCATTGCCACCCGTCTTCCATGTCAGAGGAAGGCCTCTCATTTTAAAATACCGTGTCCAGCTAGTCTGCTGAGTGTATTCATACAAGGCAAGACAGAGGAATTGCCAAACTCTGTGGGGAAAGATCTAAATGCGTGGCCAGCTCAGGAATGATCCAGTCAACTGAGAGGAGCTGGACACTGGCGTTTCCTCAAGACGACCACACGGTCGCTCCCAGTCACCATGGACAGTGTGAACTCTGAAGGCTCCTCGGAGGAGGAGGGATGGAAAGGGGTCTTAAGGACGAAATACGGAGGAGAGAATGCCAAGGTCAGAGGCCGTGCAAGGGAAGACTTGGTTGGAGCAGGGAGAAAACCCTGTGACAACAGGCCCCCCCGCAGTGGACTGTGCCAGTTTGCCACAGGCTTTGAAGACCAGCTGAGGAGCCCGGCCTGCTCCAGGGGTCATGAGGCTGTCATTAAAGCTTCCTAAATGGGGGTCCATAGGGTCAGAGCAATGCATCTGGGAGATTGCAGAAGGAAGCGATGAGAGTCAGAAATAAGGGTTCAGAAACTGATGGAAGGTCCTGGGTGTCCGAATCAGTAGGTTCACACGACTTCTTGATGCCAACATGCAGATGCCCACGGGGCGAGGAGACCCTCCGTGATCAGCTGGTATAGGGGGGCAGGTTCGTGGGTCCCTCTCCCCCAGACCTTTGGATAGGGTGAAGTTTCAAGCATGGCGCATTTTTAAAGGGGGTGGGCCTCAGGATGCTTTGGGCATTCGGACACAGCAGAAGGTCCCCAGGAATGGGGCAGAGTGGGGCCAGGGTGAGGCAAGCCAATGTCGCCATGTGGCCTGAAGGGCTGATGGCAAGCAGGGACAGGCTAACCCAGGCTGCTCAATGGAAATGCTGTTCAAGATGCATATGTAATTTTAAGTTTTCAAGGAGTCACACTGGGAAAAAAGTTAAAAGAAATAGGTGAAATTGGTGTTATATTTTAATTGGCGCCATAGATCTAGGATGTTATCGTTCAAACATATAATTAAAATTTTAAACTTATGGTTGAGATAGTTTCCCTTCTTTGCCTTTGTTGTTTGTGTACAAGCTCTTGGAAGTCGGTGTGCAGCTACACTGAGAGCGCGGCCCTATTTGGAGCCATCACACGGGCCCAGTGCTCCAGAGCCACACGTGGCCAGCTGCGCTAGGCAACGCTGTGCTAAGCTCTAGATGATCGTTTCTCCACTGAGGGTGATTTTGTTCCTCAGGGACATTTGGTAATGTCCGGGGACAGTTTGCGTTGTTACAACTGGAAGTAGAGACCAGGCTGCTGCTGAACATTCTATAATGTACGAGACAGCCCCCCCGCAGCAAAGAACCGTCCGGCCCAACATGGAGGGAGAAGCACATCAGAGCTCCATGCGACGCCGGGAGGAGAGGGAGACTCGGTGCCAGGCTGTCAGAGTGATGCCACTGCAGACACTCCCTAGAATGCAGGCCTCGCCTCAGACAGGGCTGGCTGCCCGGCGCCAGTGTCAGGACTTCCTGGTGCTTTGTGATAGGCTTGGACTACACCCTGAGCCACTCAGATAAGCCAGATTGTGTTTGCAATGATTATAGTCCTGCAATTACCCTCACCCCACCCCACCCAAACCTCAGCACTGTGGCTGCTACACGGTGCGGGCCCCGCTCGGGACAGCTGTGCAATGGGCCGTCCTGTGCACAGCAACCCGTACGGTTCTGCCGTGCGCACCCTATGCAACTGCGCTTGGCAGCCTCGCTCCCAGAAGCCAAGGGACCGTGTCTCATCATCACAGCAGCCTCTCCTGCTTTTCTTTTTAGCCATTCCCATGTTTAGAAGTTACAAAGAAGTAGAACGTTTGGTGATTATCCCTGTAATAGAGAAGACTCTTTCAACGCAGGGGTCATAACCAGGAATTAAAAGTGGCACTGGACTTCCGTCCAGGGTTCCTGCTCTTGAGTCAGGGTCTCTGGTCTTTTTATAAAGATAGTCTTTGCCCCCTGTATTCCTTCCTTCCCTTCCCACAAATATTTACTGCATTGCAAAGTCCCTATGGGTGTTGAGCTAGGTCTTGAGCAGATAAGGGCAGAAGGATCACAGCTAGTTGCACCATATCTCTGCAGGAAATCAAGATAAGCTTAGAGCAAACTATTTTCAGTAAAACAGGTGATATGGGTTTTTTTTTTTTTAATCTATCATCAAAACATAAGGGCAATTCTGAGTTAAAGAAAGAGGAGTACCTGCTCTGGAGCCAGGCTTCCTTAGCTGCTAACTGTGTCACCTTAGACAAGTTCCTTGAATGCTCTGTGCCTCAGTTTCCCCATTTGTCAAATGGAGTAATAGCAATAACTACCCCAGAGGGCTGCCGTGGGAATTTTAACAAGTTAATATATGTGAAGTGCTTAGAATCATGTTTGCCATAGAGTCCAATAACTGTCAATAACTGTCAGCTTGTAAGGGAAACAGACTTTTTTTAAACTGCAAACGCTCAGTCTTTGACATACTTCTGGGCTCTGTGACTCTTGAAAAGGGGAACAGGTAAAGATTACTTGCTAATCTTCTTTGACCACTGTTTTCGAGTGGGCCCCCTAACAAACAAAGCTTGAGACAAAGATGAAAGTGTTGACTCCTTCTTTGCTAGGTACCAGCCCAGGGCAGTGAGGAGGAAGGGAGCGGAGAGGAGGCGGGGAGAAGGGCAAAGCCACCTGCAGCAGCGCCACTCTCCTACACGGCTGCTCAGCAGGGGGAGCTTGCTGCACACACAGGATTTTCCCAGAATGGCTACACAGGAGGAGATGCCGCCCCAAAGAGAGAAAGAAGGAGATTTTATCTGCCCAGCTCCCTCCCAGGTCCCATTGGTCCAACTTACCCAGAGAAGATCTGATTTCACCAATTGCGTCATCTGCCCCGTTGGCAGCCACTCCAGATTCCATACCTGGTGGCGTGAGTTTCCGTCTGTCTGGAAGGGGAGTGTCCCAGAAAAGGTGGGACACCAACCCAGAAGCAGGAAGATGGGGATGGTCAAGGAGATCTCAGAAGGCACATGGGTTCACGGCAAGTACCCCCTTGGAACCCGTGTAGGGAAACCTTCTCTTGGTATATTTGATGCCCTGGGAAGCGCACTTAGATCTGCCTGCAATGGCTCAAAGAGCTGGGTCCCAAATCCTTGCCCCGAAGGAACCTGCAGTTGGGGGGAAGGGGAATGGGGAGTTTGGAGGTAGAGGGGAGTAAACAGAAAATGGTTACAATGTGAAAAAAAAATGTGATGTGTTTTGGGAGAACCCAGTGGAATGAGGCAAGGTCAGATGTGGCGAGGTTGGAGGTTCAGTAGGAAGGGCGTGGTCAACAAAAGACCGAGTGTACATGGGACTGGGGAGCAGAGAGGCAGTGCCCGTGCCGGAGGTATTAGTCTCCTAGGGCCACTGTAGCAACAACATACCATAAACTGGTGGCTTAAAACAACAGAAGGTTATTCTCTCACAATTCTGGAGGCCAGAAGCCCAAAACCAAGGTGTCGGCAGGGCTATGCTCTGGAGGGGCAGGCTTCCTTGCCTTCTCCTAGCTTCTCGGGGTTGAGAAGGTCCTTGGTGTTTCTTGCCTTGTATCTGCATCACTCCGAACTCTGCCTTGGTCTTCGCATGGCCTTCTCCCCTTTGGGTTTCTGGGTCTCTTCTTAGGACACTAGCCATGTTGGATCAAGGGCCTGTCCAATCCAGTAGGACCTCATCTTAAAAAATCAATCTGCAACAGCCCTATATCCAAATGAGGTCACAGCTCAGGCCTGGGAAGGATATAAATTTGGGGGGGAAACCATTCAACAGGGGGGACAGCAAGGGCAAGGGCCTGGAAGAAGAAAGAGAAAGCCAGGCCAAAAAGGGTGGCCGGAGCTGCTGGAGTGACTGCAGTGGCTCTTGGGGTCAGGAGCAGTGAAGAGGAAGCTAGGGACATAGCAAGGTGGGGCCCTGAGAGCTTTGAAAGCCACAGGCTCATCCTGAGTGGGGGACTCAGTATTCTCATCAGAATTGTGCCCTAGAGAGACCCTCAGCACCCCTGAGTTGAGTGTGGTTTGGAGGGGTCTGAGTTAATGGGTTAACCCGGGAAGGCTTCGGGATGGATTTGAGGTCTGAGCTAGGTCTGGACCAGGGAAGGGATCCTCAGGGAAGGTGGGATGGACATTCCGGATGGGCACAAAGGGCAGAGCCAGGAACAAGTTGTACATTGGCTTTGCAAACACTTTCAGCTTGGTTCTAATGGAGGTGCCATGGCGAAGTAGGGAGCAACGTGGGGTGGACTCGGAGAGCCAGGGCATGGGGGCCTCATTGTCTGAGCACAGACGCCCTCATGGTGGGAAGATGATTCTGCTGCTCCGTACAGTGAACCGGTAGCCTCTGAACTTGGACTAGCACATGCTGTGCCACAGTCCTGTGGCCCCTGACTCCAGACATCTGGAGCCTTTCCTAGAGATAGGTTCTAAGACAGAGCGGCTGCTCCCTGTCCCCGGGGGAGTGGCTGAGGTCTTTTGGTCCTTCCCACCTTCCACCAATGCACCACTAACCACAGAGGTGGGAAAGCAGCAAAGAGCTGGGCTGGAGAAGGCTGGGGTCAGGGACCCCGCAAAAGAATGGCAACTATGAGAGGGTCCTGCTGACACAGTTTAAGACGTGGCTGGCTAGAAGCTGCAGGCGATTTTAGATGACAAGAGTCTCTGAAGACATTTCTTCCATGTGACAGGAGGGCCTCATGCCTCCTGCCAAGAATTCCAGAGGCCAGGACACTCTTCTGGGAGCTGAGGAGAGTTTCCCATGGCATTCCCTGATGAGGGCAAATTCCATCTTTCCCCATATTTTGTTCCTTGAGAATCCGAAGTTGAAGGAGGCCCAAGCTTGGGGTGATGGAAAACAGGCAGACGCGGAGACTGGCAGACATGGATTTGAATTCCATTTCCCTTCTTTTGAACTGTGTGATCTTAGGCAACTGACTTACCCTCTCTGAATCTATTTCTTCACCTATAAAAGTAGGAGTACAATGAATTGAGGGACTATGTACAGTGCCTGGCGTATATGGTAGGTGCTTGCTGTCATTTCCCTCTTCAAAAATGGCTGACGGGGCAGGATCATAAACATGGACTGCGTTATCCACTGGGGCTGTCTAGTCAGATTTCATTCATTCATCCGTTCGTTCATTCATTCATTTATTCATTCATTCCATGTGTATCACATACAGTTACTGAGAGCTACGATCTCCTGGTCACTGTCATGGGCACTAGGGACTCAGCAATGAGCAAAACAAAGTTCTGGGGAGCTTGTGCCCTGGTGGAGGGGGGCAGAGATAAATAATCAGATAAATAAATGTATATCAATTCATGGTAAATAGTAAGAGGCTAGAAGTGCTAGAAAGGGGGACAAATGAAAGGACCAGGGTGTAATTTTACTTACTTTTTTTTTTTTTAAAGAGGATGGCATTTTAATAGGGACATCAGGGAAGCTCTCAAATCAGACGGCCTTTAAAGAGAGACCAGGATCCAGCCAGGCAGAGAGAACTGTAAATGCAAAGGCCCTGGCGGAGACACAGGCAACAGCCAAGATGCCAAATGCAGAGAGCAGAGGGCGAGGGGTCACAGGTGAGATGAGAAAGAACTGGGCCCGTACCAGGAAGGTCTTACCATCCACAACAAGACTCTGGATTTTATTCACGGTGAGATGGAAGCCATCCTGTCAACCATATTTTTTCACAGCTGATATTAATTGGACTCTCAATCATGCCAGGCATGGAGCTCAGCACTGTGCACACATTTAATCTTCTAAGAACCTTATAAGGTGTGTACTCTCACAACCCCTGCTTTACAGATGAGTGAATTCAGGAGTGCAAAGCTTGAGTTGACTGCCCAGGATTCAGCCTAGAAGTCCCTGACTCTCAATCCACCTTTCATCTTGGGTGACCTTTCCCACAGCGCCCACAACTGTCATCTTATGTCGTTGTAATCACAAGGTCACACAAAGTCCTGCGGGAAGACAGGTCCAGGCTGAAGAGATGCATCTATAAGCCAATGAACGCCAAGAATTGCCAGCAACTGCCAGAGGCTGAAAGAGACATATGGAATAGATTTTCCCTCCAGCACTGCCAATACCTTGGTTTTGGACTTCTGGCCCCCAGAACCAGAGAAAGAATAAATTTCTGTTATTTTTTATAAGCTACCAAGTTTCTGGTAATTTGTTATGGCGGTCCTAGGAAACTAATAGAGGTTTATGTAGAGTAATGGAGTGAGCCCTGGGTTGGAATCAATCAGACGACCTGAATCTGAGCTCTAACTCTTCACCTCCTAGGCATGTAACCTTTCATAACTCCTATACTTTCACCCAGGCCTCAGTTTCTTCCTCTGTCAAATGGGTGCACTGTAACCTGGCTTCCAGGAGCATAGCGAGAATAAAGGAGACCTGAAACAATGCAGGCAAAGCCTCTGGCAGAGTTGGCGGAGGTCCCACATCATAGAGGGGCAGGCTTGGTGGGCAAGGTGATGAGCTGCAATCCTACTGCTCAAGATAGCACTCAAAACGGGGCTGAGAAGCAGCAGCTTCTGTACATTTGCTTCCAAATCCTCCAAAGTGTTGTTGGCAAAGTGGCTTCTCCCTGACATCACCTCCTGAATAGTCCAGCTCCTGGGCCAAGCAGAAGTAACCATTTGGAGAATGAGTCAAGGAGCCCTGGCACTTGGATACTCAGTTGTTACTTCCTGCCAGGAGTCTGGTTGTGTGTGTGGGAGGGAGCCCTGTGCCAAGGGGAGTCTTAGGGCTTCAAAGCCAAAGAAAAGGCAATTAAGTTTATGGTGGAATTAGTCAGGAAACTGTAAACCTAGGGCACTGCCCCTGTACAGTAGGTCCTTTTAGCACCATTTTACAACACACGGCACAGTCTGGGCCCTGATTCCAATGAAATTGTCTCTTAAAAATAAATTTAGAGTCTAGACAAGGTTATCATGACCTCTTTACCACCTGTGGGTCTTCATATGTCACCAGGGTGAGGAGTGGGCCCAGTGATGAACCAGGATATTCAAATCCTGCACCCCTAACCCTAATCCTACCTCACCTGAATCTGGCTTCTGTGAAGTCCATCACATGGGAAGGAAAGTAGAGAGGGTGCGTTGTGCAGCCTATCACAGTGGGCCAGGCAGCAGAATGACTTGGCCTCCCTCAGTGGATTGGACTCCCCCCAGTCTTCACAGTCTTAATTGAAAAAGCAAACTTAAGTATCCAAAATGTTGCCTTCTGGGTCATGAACCAGAGATAAACAATATCATTTCCTGATGATAAAGGGGTCAATTAATCAAGAGGACATAGCAACCTTGAACATTTATGCTCCTAATAACAGAGCTTCAAAATACATAAAGCAAAATCTGAAAGAAGAGCAAAGAGAAAATTACAAATTGACCAATGGACAAATTATTGTTATAGCTGGAGCTCCCAATACTCTTCTCTCTATAATTGATAAATCGTATAGACAGAAAATCAGCAAATATATAGTAGACTTGGACAACACTAGCAATCAACTTGACCTAATTAAGTGGTAATAACCCAAATCCCATCAACAGGGAATGAATAAACAAATTGTGGTATATATATGCATACCATCTGTAACAAGAAAAAAGTGAATCACTCACTGACATGGACAAATCTCAAAATAATTATGCTTAGTAAAGGAAGTGAACCAAAAAGGAATACATGCTATAAGAATCCATGTATATAAAACTCTAGAAAATGCAAACTAATCTATAAAGAAAGAAAGCAGATCAGCGGTTCCCCCCGGAGAGTGGGGAAGTGATTAACAAGAAACATGAGAAAACTTTAAGAGGAGAGAGAGAGATGTTCCCTCTCTTGGTTGTGGATAGTGATGGTTTCGTCGATATGTACATATAACAAAATTTGTCAAATTATACATCTTATGTGCAGCTTATTATATGCCAAGTATACCTTAATAACGCTTTTTTAAAAATGTCTTAAGATTCTACAGAAGGCAGAGGAGAAAATCTCATTTAGAAATCTGGTTTTCGAAGTTGCATAATTTGCCTGGTACCCAGGTTCATGTGCTCGACTAACCCTAAGATACTGGCTGAAGGCATCTGATACACAGCTCAACGTTCTGGTTTGCAGAGAGCATCTGGAAGAACCCAAGGTAAGCGCCGGGTGTCCCAGGTAAAATCCCTTCTAAGAAGGGAAAATGAACATGCCTACCGTGTAAGCAACTACAAAGATTTCACTGGGCAGAGTGACATAGAATCCTTGTTTGGGCCAGTGCTGGCCTTCAGGTGCTCGTGGCACCTCTCCGACTTCTCCACCTCCTTCCAGGTCTTCGGAGGGACTGAGGACCCCCTGGGGAAAGCTTCTTGTACACAATCATGTAGTCGCTCACAGACATGCAACATTTGGCAAACGCTGGGCGGTGGTGCTGGCACGGACCCTGGTTATTCGAGAGAGAATCAGTCATGTTGGAAGGAGTTTGGCCAGAGGTGCCAGGCTCAGCCACAGGACCTGAAGACCAGGGCTGGGGGTGGTTCTGGGCAGAGCATGGCAGCGGGGTCTTGGTGCTGCTACAGACGTGAGCCCTGGGGAAGAATGCAGTTTGTGTGTTTCTTACGTGAACGGAATCATCCCATCGACACCAAAGCCTGTGCTCTTAATGATGTACCCTATCGACCCCCAGACCAGCATTCTGCAAACCCCTGACCACAGGCCAAATCTGACCCACTGCCTATTTCTATAAATAAAGTTTTATTGGAATACAGACACCGCCATTCGTTTACATTTGGTCTGTGGCGGCCATACTACTAAGAGCCGAGTTGCATAGTTGTATGCTTATGACAGAGACCACGTGACCTGAAGAGCCTGAAATGTGTATTATCTGGCCTGTTATGGAAAAGGTTGCCAGCTCCTGGCCCTACACGTCAGGCCTTATTATGATGTGAATGATCTGTTTAACCAGAAGAAGTTTAAAGCATTTTATTTAAAAGAAACAGATACAGAGAGATGGATAAACAAAATGTGATATATATATTTCATTAAATATATGTAATGGGATATTATCAGCCTTAAAAAGAAAGGATATTCTGACACAGGCTACAACACAGGACACTGTGCTCAGTGAAAAAGCCAGTCACAGAAGGACAACTACCGTAGGATTCCACTTCTTGGAAGTCCCCAGGGTGGTCACATTCACAGAGACAGAAGGAGAATGGCGGCCTCCAGGGGCCGGGGGAGGGGAGTGGAGAGCGTAATGAGGGCGGAGTTTCGGTTTGGGAGAATGCACGTTCTGAAGATGGATGGATGGTTGCACTGCCGTGTAACTGCATTTAATGCCACAGAACCGTACACTTAAAATGATAAAGTTGGTCCATTTTATGTTAGGTGTATTTTACTACAACTTTGAAAAAGAAAGAAAAGGAAGAGCCAGATATGTGATGAAGTAGGATGTAGTTTTCCATGGGCTTTTTTTTTTTT
>PVJI01000281.1:0-66851 GCA_004026765.1 Micronycteris hirsuta | reverse complement strand
GTGGCCCAGGCAGGCTGGCTCTGAGACCTACTGGCTTTGTGACCTTTGGCAAAGCACTCCATGGATCTGAGCTTGTTGCCCGGTGTGTAAATGGGCTACTAATACCTGGGAGGAGGCCATGACTCATGAAGGAAGGGGCGTACAAAGCACCTGGGGGCTCTCCTGTGCTAGATTCTAGGTCATGGTCTTGCAGTGTGAGCTCAAATCCTCATGTCTCAGCCGACCTGAGGGCTCTAGGCAGGAAGACGATCCTCCAAGTCTTCTCCAAAGACTGCCCACGTACACCTCACACGCTGGGGGGTTCTTTACTGTGAGGGTGGTCTGGGTGAGGCTGTCAGGCACCTGTTCGGGGCACCAGGGGGGCAGCATCTGTTCAACCCGCTCCATTCTGTGCCCACAGCCCCGTCCAAGTGTTGAATGAAGCTGTCGCAAGAAATCCCACTGTTTGGCTAACTTCTAAGTGACATAGAGCCGGGTGGGCGCAGCCCGGGGCAGCACTGATTATTGTGACAAGCTGACGTGCAGGCTGAGTTGTGGAGTGACAGCCACAAACTTGTCAAGATGGAGCTTTCTATGCTCAAAAGTGAGAAGAAATAACAGAGCTAAAGAACCGGGGGAGACTGTGACCCATAAACAGGACTTCTGAAACAGAAGACACCCTCCTTGTGGCCCCACACGGAACTGTGCCTGTCACAGCTGCTCCAGGGCTCCCTGTCTGGGGGTGGCCCAGGGCTGACCACTCTGAGAGGGTGTCTGGAAAGGGGCACTCCCCACGGAGCAGCCCTAGAAAGAGCACAGTCAGCCAAATTCTTGTAGGGCTCCAGGGATGTTGCCTTCAGACAGAATCTAGACCTGGGGGGACTTGGCTGTAATCAGATTCCCTTCCTTTGGAGCTAGGAACAGGGTGCATGGCGGGCACTGGGTTGGATGTCAGAGGTAGAGAGACAGGAAAATTGACTTGCCTGATGCCTTTGTGGTAGGGAATGCAGACACAGACAACCTGGTCTTCTTCCTCATGCTGACCTTCTTACCAGAAACAGAAGCTGAAACCTAGAAATAAAAACAACAGTGTTTCTTCAGGGGTTTTTTAAATTAATAAAGCATAAAAGCAAAAGATAAAATGAAGTCCATGGCTCTGGGTTAAGTCTTCTCATCTGATTCTCAATCAAGTCAGGACGAGTTTGAAAGGACATCCACTGTTCTCCTTCTGATGCGGTTGAATCATCAAATGACACTTTGTTGAAAATATTAAAACCTAGGGGTCACGCCAAACTCAGCTTGAAGGCGAGAAGACATTCTTTCGTCTTAGCACAAGTGCATATTTGGAATTGCAAATGCAAATTCTTTGGAGACAGACTTGCCTTCCTGGCCGGCAAGTACAGACAGAACATTTGAAAGCGGGGCTTGCTTTAATTTTTGACAAGAGTTAGGAAGAGATACTCTTCGCAGTTTGAGAGAGAAGGAGAACGAAAACCAGCTCGCGGGTCAGAGTGTGTGGAGGGAGGGCGAAGGTGGGGGCTGGCTCTGGAAGGAATCATCTGACTCAGTTTCTGCCTCTGCTGGAGGCTCTCCCTGATGTTAAGGCGGGGGATAACGGGGGTTACAGAGGAAGTCCATGGCAATGGTACAGGTACCTAGGAACTTGGCAAGCAATCTGAATTTTTCCAGAGGAGGAGAGGAAGCCACAGAGGCTTGGGTTCCTGGAAACTTATTGTAGTTACCTGTTTTCCGGAATTCATCCAGCCCTGGGCCTCACGGTCCAGCTGAAGTTTTGAAGGGCTCATAGGAAGCTGCCCTTAGGCGAAATCTAGACCGGAGGGATGTGGCTGTGATCAGAACTCCTTCCCATTAGAGTTTGGGTAAGGGCGCATGGGGGTGGGATCAGCCTCTCCACCCAGCCTTTGTCTACCCATGCTCTCTCAGCTGTGAACCCTGAGCTCACACCACCCTGGGAAGACCAGGAGAAGGAAAACTTTGGTTAGATATGCACCAGGGACCTGGACTTGACCTTGAGTCTTCCCATCAAACCATGTTGGAGATGAAGAAAGTCAGGTTGAGGTGGGGTCAAGTAACCTGCCCAAGGTCCCCCAATGAATGAGCAAAGGGCAGAATCAAGATTTCGCATGACTCTGTTTGACTCTGAAGTTCTTGTCCTTTCTTCTGTACTGAGTCACCAAAGTGTATAAGAAAAGATAAGGAAATGTCCAATAGCCAGATTAAAGTCACTCAGAAGAAATGAAACTGAAACACACATGTCCCAGTGACCTAGTTTGGGCCACTTCCACTATGGACAAGTGACTGCTTTCATGGCTCACTTACATTTTGTGACTAAGGAAAATCCTAGTATGGCCAAGATAAATGTCTTGATGCCTCCTAAGCTCTCACTTGTCCTTTGAAAAAGTTAAGATGGAATTCACATGCCATAAAATTCACTCATTAAAAGTTGTTATGGGTATATTCGCAAAGTTGTATAACTACTACCACTATATAATTCCAGAATATTTCATCAGCCGTAAAGGAAATTCTGTACCCATTAGCAGTTACTTCCTACCCCACCTCTAACCCTCAGCTCTTGGAAACCACTCATCCACTTTTTGTTTCTGCGCATTTGCCAATTCTGAACATTTCATGTCAATGAAATCATACATGTGGCCTGTTATGTCTCACTTCTTTCGCTTCAGCTAATGTTCTCAAAGTTCATCCGTGTCAGAGCTTGGATCAGTTATTCACTCTTTCTCATGGATGAGAAATACTCCCTTGCAGGAACCACTTGTATTCATTCATCAGTTGATGGAAATGTGCAACATGTTCCATCTCTGGGCCATTATGAATAATCTCAATCCGAGAATTCATGTACAAGTTTCGTGTAAACATTTGTTTTTAGTTCTCTTGGGTACATACCCAAAAGTGGAATTGCTGAGTGTTATAGTAACTCTATAGTTAACTTTGTGGAACCACCAAACTATTTTCCAAAGTGACGGCCCCATTTACATTCCCACCAGCAATGTACAAAACTTCCAGTTTCTCCATATCTTTACCGATATGTGTTATTGTCCATCTCTGTTACTATAGCTATCACGGTGTGTGTGAAGTTGTGTCTCATTGTGACTTTTACTCGCATTTTTCTAATGACTAATGGCATTGAGCACTGTGTGGTTATTGGTCATTGGAATGCCGTTTTTGGAGAAATACTTACACAAGTCCTTTGCCCATTTTCTAATTGTATTGCTTGTCTTTATTTCTCAATTGCCAGGGCTGTGGACACTGGACCTTATTAGATGCATGATCTGCAAACATTTTCTCCCATGCTGTGGATTATATTTTTACTTTCTTGATAGTATCTTTTGAAGCACTTAATTTTGATGAAGCTCAATTTATCAATTTTTTTTGGTTGCTTGTGCCTTCGGTGTTCTATCCAGGAAACCATTGCCTAATCCAAAGTCATGAATATTTATACCCATGTTTTCTTCTAAAACCTTTAGCTCTTACATTTAGGTCTTTGACCATTTTGAGGTAATATTTGTATATGGCATATGATATTCTTTTGTAGGTGGACATCCAGTTACCCCAGTGCCATTTGTTGACAAGACTATTCTCTCCCCATTGACTTGCCTTGGTGCGTTTGTCTAAAATCAATAATTAGGACACATCACTTCAGTGCATGGATTTATCTCTGGACTCTTAGTTCTATCCCATGGGTCCACAGGTTTACCCTTACGCCAGGATCACACGATCCTGATCACTGTTGCTTTGCATACAATTTGAAGTCAAGAAAGTGTGAGTCCTCCAACTGTGTTCTTTTATTTTTCCAGATTGTTTTGGCTTTTCTGGGTCCCTTGCACTTTCATATGAACTTTAGGGATTGTATTCTCATATGTCAATTCCTGAAAAAAGGCCAGATGTAATTTTGATCCCAAGGCCTTTTATCTCTGACAAGGGCAAGGGAGGAAAGCTGTGGGCAGGTGGAGGAACTTTCTTCACACATCGTTGATGGGAACAGAAAGTGTCTGTCCTCCAGACTAGCGGTCTCACACAGGCTCACAAAAGCTGATAGTGGCAGGGACTCTCTGCTGACCGCTGAAGGACACAGGGTTTCCATCCAAGCCTACCCCAACGGGGAAGCATTTTACATTTGCCTATTCATTATTCCATGGCCACTTGCAAAGAAATGAACTGATTTCCATCCAATTCAGTCTATCACAAAGATTAGCAAAATGCACAATGAGTTAGATTTGGAGTTTCTCATACCACCTTGAAATTAAATGGCATGTATTCTGTGATTTTTTAACCAAAGTCACTGAAATTTGACCAAGGTTATGGGAGTCTGAGCCAAACTAAATCACCATTAATTACTTAAAGGAACAATTAATTATATGTGAACACTCACTGATGTGGACTTGTGTTCTCATTTTGAATACAGATTCTTGGGTTTCTCTCAGCTCTGAAGTTCTCTAATTTCAGTTATCGGCTGGGTTACCACGAGCAGCTCCTTCCTATCTCAAGTCCTTCCTCAGTGCATGAGCCGCCACTTCCGTGGTGACCCTCACTGAAAGGGACTGGACACAGTGACGAAAGGGGATGTGCCCTGTTTGAGCAAATCCTGCCACTGTGTGAGGTTCTCTAAGACGAGAGAGCAAATGTCTGTCAGAGAGGGGAGACTTCACTTTAGTGACTCTTGGACTGTTCTCATACGTCTTTAGGTTAATATTTCAATTCAAGGGGAAGCCCCTCTTGTAGGAGCACCAATACGGAGCTTTCCTGGGGTCCCACCGATTGAACCAAGCTCATATAACTCCTTCCCAAGCTCTAGAAGTCTTCTTATTGACTTTAGGCTCAGAACAATGCCAAGCAAGCATCCTTTGACCCTGACCCACTAGAAACTTGCAGTTTATATCAGAGGAAGACAGTTTGTGTGGGACCTATTGTGCCAACTCCCAACAATTAGCAGTGATTTATTAGTGCATTGTGTTGAGAAGAATTCTGAGGCTGAGTTTCAGGCTCAGCAAGAAAAAAAGTGGCATGACGACGTATGTCCAGGAGAGGGCCCAGAGGCATAGATTCTATATATTTGCCATCCCTCATCAACACATAACATATATGTATATGTTCACTGATCTATAAACTCCAAAGTAACTGGAAAGACTCTCAAATTGTCTTTCTACTGCACAGTATTTCTAGAATGAATGATGTCTCACACATAGGCACAGGCACAATGCTTTTTCAAATACAAATAGATATACTAATAAAATGCAAGCTTCTTTCAAAGAATTACTCAATTCAGAGTGGACTTCTTTCATCATACATGATTTCTGTCCACAGATAGGAAAAGACTAATTACCACTCTATGAGGATCTGAAAGATATTTAAAAGATGTCTTCGTCGCAAGAAAAGTGGAACCCACTGCTATACAGCCTCCTCATGGGCAAAGGCTGAAGGGCAAACAGAGATATCAGGCATGATTATGTCACGATGATTCGACACGGATCCACCCACTGAACGAATGGCTGACATTACGCCCTGACACTAGCACCGTTTTCCAAAAACCAGGTAAGCTTATTGCCTTGGAAAGGGAGGTCCTAATGCAATAAACGAACCCCATCCCAGAGGAATAGTAATGATAATGATGATGATGATAGCAAGTTCCTTGAGATAAGAAGGTGACCCCACTCCAATCTCTTCCCAATTCTGATCTCACAGAATGTCACAACCAAGGGCCCTTGGAAAGGTCTGCCTCCGTGGTTCTCAAACAGTGTCTCATAGTGCCAGATTTCTGGCCACAAAATCTTACCCAGAACCAACAAATATAAAACAGATAAAAGAGTAGCCATTACGGCTGCTGGGAGGATGAGGTCCCCGACTCCTCCGTGTTGGACATCCCGGGGTCCCGCACAGCTATGCCTGCGTCTGCCAACCCTGGGTACCAATAGCATCCAAGCCCCGACCTCCCGGCCACCTTTACCATGCGGGGTAAGGCAAGCAAGACTCCCCATCCTCAGCCCCCACTCTCAAACCAAACCTTATCTCATATTGCTTTGACAATGCCCCAGCAAGCCGGACAAGCCGTCCTCTTTCCACATTGGTGGCGAAAAACAGCCCCTGCATGGTGCACTCCCTGGAACCTGATGTCAAAGGGGTGGCTGGCCAACCCTGGAAGCCTCCTACCATGAATCCTCCCACGTTTTGAATTTGCCTATATCGTTTTTTACAGGTAAAAATCAAATGATAAAATGCAGGCATCTTGTGCCTTGTTTGTCACTTGTATCTTCAGTGTAAAAACTACCCAGAAAGTCTGCCTCTGAGCCCCTTCCTTCCTTCCTTTCCCCCCTTCCCTCTTTCCTACTCCGTTTTCCTCCTTTGAGCCAGGTTGGGTCAGCCTTGCCTGAGCCAGCCCCTGCGGTCTGTGGCCCCAGCAGCCCGCAGAGCAGCGAGGGCCCTATTCCATTCCACGCCACCCCCCGGGCAGTGCCTTGGCAGAGATTTGAAACATTTCTATTTAAATGACATTTGAACAAACGCAAAGGGGTTCGGTTGTACGTCAATCACATTCCCTAGGACCCAGTTGGGAGCCGGGTCCCTGTGGACAGTGCTCACGGAGTTCCCTCTGCTTTCTGATTTGAATTGCTTTGTTCTCCATCCAGGAGGGGGGAAAGAGGGGGATGCATTTGGCCTAAAATGAAACATTTCCCTTTTAAGTCAAAAACTTGAACATGGCTCGAAGGAGAGAGTTTAAGCTCCATAATCCCAGGTCCTGAGCAAAAGCAGTAACAAGCCTGCAATTTCCTTTTTGGAGGAGAGAAGTCAGAGAAAGCCACTGGGCTGAGCAGACCGGTGCCCTCCGTGAGCTTGCCCAGAGCAGGCATGTCACATGTTCCCGGGGCCACCGCGCAGAAATCCCATTCTACAAGGCAGCTAAGACTGTTTCCTTGCTGGGTCTCTGCAGATACGCTCTGCATTTCAGCTGTTGGGGTGGGGGAAGCCACAGGGGCAGCTTCTCTGTGGCTCCCAGGTCTTGCTCCACTTTCCGTGTCTGTGTGGGTCCCACCCACGGTGCCCATCACCACCCCAGCTGCCCCTGGTTCCTACCGGACCTCCTGCCGCCCTGTAACCTGCCTGATCTGCCCACGGTCTTTCTTCTGTTCTCACCAGCCAGCCATCACCAAGTGAGGGAGCCACCAGGGAGCAAGGTGGGTGTCAGGTCTTGGCATAAACCCCCCAACTCCCCAAGTTTGGGTTTTCTTCCCCCACACATCAGAAAATTGGACCAGATCACACACTCTAAGTTATCATCCATTTTGAAAATTGTTGGAATCACCAAGTAATAGCACTTAGAGAGCAAGTATTTAAGTGTGATTTTCTCATTTTCCTGATGAAAAATAAGACCTCTGGCTGACCCTCAGCCTCCAGGCCTGGAGATGTCTTGCTGATTTGACCTTGACCTAGTGTTTCAGGCCCTTGTTCTCCAAAGGCCTTGTGCCAGTTATTTAAACTCAGTCAATGTTTGTTTAATTAATGGGAAAATGTAGAGATGAGTGGGTGAACAGATGAATGAATGGATGAAAACTATCAGGCGAACAAATGTTTTCCCTCCGCCCAGGGTTTGCTATCGCAATAAGAATCACAGCAGTAGCAGGTGTCAGAGGCACAGCCGAACCAACCCTGTGCGCCCCATCCTTCCGGTCCCAGCCATCGGTTCCTTTCTCTCAGGGCCAGACCTGCCTCTAATTTATCCATTTTGGTGAAGGAGAAGGTATTTTACATGGTGATTTCACGTCCTTGGAACCTTGAATCTTTTCTCTAAGGAGAGAATTGAAAACTTCTGATTCAATTTCTCTATGTTAATATTTATATAGGAAGCTCACTAGGTTAATCAGGACATTTTTGGTTGCGAATGCCAGAAACTCAATTCAACCTGGCTTAGGCCCCAAAGGAAATGTATCAGTGTCTATAAACAAAACCTCCAGAGGTGGATTTGCCTTTGTGTGTAGCTGAAGCCAGGTCTGTAAACAATGAGATCAGAAATCTTTTTCTCTCTTCATTTCTCAGCTTTGTTTTCCTCAGTTTTGACTTCACTCTTAGGCAAGCTCTTAGGTGTGGAACCTTAAAAAAGATGCTACACACCAAGTAGCTCCGAGCTTCCTAGGTCCTTATAGCCAGGGATCACAGTGAAATGAGTAGTTCTAAGGTCCCAAGGCTGACTCTGATAGGCCTAGCTTAGGTCAGGTGACTATTCCTGAACCAATCACTGTGATCGGAAAAAATGGAATAAATATTCTGATCAGTCAAGCCAGGATTATAGTGGTGGTTGACTGAGAGTGCACAAAATGAAAAGGGAGGGCTCTATTGTATATTCAGAAGGAGGGAAATGAAGGACACGGAAAAAATGCCACCTGGCCATTACACTGCCTTACCCATACTGCCTCAGGCCGCAGCTCTATTTTTCTCCTTAGGACACATTTATCTTCATCAGCGCTTTAGGACTTGTGAAGCCGTTCTGAGACCATGGCAAAAGGCTGTGACAGATTGCATTTTCCAAAGATTGCTGTAATAATAATCTTCTTTCCCACATGATCCTCTAGAAACTTGGTACTCCCCCTCCCCTTGAACCTGGGTGGGCCTGATGGCTGCCTGTCCAATAGTATATATCAGAAGTGACACTATATGACATCTGTGTTTAAGTCATAACAATGCCATGTATTTCTGCCTTGTTTGTAGGGATGTTCACACTTAGACTGCGACCACCATACTGTGAGGAAGCCCAAGCAACCTGTGCAGAGGCCCTTAGGGACAGAAACTGAGGCCCATAGATTCAGCTGAGACTGAGCACCCAGACAACAGCCATATTGATGAGCCATTTTGATAGGGAACCCTTCAGCCCCCAACTGAGTGCCCCCAGCGGGGCCATGTGAAACAGAAGAGCTCTCCCCACCAAGCCCTTCCCAAATTGCAGACACGTGAGCAAAACAGATGATTCCATTGTTTTAAGGCCCTGGTTCGTGGCTGGATCCACAGCACTAGCTGACAAATAGGAGTCTTTTAACAGGGATGGAGACTGGAAGCCTGAGCTCACAGTGCAGCCACCATTCCCAATGCCTCTTCCACCCCCTTGGGTGGGTGATAAATTAGCCATCACTGGTGTGGAGGAACCAATGGATGTGGAAGGTATCCCATCTGTTTTTCTAATTAGCTGTGTGGCTCCACAAAACATATGTCACATTGCAAGGCCTCCCGTGTGCCTCCAAATGTGCCAATATGAGTCCCAGGTCACAGCATATTGCAAATGTACATCTCGTAAGGCCTGGAGAGCTTTCTGTGGAGAAGATTCTCCGCAGACAGGACATGGATTCTGACTCAGGTGCTGCTCAAGCAGTCAAACTGTTTGAGGGCCTATAACCTGCCTTGCGGAGGAACCTTGACTCAGGGCATGAGCTTGCCACGTAAAGACAAACGTCCTGCTTGAAGGTGTTTAATCAGTACATTTCAGTCTAATCAGTATTAACATCAAAGCTTGAAGAAACCCAGAGCTGCTTCTGCCAAAGTGAAATTTGGCTTGAACAGTGAGGTCACCTCCAGGCAAAATTGCATTTAAGACCCTTACCCAACCTGACCCCCGCCTGGATTTCCAGGCTCCGTTCTGTCGCTCATGCACCCTGGGCTCTGGATTCCCCAGATTTCACCTGTCACTCAAAGGCATTCATGATTCTGCTCAGACCCTCTCCTCTGGGTGGAATTCCTTCTCTCCCCTCTCCCCTCTTCTAACACAACTGTTTATCTTGCATGACTCCCCTTAACAATTTTCTTCCCCAAAATAACTCCCATGACCCTTTCTGCTTGCAACATCCATCTCCCTCCACCATGTTACTCAGCCCCCTGCACGTGCACATCGTTGAGATGTGAGCTGCCCCCAGGTTTAGAGTTCCCGATGGGGGCTAAAGTATTCTGACTATCTCACCTCACAGGACGTCCAGGGGTGGGTGGTTCTGAGATAGCAGTTCAGCAAAGCCCTCTAGGAATCTGGCTTTTTTTTTCCATATTGTGAAACTCAGCATTTGACTTTTTTTTTTTTTAAGATTTTATTTATTTATTTTCAGAGAGAGGAGAAGGGAGGGAGAAAGAGCAATGTATTGTTGCCTCTCACATGGTCCTCATTGTGGAGCTGGCCCGCAACCCAGGCATGTGCCCCGACTGGGAATCGAACCGGGACCCTCTGGTTCCCAGCCTGCGCTCAATCCACTGAGCCACACCAGCCGGGCAGCATTTGACTTTTTATCCTTGGTCTTGTCTCAGTATAACTGCCTGCGCCCCAAATGCCATATCTGCACACAGCCATTCTCAAGTCAGGAAGAAGGTGCCAGACCCACCTGGAAAGCGCTTCTCCCAGTACCTCGTTGGTCAGATCTGGTTACATGCCCACCGCCAAACAATCCCCAGAAGCGAGGATTACATTTGGCACGGTCCGATCATGGTTTATCTCTTGGGACTGGGAGGGAACCACCTGTCCTAAGAATATGGTCACCTGAAAAATCTCAGGGCTCTAGAAACACAGGAATAACGAAAAATCATTGTTGGGTAAGCCAACAACAAGTAGTGTTTTTTTTCTCTTATCATATAATATAATTGCTAGTTTTCTGTATATTACTATCTTCTCAGCTGGGCTGAGCTCTCAAGGCGAAGAACGATATTTTATTTATCCCTGCGTTCACAGCTCCACATCCGGAACCTGAGGCTTTGAAGAAACTCAGTAGATAGCGCCTGAATAAAGACCAAGTTCATTTTGGAGTCTTTAGGAATTCTGGAGAATGTAGTCAGTTTGGAATTCATTTAGGGAAGCAAATTTGCCGCCCCAAGAGGTGCCTCTCTGGCATGAGGATTCTTGTGTTTTTAAGAAACAAAAGGCTCCCCTGAGATAGCACCAGAGAATCTAAGATAGGAGGCCTGCCCTGGGAAGCACTGTCACCACAGGTGACCACAGTGTAACATGAACTAGGTGTGACCAACAGGGAGGAGCCGAGCAAGGCGCTTTGATCAAAGTCCTCTCCGAGACCCACTGGAGGGCCCAGCAAACACTTGTTTACTAACCCTTAGCTCTTTTCATCTCCCAGTGAATTATCTTTCTTCTCTTTGAAGTCCCAGGTCCCTGCCACTGTCTCCTCCTTAGTCCATGTGACATACAGAACTCATTTTGCCTCACTGTCTTTAGAAGGCTCTTGCTTCCATGATTCCCCGTGTCTGTCTTATGTCATTTTCATTATTTGACCAACCATAAGAATCAAGAAGGGAAGGGGGAATTTTCCCCTCCCCCATAGAGTCCTCCCATGTTGCCCCTCCCCACCCCACCGCCGCCAAAAAAACCCCCTCACGAGTCCAGTCCTTCTCACTTCTTCTTGGCTACTCAGGGGAGCACCTTGGAGGCACCTGAGTAACAGTAGTTTCTGTTTTCTCAGCATTGTTCCCTCCCCCCAAATTCCTGTGAAAGACCCCAGATCCCTGGTTGCTGATAAAACAGTCTAATCACAGAAGCCTATCCCGTGGTAAGGACCGAGACCCCGAGCTGCCGACAGCCATGCTGTCTGCCCGAAAGAGAGGAGCTGCCCCAAGCGAGGAGCAGAGATGGGGGCAGAGTGGGGGTCTGAGAGCCAAGTCCTTGGGCCTCTGCTCTGAGGTGCTTGGAGCTGCCCAGGATCTCTCGAATCGAGACCCACTACACATCCTGCAAAGCAGAAAATGCCAAGCACTGGCAAAGAGGGAGAGCGACTGGAAAGTCTTGCACACGCCGGGTGGGGCCGTAACGTGGTGCATCCACTTTGGAAAATGGTCTGATGGTACCAACCAGAGCGGAGCACACAGATACCCTATGACTGAGTGAGTCCACGCCTAGGTATACGCCCCAAAGAAATGCACACATATGTTTAACAAACAATAGGAATAACAACAGGAACACTCAAATGCCCATCAGCAGTCCATACTGATGATACAGTTACTCAATGGATACTGTACATTGATAAGCACAATCAAAACTTATATAATCCACCCTGGCTGGTGTGGCGCAGTGGATTGAGCGTGGGCTGGGAACCGGAGGGTCCCGGTTCGATTCCCAGTCAGGGCACATGCCTGGGTTGCGGGCCAGGTCCCCGTGAGGGCCATGTGAGAGGCAACCATACATTGCTGTTTCTCTCCCTCTCTGTCTCCCTCCCTTGCCCTCTCTCTAAAAATAAATAAAAATAAAAATCTTTAGAAAAAAAAAAGCTTATATAATCCTCATGGATAAATCTCATACGTATACCATATGATCCACTGATAGAATGTTCAGACAGTTCCATCTACGTGAAGTTCAAAACCAGGAAAACTAATCTTGGGTGGTAGACGTCAAGGTGGTCACTTTACCTTTACGAAGGGACAAGACAGTAGAAGGGGCTTCTGGGGTCCTTGAAATGCCCGTTTCTTCACTTGGGAGCCGGTGACATGGGCGTACTCACTCTGAGAAAATTCATCACGCTGCAACCTGCTTTGCTGTGTGAGCTTATCTATACCTGTCAAACTTCAACAAAAAGGTGCCTTAAAAACTTAAAAAATAGCCTAGTTCGGAAATGACACCTCGTAGATCCACATGGACGCGATCCATGTGCCTTTGTCTTCTCCTAACGGCTCAGTGCTCTCAACGATTCTTTCACTGCCGCATCCGTGTAATTCGTTGTGGCACGATTCCCCTCCGCGCCACACGGACAGCTGTGTCTCCAGGCCCCCTGCCAGCCGGCTCTTTGCGGGGACTCTGCCGCTGATTGGCAGGGCCAGCTCTGCTCAGCACCTGTGCTTGGCGCACCTCACGCCCACCGGTCCAGAGGCTCCGGCTCATTTTGTGTTTAGCAGGGAACGTTCCCCTGACGGACAAAGGCGAGATGGAAATGACCCGGACGTGGAGTCCAATAGACCTGGGCCATCGGCGCGTTTTTGCCACGCGAGCTCAGTTGCTTCACTTCTCTGAGCCTCAAATTTCTCATCTGTAAAGTGGAATCATCCTAGTGCCTGCCCCACAGGGCAGGGGTGAGGCACGAACAGGGTAATACAAAGCGGCCAGCCCTGTCCGGCATATTGAACTTCCTTAGTAAATAAGTGTAAGCTATTGTTGTTGTTGGAGAAGGAAATCAAATAACTTTTTTTCTTCCAAAATTAATTAGTGTTCAACTGCAAACAAAAAACAAAAACAAAACAAAACAAAAAAAAACATGGCAAGCATAGGAAATCATCCAGAAGGGAATAGAAATCACTCCGTGATAAAGGCCCACAGTTTCAGGTGGGCAGGAAGAGGATCTTTATTTCTTCCAGTTCAGCTGGATTTCTGTCGTGAGCCTGCCTCCCAGAAGCTTGGTCTCAGCAGTTCAGTCCCCCTCCTTTCCTTGGGGTTCTGTCCAAAATGGGGGGAGGGGGACAGGAGGAGGAGGAGAGGGAGGAATAGAGAGAGGAAGGGAGAATAGGGGAGGAGGAGGGAAAGGAAGAGCAGGAGTAAGAGAGGGAGGAGGAAAAGAGGAGAGGGAGAAGGAGGAGAGGAGGAAGAGAAGGACGATGGGGGAGAAGAAGGGGACAAGGGGACCTGGGCCATGGACCCAGGCATCCGTCTTAGTGGTTTGCTCCTCATTACCTCTCACTCCCATCTGCAGGCACCTCAGGTTCAGTGTCTCTGCCTCGTGGGTCCCCCAGAGCATGGGAGCAAGCGAGGGGCTTGCCCAAGGACCCATCTCAGGATCCTCCCCACACAGCATCCCCTCTGTGGGGTCAGAGGCCCCTCAGGAATTGGCCTCAGATCCCTGGGTTCTTGGAGCCTCTAAACTTTGGAGGCTAACGCATCCTCCCTGTCCACAGAGCTCTGGGCAGGCTTAGTCCAGAGACGGGCAAGGCTCAGGATATTTCAGGAACCCTCCAGCCATGTCTAAGCTCTTAGCTTTCTCCCTCCCCGCTTTCCAACACACCACCATCCTTCTCCCCACCCATCAACCATCCCTCCCTTGACCCTGTCAACCCCAGAGGATCTTTTTCTAGGGTGGGGCTAGGGAAAAGTTTACCCATCAGCCCTGAGACCTTTCTGTTTTAAGCCCCACACCCTGTGCCTTTTCTTTCCCACTGCTCTCTCCTCGGCACGTCCCTGCCCTGAGGCAATAAGCTCCAAAGGGCAGAACTTTAATACAGAGGCCCCCGGTCAGGACGAGGTTCAGCAAAGGCTAAAAGGAAATGGCAGATACAAAAATATCCCTTAATATTTTAAAGATACTCTCTACACATGCACACACCAACCAATATGATACAGCTTTGTGACCTCAGTTTTCCACTTAGACACAGACTATGGGCCCATTCTTTATCAGTGTGGCATTCTTATTGACCACATACTATGTCATTGCACAGAGGAGCCGCCATTGACCTCCCATACCCAGTGTTGGAGAAATAGGTTATTTCTAAGTCCTTATTATTGTAAATACTACTACAATGAACATCCCACAGGCGTGCCACTCTCTAGCTGTGGGTTCAAAGGCAAGGGCAAAAACCTCTCTAAGCCTCATTCTCCTGGGTTATAAAACCTTGGCAATCCCTCCCGGACTCACTGAAAGAATTCAATGAGATAATACTTCTACAGTGCTCAGCAAATCCCTGCTCAAGAAAAGATGATAAAGATGATTATACTGGTGATAATGACCACATGACTTCTTACAAATCCATGTTTTCCTCACAATAAACACCTGAAAACAAAACTGCTGGGCTCAGTGATACATACGCTTTCTAAAGTCTGCTGACAAACACCTTGATTTACCCTTCCTCCTCCCTGCCCGAGCCCCCTTCCCGGGCCGGCACATTGCTCTCACCTGTTGTGCGTGCTGAGTGCAAAGGGCTCTCAGGTGCGCAGCTATCCCGGAGAACCGCCTGGGAAGTGCCTAGAATGTTAGCTCGCCCCTGAGGGCAGTGCACAGCCAGTGGCAGACTGACAGAGGGTACACAGGCCAGCCCCCTGACCTCAAGGTGGGCCCACCAGCAGTGCCACTCACCTCCCTGCCTCCCCTTGGGATTGGGCTGAGATCAGACTTCAGCGGAGCCATGTCTGCTGGACTTCTTCCTCTACCTTCCTTCGCTTCCTCAGAGGTTTTTCTCCTAAAAAGCCTCCCTCAATAAACAAATCACTTGCAGGAGAATCCCTTCTATCAAATCCCTCCTTAGACATGCTCTCAACAGTAGTATTGGAAGTGGGCAGGTGGGAGATCTTAGGTGCTTTATGCCACATGACTCTTTAAAACTACCCTACCTCAGAGCTTGATAGGATGGAGGGGTGTGCGGGCGGGATGGTGTTCTCAACCCTGGAACAGCCCTGCTCCGAATGGTTGCATCTTCCTGGACGTATGCTCAGGGTGCCCTCAGCCAGGGAGGCCAGCAGAGTCTCGGAGGAATAGTAGGAGCAGATAAGCCACGCAAGGACATGCAAGCCAGTGTTGGAGAGGGGGATGCACGGTTTCGCTGTCATTCACAAAGACAGGCCAGGGAAGCTGGAAAAGAGAACCAGAACTGGGGGACCAGGAGCGGTGAGGGGGTGGGCGGGCGGGAGGAGAACACAAAGGTGGTTGAGACAATGTTCAGAATGGGGCCAAGGGGAAAGGTGAACAGTCTGACCCAGTTCACGTATATCCGTTTAACAAGAATGCTCGCATAATAGGAAAAATAATACTATACCGCCTGGTACTGCCTTTGGGTTGACAAGCCAGTATCTTTAATCCTTCTCTCTCTCTCTCTCTCTCTCTCTCTCTCTGTTTCTCTCTGTCTCTGTCTCTCTCTCTCTCTGACTGAAGCACCCACCCGCGCGGCCTTCTGCTCAGTCCACACTGGTAATAGTGACAAGACTTTGATGTCCTCCTCATTCAACAGAATGTTGTTTAGTTCAAAGTGAAGAACAGAAGCGATTCTTTGCTTTTAAATTATTAGCTCCCTAAGTCTTCTGTAATGATATAGTTTGACTGAAGTGTGCAGTTTATTAACTACATAAAGACGACATTATCAGAGCGGAGAAAGGGCGCTGCGAGTTCCGCCTTTCAGCCTAGCAGCGGGGTCCTGGAGACTTTGATCTCAATCAATGCTAAATGTCTTTGTGAGATAGAGAGACAGCTGAAATTATCTTTGGCATGGCGGCAGCATCAATTATTCAAGCCCCTTTCCTTATGAATTAAAGTGTTCTTCAACTTCTACCCCACTTGTGGGCCTGGGTGTGTTTTTTTTCTTTTATTGTGTTTTTCCAGTTATTCCAGGAAAGGCACTTGGAATAAATCTCCAAGCCTTCGCTCATCATACTCCAGCTGACCTTTGAAAATCTACATCCACTCTTCCTCCCCCTCCTCCTTCCCAATTGCTCTCCCCACCCTCCCTCCCAACCCTGGTCTTCTTGGAGGTGACCCCAAGGACTATTCAGAGAGAAGGGGGGCATTGTTTCTCCTTGGCTTCGTGCCAGGGTGGTCAGCAGAGGCCAATGAAGTAGTCCCTTAACAAGAAGTGTTGGTCTGAAATCCGATGAAACAGAGGCATCCGCAGGCCGTTGGAGATCCTCCTGGCTGACCTCTGCTGCTTTCTGTGCCTCCCCAGGAAGAGCTCTGCTGTTCGACTGCCCTTGCGATGGAGAGCCGGCTCTCCTTCACACACCCACTTTCCGGGATGGTGATTTTCAAACTGCAGACTGAGATCCGTGAGTGGGTCATTTAATCAGTTTCATGGATCGTGTCCAGCAGAATAGGATAGGAAAGAAAATATCAGAATGCATTTGATAAGTAAGTATTCTTGAAAGTTTTGTTTCAGATATGAGTGCACTGAGCCGCCATATATTTTTGCCACACCCTTGCCCCAAAAGAGACCCTGAGACAAGGATTTGGGGGCAAGTAGCTTATCTAAGGGGTAATTTCAAAAAGTACTGTGTGGTAGTGGGGTACATGAGACAGGAAGGGAGCAGAAAGCCAGTGGAGTGTGTGTTAATGTCTGGGTTGCAACTATGGGCCCCTGCGGCTCAGTCCCTCTGGGGACATTCTGAGAGACCCCATGGAAGAGGCTTCAGAGCTGTCCCACCGACTGTGAGGGAGCTCATCCTCCCTTGGCCGGGGTCTCACCTGGCAACAGCTCCCTGGTACTTACAGGGCACCCTGCACATGGACCAAGGATATCCACATGGCCGCAGAGGAGGTGGTAGTCACTGCCCAGAGCTAAGCAGGATTTAAACAAAGTCACAGCAGTGGGGGTTAAAGAACGTGTACTTTTTAAATTGTAATACACACGGCAGGTGAAACAGGCACTCACATATTCTGCTGACAGTAGTCTCCCGAAAGGTAAATGATCAACAGGAATCAAGGGCCTTAAAACTTTCCTGCCACATGACCAAGCACTCCTAGTTTTAGGAACTTTTTGTAAAATGTGCCTATAAAAGTGAAAAATTAGAACTATCCCACCTAGCCAACAAAAACGGGATTAACTAAACTATGCTATATCTCTACAATTGAATATAATCCCATTATGTACAATGATGTTGAATATTTAATGTTATGGGAACGTTTTCATGACCAACTGGGGGGGAAGAAAGCAGGCATTAAACTGGATGAGGGGCATATGGAACTCTTTGTACTATGTTGGAAACTTGTCTATAAATCTAAAACTATTCTCAAATTTTTTTTAAAAAGTTTATCTAAATATCTGGAAAAGCAAGTATTTACAGTACTATCCAATTTCTGTTTGCCACTCACACCTGGAAGAATATACCTGAAGGGAATCGCAGTGCTTATCTCTCTGTGGGGGGGATTAGGGAGCTTTTATCTTCTCATTTTTACTTATCTGTATTTTCTATTTTTCTACAATGAATATGTATGGCTTTTGTCATAAAAATAAATGGAATTTATCTTAAATCATCTTAAATGTATCCTAAATATTCTTTAAGACAAGCTTAGCAACGAGGGAAGGAAGAAGGACTAGAGGAAAATAGTGCCAAGGAACGGCTTAACATTTTATTTCCATCTGTGTTCTGGTTATAAAATAATATATTCTGATTCTGTAGAAAATCTGAACGTTACGTTATACAAGTGTATTAAGCCTATAATCGCACAAAATCTTGCTTCTCACAAACGACGCCTTCGTCACAGGTGCTGCAGCTCTGCACTGCAGTACCTGGAGCTATGGGTTGGCTTCTGACCCCCAGCAGGACGTCTGTCCTCAGGTTACTAGAGCTGTTTTGCTCAAACGTGCAGAGGAAGTGGCTGGGCAGATTACACTCGAAGGACACTGTGAGGCATGACTGAGTTCCCCTGCTTGGAGTTCCCCTCCGTGATCCTGAGATCACACCCCTGTCCCTTTCCCTGACCTGCTTCCCCCACTCCTTGACTGGGTTCTCCTGCAAGCGCTTTCCGAATCAATCCCTTGCACGTGAATCTTCATCTCAGGGTCTGCTTTTGGGAGAGCCTCCTACAGTGTTGCTGTTGACGTGTTAACATATCTCCTTTCATTCTTTTTTCTATGCGTACAACAAAGGTGCGTGACTCTAACACGCAGTACTTTATGGAACAGTTAGCTCTGCACTTCCCAGAAGTCCGTGCTGAGAGAGCTACTATTGGCCTCCTGACTCATGGCATCCATGGGACTGGAAACCAATTACGGCCGGGGAGAAAGAAGCAGAGGTGTTTTCCGGCATTGAATGCAGAGGAAAATCTGTCCTGTGGATTGTAGAAAACCACTCCCTCAAAAACTTCCTGCAATGATCCTAGCGGCAAATTCCATAAGCCGAAGGCAAAGAGCCAAAGTGTTGTGGTTGAGGGAAAGAGTTCTCTGATGCTCTGGATTTTATGTGATAAAACCCAAAGATTAAGTTCAGTGTGTAATCAGGGCTTGCCCAAAAAAGGCCAGCAGGGACAACGTGGGTAATAGAAGTGAGGCGCCATGTAAGAAAAGTTACTGAATTGGGATTGCTGTCTTTTATCTAACCCTCTTACTAAGTTCTCAATTAACTTAAATCATTTTAGGGGACTCTTTTGGGCTTTTCGTATTTACAACCCTATTAGCTACAAATAATGTTTTTATCCTTTTCCAATTCCTGTCTCAACTCTTGCTGTGTTGTTCAAGAAACAATAAAATTATAAAGATGATAGTAAAAAGTAGTTATAATAAATATAAAACATCATGGCATTGGTATAGAGACAGCAGAAAGATCTAGTAAAATTTTTGTGAAAGTGTTATGTATGCAACAAATAGAACTTGAGGGAAATATAGTAAAATATACTTTGTACATACTAGATGTATTGACATTTATTTATTTATTTATTTACATGCCTGTCTTCCTAAGGAGACAGTCCGTTTTTCGAGGAAGGAGACCCTTTCTTATATATCTCGTGTTCAATCAATGTTTATGGCACTGAATGAATGAATTTATTACCTGGTTAATAAATTTCCATGAAAATGTATATTCTTTTACATCTGCTCCCCAAATACTTCTCTCTCTCTCTTCCCCTCTCTCTCTCTCCCTCCCCACACCTTACTTTGTTATATTCCCAACCAAACACTGTTTTTTTTTAATCCCTGACCCTCACTCTCTTATACTCAAATGGTTACCCAAGTCCTGTTGATTTTACTGCCTACACATCTCTCAAATCTCTCTGTTCCTTCCTTCCTCATTGCCACCTCCTACATTCAACTAACCCATTTTCCACATTGCTGCTAGAGAGAATTTTTAACCATACAAATTATCTTATGTCCTTCCTGACTTGAAATCTTGTGATGGCTTTCCACGGTCTCCAAAGACAAATCTCGTGTTTAGAATGGCGCTCATTACCTGGCTTACCCCTCTAGTTTCACCCCTGGTCTTCCCACCCTCACACCAGTGTCTGGCCGTACGGATGTCTTGCAGCATCCTAAAAATATCAGAAGAGCTAAGGGTCAAAAGCGCTCATTATGAGTTACTTAATTTTTAATGAACAAAATGTGAAAACATACGACTGGTAAATAAACTCCCTTCCTTAATTCCTTTTAAACCTGGAATACATGGGCAGAATGAAGTAATAAAAAGGTCTTTAGTGGTACAAAGTTTAGGAATCACTGTGATGCAGATGAAACATGTGTGATCGTAAATATGTATCAGGCAAAGAAAAATAATATTACTTGTATGCCCTGATCACACGCGATGGGTACAGGAGGTAGAGGGAAAAGTGGGAGAAAAAGTAGTTTAAGGATAAAGCATATTTTTCTGCCTACAACGTAGGAGTGATATTGCCAGGGGATTTCAACTCTGTCTTGGAAAGATAGGAGAATGAGTCGAAAGTCACCAAAAATGTGACCTGTGAGGTCAAATATGTAGTCAGCCTATAGGGAGAATGGACAGAAGGACATCTAATTAGACACCTAAGTCAGGGGTGGGGCTGAGGCATTGCCCTATCAGAACTCTTGTGACAGACATGCCCTGGGTGTCCTCAGTGGAAACTCAGGCTCTCAAACCACTAGTGGGTCCTCCACGCTGCTGGGCAACGCTCGGTACCCTCTGGCCGTTGTCACTCTTCTCCGGATCCTGCTTCTCTCTCCTCTGACACTCTGCTCTGTCCCTCGGGGCCTGCATCTGTCCCCAGGCCTTCACTATTGATCACGTCTGTGAGGCTGTCCACAGAAGCTACGTCGCCTGTCCTGTCTCCTCTCCCAGGGACACATTCAGCATTTTCCAACCCAGTGTCGCAAGTTTAGCTCCCCGGAGCCACTCCCCCCTCCTGGTCTCGGTCCCATCACGGGGGAACCACCTTCAACAGCCTCACTGCTGCCACCCTAGCACGGTCCCCTCACCTCTTCCGCCCTGCGAAGGCTTCGCGAACTTAGCGTTGCTTCACTTCTCAGTCCGCCCTAAACCCCGCGCCCAGATTTATTTCCTGAAGTCTGGCTTTGATGAGCCATTGCCAGGCTCAAAACCCTCCATGGCTCCCCATTGCCTATCAAATTAAGTCTCTTCTCAGCTCAGCTCTGGGGTCGCCCTGTTTAGGATGTTTCCTACTATGGTTCTTGGATGCATAGTATCCAAGAACCCTCTCTTTCCTGTCTGTCCTCTATCTCCCTCCGTGGTCCTTGTGGTTTACTCTTAACTGAAATGCTCCCTGCTTCCTCTCCATCACGTGAGGTTCGATCTAAACTCATCTATGAAACCCCGCTGGCTCCAACAGGGTGATTCTTCTCCCTTCTGAAACTCCATTCTCTTGGTCCCATTCTATTTTGTATCCTCTTACTGCACGTTTTGGAGCCCTGAAAACTCGGAAAGTCCTTGAGGGCAGAAGCCCTGAGAGCCACTCTTGTGTCCCCAGCACCAACCATACAGTAAGTCCTCCTAACCGGCGTTGAAAAAATCCTTACCTTATTAACATGGCTGAGACTCACTGAGCCAGGCCACATCTGTTGATCAACGACTCTCTTCCGTGGCTCTGCTACAAAAATCACCTGCACTTCCCTCTCAGGTCAAGCAGAGCACCTGCACCCCTCACTACAGACCCACCTGGCGGCTCCCTCTCCAGACCCAGATCTCTCGCCCTGAGGGTGTCCAGCCAACTCCCCCAGATTAAAATCTCAGTCTCAGGGCTTAGTCAACTTCTGAGGGCCTCCTCCTCTGTCTTCCTGTCCTCAGCTTCCCACTTCTGGGACAATCCCCAGGCCTAGGAACAAAGCCAAAGCTTGACCCCAAGGCAGTGTCCCCTCAGAACCAGCTCAAGAGCAAAAGCAACCCTGACTTCCCTGAGATGAAAGCTCTGTGCAGCCGTATCACCGGTGGCCTCATGCCACGCTGCTATGGCAACATGAATTTTAAGCAGACATCGGCAGATCCTGCCTCTTCTGTTTCCACAACCCTGGAGCCAGCCTGTCCAGGGTAGGACGCCCCACAGTGAGGACCCAGGATGTGCCTGAGGGTCCTGAGTCATTTTCTGGAGTTACCCTGTAGCTGACATCCTGAGGCCCGAACATGGGAAGGGAGGGGTGACTCACACTGTGTTTCCAGAGGTAGAATGCATTTTGGGGGGAGACATGGGGGCGCCAGCAGCCTCAAGAACAAAATCCAATGAAGAAGCTGCAAATAGCTCCTCACTTCTCTCCCCTCTAGGGCCCAGGCTCTTTGCCACATTTTGTACAAAGATGACTGGTGTAGTACCCAATCTCAGGGATGTCACCATCTCTTGAGGAGATAAATCGCAAACACAGATTTTGTATTGTATTGTTTGTATTGTATTGTATTGTTTGTGTTGTATTACATTTGTATTGTTTGTATTGTATTGTTTGTATTGTATTATATTATTTGTATTGTGTTGTGTTGTGTTGTTTGTATTGTGTTGTGTTGTGTTGTGTTGTGTTGTGTTGTGTTGTGTTGTGTTGTGTTGTAATGTAACGTATGTAACTGCAGTCATAGCGAAGATTCCCGTACTTCCTGTTAAGCTCTCACTGGGACGCCTGCTGCTGGTGGCACCAAACTAACACCCAAAGCCCCAGCAAAGCTGGGATGCCCCACAGTACACAGGGAGGGAGGCACATGCCCACAGTCTCTGTGACCGTCCCCACTGTCCAGTCCTCCTAGGCTTAGGACTGTGCAACCGGACAGGAGCTCTGGCGCCCTTGGCCTCGTGCCCCGCTCCAGAAGAACGTGGCCCCAGGTGGTCTCACTGCTGAGTAAGTGTTAGTACAGGCAATGCACTATTGTCACTATCAGCTCTGGGTGTGTGTAAGGAAAGATTGCCCTCATATCTTCATGTTGGCAGAAATCTAAATGTGTATGGACTTCTAGCTGGGCAATGTGGCATGGTAGATTCATCCTTAAAATATGCACGCTTTTTAACCCAGCGACCCCCCTCTTCTTTGTTTCTTCCTGGGGAGGTACTTGAGGTGCACAGAGAAGAACACACCGGGACGTTCCATACAACACTGTTTTCATGAAAAATGGGAAACAAGTTAGTGTTCAACCATGACACAAGCATAATGTATTAGTTTTCTGTGGCTGCTGTAACAACGTGCCACAAACTGAGTGGCCTAAAGTGATAGAAATTTTCCTCCCATAGTGCTAGAAGCCAAACGTCCTAGATCAAAGTGTCAGCACCTCAGCCAACTTCGGGGGCTCTGGGGCCGAGACAGGAGGACAAAGCACATCGGGGAGACCCAGTCCCTCCTGCGGCCACCAAGTCCTCCCCATGCCCCCCAACTCAGGAAAGAGCCTGCCTCGAAGTTCCCCGTTCCTTCTCCTCCAATACAGGTCTCTGAGTTTTTGAGGGGAAATCCCAGCCACCTCCCTTTGGGGATCCATGAGCCTCGGACTCCCTCTTCTGGTGAAGTGTGAGGAGGAGATTGTGCCCAGAGCAGAGGTCTGGGTCTCTGAGGCCAAGGGGAACAGATGTCCCACGTCCCCTCAGTGTCCCCAGCTCACCTTCTGGGCACTCAGGGACCTTGGAGTATTTGGCCATTACAGACTCCTTAAAAAACCTTCTTCTCTTTCCTAACACATGAGCAAGGGACACATTGTCTCCTCTCAAGCTCAATGAATTCACAGCCTCCGGGGCCACCAAGGGTCCCCTCCCCACAGGGCAAAGAGACAACCACTTTAGGACTCCTGGAGAAATTGTTCTGCTTGTCGATGTTCAACAGAAGGAAAGTAAGCACATTCCTAAAATTTTGACAGATGTGTTGGGATATTAAAATAGGGTGTTCTCTGTCTCCGTGTCTCCAGTGCTCCTAAAGGCTGAGAACACAGCTGTAGACACCAAGCACTTGCTGGGGTTTGAATGAGGTGCTTAACATATGGGCCGGGGCAACCTAGGCTGTAAAAAAAATAAAAATCCTGGTCCTCTGCCTCCAGGGCTTCTGACATGATTGGACTGGGCGTGTCCTGGGCACTGGGAGCTTTCAAGGTTCCCCAGAGGATTCTACTGTCCAGACAACATACAGAATCATCATACCAGTGACTAGGAGACGAGTGGAGAAAGAAGGTAAAAAAAATCTGCCCTGGCTTTCCTCCCTTCCCTGGACTCCCCTCGCCTGGATGCGTCTTGCCTTTGGACAAATAGATGACAGAGGCAGACACTCCTTTGTGTTTGAACTTCTTTCCTTCCAGGGTCTCTTTGTCACTAAACTTGAGCTTGAACCTTAGTTATTCCAACCAGTGAATCTTGCAGGCTTTGGCCATTGGTAGACGAGATCTATGGGGGCTTCATTTCTCTTTAAGATTCTGGGGGCTTAGGAGTGGCACCCCATAACACTAGTAATGCAAGTTCAAGGTTGAGATTCTCCTTATTTCCAGACACACTGGCTGCTAGAAGGCCGAGGGTATGGATACCTGTGCCTTCAATATCATTTTACACCCAGTTGTATAAATAAAGGCATGAAATTAATTGGCCCACTCACCTTCCAAGAAAGACCTGGCCTATTTTACTTACTCTCTTGGAGAAAGGTTCCTGAGCCCTAGATCAGTGACTCTTTTGTGAGCCCGTTGGAGTAGAATTTCTGTAGAATCAGAAATGCGATGCACTTTCCCTATGGAAGCCTGTTTTCCTGTGGGGTCAGCAAGTCCAGGTCTTGGCCATGCACGTACCCACCATTCATCTTTAGGAGAACACCGAAAGCTGACTCAGTGGCCCCCGTATTTGTGGGCCAAGTAAGGTAAGTCGTCAGAGGTTAAAATCAAATGTGGGGCTCTTGTCTACTCATTGAATTCGGAGAAAGCTGAGGATTAAAGCTTTCTTTAATCCTGAGGAGGAGGTATGATGAATGGTCAGGCAAATCACTTGAATTTTTTCTTAGGATGACTTTCCATGTATCTTTTAAGAAATGTTTTACTCACCATGTAACCTGTGCTCTCAACCTACTGTTCAACCCAAATCTGATCCCAGCAGACCCTTCAGGGCAAAGCTTCCGGACTTTGGGCCGAAACAAATGACGAGGGGGCACATGCCCAGCATCACGGGGCGTGGCCTATCATTCAGTTCCGGGTTTCTCAGCAGTGGCACTGATACCGGACCAGGTACTCTTTTGCTGCGGAGGGATAAGGACCCTTGCCCTGTGCATTGTAGGAGGTTTAGCAGCATCCCTGGCCTCTCCCCACTAGATGCCAGTAATTTCCCCAGCCAGTCTTGACAATCAAAACTGTCTCCAGACGCACTGCTCCATGTCCCCTGGGGGCAAAGCTGTCCCTAGTTGAGAACCACTGCTCTAGAGGAATTCCATGAAGCAAGGAGTCACAGCTGCATCCCCGGGGCCTAGCACAGTGCCTGCCACGTAGCAGGGGCTTGATAAAGGCTTGCTGAGTGAATAGCTGGAGGAGAGTTTGGAGCAGCGCACCAAGGCCCCAACCTGCAGAGGTGCCTGCTGGGTTGGTGCAGCAGCCACGGCAACATGTGCTCAGGTCTCCCGCTGCAGGGCCATTGGCCCCGTGGCCACCAGCATGTCCATGCCAGGGCCAGGCTTCCCACAGGTGCTCCCAGCCGACGACCTTGCCCGGCGGGGGTACTCATGCAGAACGATTCCCACAAGACGCAGGAGCCCTCCACCAGTGACTTTGGCTGAGGGACACCCCAACAGCCTGGCCAAAACTTCCTCTCCCTGCCCACTCCCCCTGCCCCAGAGGTCAGCCCAGCATCGTGGCCTGAGGGCCCTGACCCTCTCCAGCTCCTACTCTCCTTTCTTCACAGGTGTTTCCCCAACAAATCCCCTGCCTGCATAACCCCATCTTGGCATCTGCTTCTCGGTGGGTCTGAACAACACTCCTGGCTGGCATTCTAGAAGGGTGCCTCTCCCCAGCCCCCTTCCTAGGTGATGCCACACCCTAGGGTGTCCCTCTGGCGAGCACTGTTGTACAAAGCATCACGCACAAACCAATTTAGGCAGGAACCAAGTTCTTTGTCAAAAAAAAAACCCAAACAAAGAAGACATGAGTTTAACTCATTAATAATAGCTCATAAATAACTAAGAAAACCAGACACGCACTAATATTTCAATCCAAGAGACTCTTACAAGTTAACCTTCTATCGATTTTAAGGCAGCAAGTAAAGTCATCTGATCCACATGCTTTTCTTCTGCCCGAAGAAGAGAAGGTCGGGGGGCAGGGAGGGAGTTGGCCCCTGGGAGTCCAGACAAAGCACTCTTCCTCAAAATCCACCCGTCTTGGCTCTCGGCCCCCAAGTATGATCTTAATGCACTTTGGTTTGAGAGCATGTCCCGTGGCCCAAACCAGCAGAGTCGTCCAGGAGCACCTGCCTGGTCCAAGGGCCCCAGCTCAGCCAGCTCTCCCCTAGGCCAGGCTCTCCCAGGGGCAGATGACCTCCTTCCTGATGGCCCGATCACCCGATTCTCCTGTCCCCGTGTCCTCTGAGTCCATCAGGCAGGTTCCGTTCTCCATACGCACATCCATTTTGATCTGGAAAAAGCTTCAGACACAAGAGGAAAGCAAGTGGAGGGGGTGTAGGGGGAAGATCAAGTGGGGAGAATCAATAGGCATGCACACCCACAGACATAAGTGCACATGTACACACTTGCATGCACAAACACGTGCACATATACATGCATGCACACCGCCACAGGCACACAAACACACAATAATGTGTGTGCCCATGGACACATGTGTGCGCGCACGTGAACATGCCCACTGACATGAGTGCGCACATTTGTGTGCACAAATGTGTGTGTGCACACATGTGTGCCTATACCCACAGACACATGAACACATAAGCATATATATGTGTGTGCCCACGGACACACGTGTATGTACACAAAGATGCCCACTGACGTGCGTGCACGTATTCGTGTGCACAAATGTGCGTGCACACATACATGTGTGCCTATGCCCACAGACACATGAGCACACAAGCATGTGTGTGTGTGTCCACGGACACATGTGCATATAGATGCACGTGACCACACCCATGGACATATGTGCGCACATGCACAGCACAATTCCCTCTGGTTCTTACTTTGTCACCCTCCTGGATTTGAGCCTTGGCAGCTGCTGACCCACATCCCCTAGGGGCTGCACCTTCCCGTGGGACACAGCGGGGCACTTGGGCGAGAGCCTGGCAAAGATCGGAGAGGCTAAACAGCCTCGTCTCAGAAAACTGCTGAAGGACAGAGCCATGCGGGCCTTGGGAGGGGCCGTGGGCAGCAGCTGGGGCCCAGGGCAGTCAGTGGAGGACTCGCCGGTGTCAGCAACAGAGGGTCCTTGGCGGGCACTGGATCCACAGGCCTCCCCCTTCTGCTCAGAGCCCAGGGAGCTCTCCAAGCCCACCCTAATGGGTGAGGGGCAGATGGTGTTGCTGGGTCTCCGGATGAAACGGCCTGGCGAGGGGAAGGGCTTCCTAGGGGAGCGGCAGGAGGGGGAGAAGGGGCTGGAAGGAGAGGGGGGTACACAGGTCCCCGTGTACACAGCCAGGTGGGGGCTGGGAGCGGTGTGCTGGCCTGGCTGCAGGGAAGAAAGAGAGAGCTCAGAGTGAGATGGGAGACTGACCGGTCAATGGGCCCGGGGCCACCCTCTGCTGACTTAGCCCCTGCAGTGCCCAAAGCACAGGGCTGGTATGGCTATCCCCTGGTATGGTTATCCCCTGGGAAGTCGGAAAGGGTGCCCAAAGCCACCTATGACAATGGCACAGCCACTCAGAGGCCTCCTGTCAAAGGGCCCGCCTGTCCCCAAGCCCTAGCCATGGTCCCCAGACTTTGGCAGTCGCATCCCAGGGCATAGACTGGCTTCCTCCAGGCCTGAGATGCTGGGGTGTGGCCAGGCTGAGTTCCCAATCGCCCCCAATTCCAGTCCCCCAGTGAGCAAGGTTTAGTGCCTGCCTCCTGCCATCACCCCTTCTCTATTCTTGGTTCCCAACCTGAGGACTGGAGGCATTTAGAGCATTTTTAACAGGGTGACAGAGAGGGCAGAAGAAGCCCCAGCTGGTGCCTGGCTGACTCTTCCACGCCCGAGGCCAACCACCCTGACCTGAACCCACACCTGTGTCCACGCTGACCAGAGCTGGGGGCTGGCCCAGACCCAGCTCTTCCCCGTGCCTCCCGTGAGCAGAGCAGGGTGGCCGGGAAGGAAGACTGGATGTGGAACCCGGACAAGCCAGGAGAAGGAAGCGGGTATACGGGGCAATGAGGTTACTCATTGGAGGAGGAGTGTCTCAGCCTCCCAGGGCCACCATGGCCCCTGGGTCCGGGAGCTCTGGGGCAGGAGGGTCAGGCATGTTTTCAGTCCGAGGAGCCCAAGAGAGCTTGGGCTGAGCAGGAAAGTGAAAACTGGAATTTTCAGGGAGGTTCTCTGCTGTCACCTCTCTTCCCTTCCCAGAGTGCACAGGCCCACTGGCTGGAGCCTACTGGTCCCGCCCTGAAGGCCTCCTTTGGCCGCGTGCCATGTCAAAGCCCAGAGTGAACAGACCTAAGGACATGCTGGCCCTGGAGCACAGGGGAGCCCCTGGGATAGTTGGACCAACACTACCTCCAAGAGAGAACTGGCAGTGATTTCAGTAAAGAAAACACCACAGCCACCCTGAGGTCCTGCCTGGAAGGACCTGCCTGCCCCCTGGGGCCTGGGCACTGTGGGTCCCGAGAAGTGGCCGCCTGCTTCTGCGGCCTGTGGCCTAGTTTCCGGGTCACCTGAGTGCGCCGGTCCCAACCTGGAGAAGAAAGGGCAGGCACACCCAAGAACAGCTTTTGGAGGGAAAGAAACCCAGGAGGCCACAGTGTTCTTTGCTATAGGGTGGAGGTGGGGTCTCCGTTCTCTCCCAACTGCCTCCTGAAGTTCAAGGTCAAGCAAGATTCCAAGATGAAACAGGAGCCACTGACTCTGCTTGATTGCTCAGATACCCACAGGTCAACAGACCAGGTCTGGGGCCATTGGGACCTTACACTGAGCTGAATGGTTATTGTTAATAACCAGTGAGAACTTAGCAAATGTGAGGTTCTGGGCTGAGCACTTTATGTGGATTACTGCATGTACTTCCCAGAGCCACTCAGGGAGGGAGCTAACTATTATTATGACCCTCTTACAGATGAGGGAGCCAACACTTCGAGAAACCAAGCCCCTGGGACATGCTGCTGGGAATGGCGGGGCAGGCTTTGAACCAGGCTCGCTGACTCCTCAGTTTCCACATGCGACTGCTAGCTGGGTGTCTCATCAGAACCACCCCGGAGGCCAGCTACAAGGCACATCCTAGCCCCACCCAAGACCCACTGACGGAGACTCTCAGGACATGTGATCTCTCAGGACATCAAGCAAAGTATCTTCTAATTGACACCCAAGGGCATCATTGTGCCCAGGAAGTTTGAGGAGCTCTGAGCTATGCTTCCAATGCCTCCCTTCTGTGGGGACACGGTTTCCACATAGGACAGTCTGCAAAGAAGAAGAACAACAATGGGTGGGAGGAGGAGCTGGGCCCTGAATAAGGGCTGGGGGACAACTGTCAGGTGAAAGAAGAGGGCCCTATAATGCATTAAGCATCTACTGTGTAGTAGGCACGCTATAAATCTGTAGACACCTCATTTTAGAGTAGAGAATATTGAGGACCAAAGGGATTCATCGCCCTTCCCAGGTCCTCACAGCCCATGAGCCAGTGTGGTGTGTACAATAGAATTCCAAGGTGGCCCCCAAGAACCCTGCCCCCATCCTTCGTGTGGGCGTACACGGTGAATGCTATTGGTAGGCACTTCCACGGCCAGGCTGCGTGACAGGTGGACCGAAGCAAGGCTTATCAGGGTGAGCCTCACCTCAGCACATGGGCCCTTCAGAGCTAAGTCTGGAGACCAGGAATAAAAGACAGGTCTGAGACATGACAGGAATTCAATGAGGGAAAATGTCTCCACTCTTGGCTCTCAGGTGGAGGGGTCCACGTGGCAAGGAGTTAGGACAGCTTGTAGAAGCTGAGAGTGGTCCCCGACTGACAGCCAATAAAAAACTGGAGCCTTCCGTCCTACAGCGAGAGGCCGCATCCTACCTAGGAATGTGAACGGGCTCGGGAGCAGGTTCTTCCTGACAGCTTCCAAAGAAGAATGCGGGCGCCACCCGAGTGCGAGGCCCTGAGCAGAGCCCGGCCAAGTCTCACCCCGCCAGCCACGAGCAGGAAGTCGGTGGGTGGCTGTTTCTGCGAATTTGTTAGGTGGCAATAGATAACTAATACCGTGACCAAATGAGAATTTGGCCCCCATTCTGTGTAACTCCAATGCCCTTGCTTTTTCTACTGATCCGTATGGCCATCCCATTGCCTGTGAGGTTTGGGTAGGACTTGGGGTCCTGGAGAGTGGGCTTGAACCACAGAACTATGAAACAAGCTTTGTTATGAGAGATAAAGACACATCCAACTGCTCCTCCCTGAATTAAGAGACTGAGAACACCCCGCCGTACTTAAACAGAATTTGTGACAAACTCATGTTATAATCCCCACTTTACAGATTTAACAAAGAACAACTGAGGCTCACGGAGATGGTGCGGCGTAACCAAGATCATACAGCTATGAGCCACCCCACATACCCCCACTCACCCGATTCTTTGCCCTCTTCCCCCTCCCATTCGCGCCCCCAACCTCACCCCACATCCTTCTCTTTCCCAGGATGAATGACAGTACAGGTAAGGAAGGTGGCCACTGTCCTGTTTCACTTACCTGGCCTGAGAAGGTCCTTCCTTCTGGGAAAATAGCCATTAGCCTAATTGGCCCTGGACACGCTAAGCAGGATGCCTTTTCCACCCTGGCCCACCAAGACCGTGGCCGCTCTTACAGAGGCCTGGGGCTCGCACTGGGAGACCCAGCCCTTCCAGCCGATGCCACACCCACCGTGGGTGTGAAGCAGCAAAGCAGTGGGATGCAAGGCACGTGGTAAAGAAATGGGACACGCCAGAGACACAGTGAAGGAGAGCTCGGTGTTGCTTTGTTTCGTGCTGTGCTGTTGTTTATTATGTAGGGGAGCCGACAGAAGTGGAGGAAGGAGCATGAAATGGAGCAGGAATGTTGACATGAGGACACCGTCACAGGGTTTTTAATGAAAGGCAGAGCAGGTGGCACAAAGAGATGCAATTCGTTTTCTGTCCAGAAACTGAGTGAGAAGTTGAGTGAGACATTGTGGCCATGTGAACTCTGACTCCCCAGGGGCAGGCAGGTGGGGAGAGGCTGCATTCAGGTCCAGCATGCAGTGCACAGGTACCGCCTTCAGTCCCTGCCCATTCACCATTCCCTCACCGCCCCCAAAAGCAAATGAGCAAAGTTGGTCCCATGAAGAAAAATCATTTTGCTTACATGAAACCAAGAGCCATGAACTCCTCACAATGGCCTAAAAAGCCCTCGATGACCTGGCCCTACCCAGCTCTCTTACCTCATCTTATTCCATTTCCCCCTTGTCCACCAGGCTCCATCCCCGCAGTGTTCCCATTCACTCCAAGCCATTTCCTACCCCTGGCCCATGCAGCCCCCTCATCCTGGAAAGGTCTCCCTGCCTAGCCCACATTTATTGCATGGCCAGCTCTTTCCATCAGCTGCTCATCTGTCACCAACTGGGAAAGGCCTCCATAACCTACGCACCCCCTCATCTTGCTAACACAATGTCACATCCATTTCCTTAATAACACCTTCTATGAGTTTTGCCATGTATGTGTTTGTGTTGTTGATTGCAATCACAGCCCCAATTCTTTATCCCTCCCTGTCTCCATGCCTTCTGCCATGAGACTTTGAAATTTTTCTCACTAAAGTGATAGAGTCTATCTTCCCACCCCTTGATTCTAAACAGGCTCTGGTTCTTGCTCTGGCCAACGAAATGAGGGGGAAGAGGCGGTGTGCCAGTTCCCAGCCTACCCTTCAAGAACCTTATGTGTTTCCGCTCAGTTCCTTGCCATCCCCACAGCCTCACGCCTAGGCTAGTGTTGAAGGATGAGACATGTGAACCAGAGAAGAAGCATTCCACTCATCCCAGCCTAGGCTGCCACAGATCAGGCCCCGGCAGGGGAGTGAACGCCACCAAGATCAACAGAGCCGCACAGATGGCCCTATCTACACATGAGCAATGAATACTTATGATCACATGCCACTCCAGCTTTCTGGCTAGTTGTTCCACAGCAACAGCTACCTGATATAGTTGGCTTCCTTATTTTTGTCAGTCCCAGATTATAAGCTCCATGAGATAGGGACTATGCCTATTTTATTCTCCAATGCCTGGCACATCGTACGCACTCAGTAAACACGCTCGATGAGTGAGTCTTCTTGCTGTGCAAGGTGGCTCAGTGACCTGTTCTATCTCCTTTGCCTCCTTACACAGGTGTGTGGGGCCAGCCTGCCTTCACAAATAACCTTGTAGGCCTCCCAAGTTTAGAGTCTGAACTGTCCTCCCCTCCACCTCAACCAAAGGGCTGGCCAAGTCTATAGCTACAGGGAAGAGAAGCACTAATATCCAGGCAATATCTGAGAGAGCATTATCTTTGACCTTGACCCCTCTTGAAAATGGCATAGATATCTACCATCCCTCCTCCCATGAATGAAGACATCATCAGCCCCTTCATTCTTTATCCAGAAAGATGCTCCTCTGAAGACCATGTCACCGCGACTGCTCTGGAGGCATCCAGTGACGCACGTCTATGGGGAAGCCCTGCAACCAGTCCCTTGGCAGGATCTGCAACTGCTTTAGGAGCCAAGTCTAAACTGGGGAGATGAGGATGGTAGGGGGCGCTTCACTAAGCCACCTGGAACAAATGTGCCTGAAAGAACTATGCCTGGGAGCGGAGGCGGGCATGGGAAGGCCTTCTCCTTAATTTTCCAAAGCAAGTGGTTGAACACAATTAAGCCTGTTTTCTCTATGGTTCTCACTACAAGAACCCCCTATGGTAAGATGGGTGGTCACACAGCAGCTGAGTCAGGTGCCCTGCCCCCACCACTGCCAGTCCTGCCCCTGGGCTGTTGGAAGGAGAGAATCAGCACGAGGTGCTGTGGTATTGGGAAGCCCACCATGAAGGAGGTCAGAGGGATTTGGGATGAACCTGTCTACCCCAGACCCCCACTGATAGGGAATGGGCTCCCCTAGGCTCTGACCCTGCCTTTGTTTGTCTTTCCCAAGAGCATGCCCCTGCCACCTCCAGGAACTGTAGACTTATTTAGGAGGCAACTCCCTTTTGAGTTGGCTCCTACGGTCCAGCTTGCTCATGACCTGGGTGATGTCCACCGTGTTGGCTGCCTCTCGAGCCTTGGCTTCCTCCTCCAGCTGCCTCAGGATGACAGGGCTTGGGCTGGAACGCAGGTGACGCCGCATAAATGGGAGGGTGGAGCTGGAAGGATGGACAGGATTGACAGTCAGCAGAAAGCCACAGGCCTGCCCAGCAACGACCCTGTACCATTTGTTGTGGAGGCAGGGCCAGGAGGCCAGAATCTGGACTTGCTCCCTCATTCCTCAGGGGGACCTCGGGTGGGGCTCTCAGAGGCGGGCCCCACCTTAGTTCTTTCCTCTGCCCTTGGAGCATGGGACCAGAGTGACTCCCAACTGCCACCAGATTTTAGGCTAGGCACAAGGAAGACTGCTGGGATGGTGATGATTGGACACACCTACAATCTTTAGAAATCAACTTGTCATCTTAACTTCCTGAAAGAAGGAGCAAGGAGAGGGTGGTGGGCTTGGATACTGGAAGCCCAGGGGTTCCTGCCTCAAGGGAGAGTTGGAGCGTTTGTTTTCCAAAGCCAAGGTTCTGGGAAGGAGGGAAAGTGCTGGCTGGGCTGTTTAAGAGGTCTGGAGTCAATGGGCAGAGAAAAGGGAAAGGAGCTGAAAGAGGGACAGGGAGCTGATGGCTCTGGGCACGTGTGCCAAATGAGTCAGAACCTTCTACAGAAGTTAAACATGGACTCCTGGGACCAAACCTTCTCAACCGGGCCTTGGAAGCCAGGACAAAGCTCCAGGTGTCTGACTGAAACGGGGGAGAGTGAGCAGGTAAACAACCCAGAGGCTTGGAAAACAAGCATTTTAGCAGCAATGGTAGACTCAAAACCGAGGACCTCCCCAGGTCTCTGCACTACATAGAACCTTATCTACCCTGGGGAGGAGGAGGGCTCCCTAACAGTAGGGCATGCCTGATGTTGGGTCTCCCACCAGCCCTGCCAAGGGAAGGCTCAGAGTGCGATTTAACTCGTTCTGAAAATTAAGTTTTATACATTGTCTTACACTTGCACATCGTGGAACAAACTCGCACCCACCCCAGTCCCCACACAGTTACACACCCAGCCTCACACGTTCCAAAAGCGTCCCCACGTGTATTCTCACACACAGTGGCAGTGGCAGTGGCAGTGGTAGTGGCAGTGGCAGTGGCAGCACTGCCCCACCCGGACACCAATGCCTAGCACCGGCCTGTGGTCTACGGCCTCGCAGCCCTCAAAGTGCCCCAGGTGACCGAGAGAAGATCCCAGCGGATTTCTCAGGTCTGCTTCAGCTCACAAAAATATCTGGAGAGAGCAGTGCGAGACTCCCCTGCCTTCCCCACTACTTTCAGGCAGAACTTGTGGAGCGATTATGGCCCTTTCTTGTGGCTTAAAGGAGAGGCTTTCAAATCCCCAGGGACCCTGAACTCCCTTCCTCCCCAGGTAAACCTAGAAGAATAGCACCACAAAGACCTCCTTTCTCTCCTTTTCATAACAGTGCCATTATCCTCAAGAATGAAACCAAGTTGGGTTTTTTTTAAAGCTCCTTTGATAAAGGCTCTGGTCCAACCCCCCAACCCCCACTTTTGAATTGACTGGAGATACTGGATAAGAGCCCAGCGTGGGCCGAGCTGGCAAACGGGAACATTTACTAAAGAAGCCGGACCGGACTCGCGTTGGCGCTAGCAAAACCTCCGCCAACGTCCCACGTCTTTGTTTAAGCTGTTGTTTGGTTACTCTCCGGAATCTTCAATCGCCATAGAACACTGATTTTCAACCCGTGTGCCACAAGAATTTTTAAAACGTGCAACACCTGACTGTTTAGTCAGGGGCACTGACCTCTTTTCCCTTAGGATGTCAAATAAAAAAGATGACAACACCCAACACAATGATAGCTGTCCAGTGTGAATGCCCTGTCTTGAACCATAAATATATAGGTCATATAATAGCGTTGCATCTAATTGGTCACATCACATAATAAAGTTGTGTCTGATTGGTTAATTCTTGGACTAAAGAATCCCTTTTTTGTTTTTAGGTTTTATTTATTTATTTTTAGAGAAGGGAAGGGAAGGAGAAAGAAAAGGAAACATCAATTTGTGGTTGCCTCTCCCACGCCCCCTACTGGGGACCTGGCCCACAACCCAGGCATGCATCCATTGGGAATCCAACCAGTGACACTTTGCTTCTCAGGCAGCACCCAATCCACTGAGCCACACCAGCCAGGGCCAGAAATCCTTATATACAAATATAGGCAACTGATTTTTTTCAAAAGTCACTTTGAAGCAAAAAGGGGTAGTGATTACTATGATTATTTTTTTGTAAATCAATCAAAAGTGTACCAATTGTTTGTCAGATTGGCAAAAAATACATTGTGTGTGTGCCACAGAATTTTAGTAATGAGTTTATGTGTGCCATGAGATGAAAAAGGTTAAAAATCGCTGCCACAGCGGTTTCTTTTTCCCAAAAAAAAGAGCTCAAACTGCCCCCTCAGAACATCATTCCATCCTTTGCCCAGGGGCTCTGCGGGGTGAGATCTCTGCTTTTTCACAGAGGGAGGTGAGAGTAAAGGAGTTAGCCAACAGGCACTGAAAGCCGTCACCAAGAACTCTTAGAATGCCACTGTTCGCTTCCCTCAGCAATCAGCCACTTTTCTTAGGGTGCAAGCTGCTATTCTCCGTAAGGTCTTGGGACATTGCAAGGGTACAAGGATGTGGCTAAATTAATCCTCGCATTTCGGTCTGGAGGTGGAGAAGTATAGCAATTAAAAAACTGATGAGTTGCAAAAAATAAAAAAATTTTAATTAAAAAATGTGTGGTAAGTGTAATTATGAGTCTGATAAGACTCTTTCCAGGTCTGGTTGGTGTGGCTCAGTGGATTAAGCACCAGTTTGTAAACTAAAAGGTCACCGGTTTGATTCCCAGTCAGGGCACATACCTGGATTGCCAGCTAGGTCCCTGGTAGGGGTGTGCAAGAGGCAACCACACACTGATGTTTCTCTCCCTCTCTTTCTCCCTCCCTTCCTCTCTCTCTAAAATAAATAAATAAATAAATAAGTAATTTTTAAAAAGATACTCTTTCCAACCAGGACAAGGGCAAAAAACTTACTGGCAGTAATGACTGAGGAAATCTTGCTAGGGTGACTTCAGGGCATCATGAAGCCAATGCGGCAACCATACCCTGAGAAATACTTCCCAGTCCCCAGTATTTTCATCAAACAAATATCTCAACTACAGCCGCTGGGCAGCAAGAGACCCCTACTTCTCTGGAAACAAAGCATCAGGCAACCAGCAATTACAGACCCTTCCACTTGCCTTCTCTTGGTTCCCTGGGGTTCAATAGCCTTGGCCAGCATTTCCTTATAGATTGGAGATTTCAAGTAGCGCGCATAAGAATCCTGGTGGGAGCAAGAGAAAAACCATAATTATGAAAAGGAAATGTCAAATGAAATGAACACACTTGCCGTTTTCAAGCCCTCCCTCGGCAATTAGACGAGGGTTAGAACAATTTGCCCCCTTGTGTGAAATGCATTTCGGTGCGACTCCAAAGCATCAGGTGTGGTCCCCAGACCAGCAGCACCAGTTTCACCCGGCAACACGCTACAAATGCACATCCTCCGATCCGCCCAGTCCTACTGAGTCAGAAACTCTGGGGGTGGGACGCCCTGGGTCTGAACAAGCCTCCAGGTGATCCCACTGCTCTTTAGGTTAGATGATCGCCGTCTAGAGCCCACACCCTAAAATCCATGTTGGGGGTTCTTCCGTGAAGCGAGCAGGAGACTAGAGGACACCTGCAGCCACCTGTCCTGCCCAACACCTTCCTCCAAGGACAATGAGCAGCCACGAGCATGGAGCCCGCTGAAAGCCCGCTAACCTCCCTTTCTGCCCTGAACTGGGGTGTGAAGGCAGAGAAAATGAAACCAAGACCCGGGCTCAGACGCCTCCTGCGTGGCTCTGTCCTGGGACCCTGGACGGGTTGAGAGCAGTCGCCTCATGAATGCTGGCTGCTTCCAAGCACACTCCAAACAGCTCTTGTCACAACACGTAGGGGACAAGCCCACAGCCACAGCCAAGGATCGGGAATTTTGTTATTTATGGAGGGAGGACCGTTTTAAGGACACGGGGTAGCTGTAAACGTTATGAGAGAGTCTGGGCACAGGGATCAGGGAGCCATGGGGTTGTGTTGAGTCCATTAGTGTAGGAAACACCCCGTAGTGACACAGAGTCCAATACACACGTGGGTGGGGGGCAGAAGTAGGTTTACGGGTGTTCGCATGGAAAAGATAGGCAGGTGATGATGACTACAGTCGCTCTGCAAACTGTGTTTCGCGTTCTCTCCACTGTAGACCTGCCTTTGCCCACCCCTGTCCCGTGCATGTCATTATTAAGCTGCCCATGATTCTGTTTTGTTCTGGCTTGTAGCTGAACCCCATAGCCATCTCCCTAAACAGTTGTATGAAAACCACATTTTTAAGAATCAAAATGTATTTTCAAATAGATTATTAAAGAAACCCTGCCGTAAATCTTCTTGTAAGGTAAACAACAGAAAAACCCACAGAGGAGGAATAAAGGGCTAATCAGGCTTGGTGAGAAATTTAAATTGTTACATATTTTCAAACCAAAGTAAAACTATTTCTTGATAATACAATACCCTTGAAAGACTAAGCCAAAGAATGATAATAAGGGAAACTAATAAAAAAGCCACCCACACAGACCTGCACCATATAACAAAGTTTCTAGAGATGCTTCGCGCTCGAGGGAATCATTGCTGTATGAGGAGTTCAAGCTGCTCAAGAAAGTCTCATGGGGCACAGCACCAAGTAGCCACCAGACTAGACCACTTCTCCAAAGCCGAGTCTGAGCCCCAAATTCTAATTTTTTAAAAAGGCGATTGAAATAATATGTGATCAGTAGGAATGGCAGGTGGCACTGGACATGTCGGGAAGAGCCTGTGAAGTATGTGATTGCCTAACCGCTACGCAGCACACCTGAAACTAATTCAAAATACTATTGAATGTAAACTATCATTAAAATATAAAATTTGGCCTGGCTGGTGTGGCTCAGAGGATTGAGCGCAGGCTGTGAACCCTGGGGGTGGGCGGCGGGGCGGGGCGAGGCGGGGCGGGGCGGGGCGGGGCAGGTTGCCAGTTCGATTCCCGGTAGGGCCGCATGCCTGGGTTGCGGGCCAGGTCCCCAGTGAGGGCCACGTGGGAGGCGGCCAGACATTGATGTTTCTCTCTTTCTCCTTCCCTTCCCCTCTCTTTAAAAATAAATAAAGTCTTAAATATATATATAATTTAAAAAATAAATTTTAAAAGTTAAAAAAATAAAATAGTGATACATACCATGTAACTTTCATCTCAACCAAAGTAAAAAAAATGAAGTGATTAATTTTCTCTCAGGTTCCCTTTTTTGTTTAAACGATGTCCCCAAAATTTCCACCATTTTCACTTTTTATTAATAATCCGGGAGGCTGTCTGAATTCTCAGAGGGTTGCATGGTGATCACACACAATGACCTCTGGAATGTGTTACACGTGCTCGGGGCCAGGGCCACCGGAGCTGCCACGGTTCTACGGTAAAGATGAAGGGCTCGGCCTTTGGACTCAGGCAGAGACCCCCGGGGAGACCCTGAGCAAACCTCTAGACTCTGGAGAAGCAATTCCTACCTCGTGGGTCGTCTTCGACTCAAGTCCACGCTGGGCCCAGCGACGGCAGCTGGTAAGCCCTCGGTGCGTAACAGTTCTCAGAGTTCCACTGTCTTTACCAGCGTCATCACTGAGAGGCCCATTGCAACGCACGCAGCACCCACAGGCGGGCCTCCCCAGACACACAGACAGACAGACAGTGAGTTCAGGGCTCAAGCAGGTTCCAGCCCGGGGGGTCGGATGGAAGAGAGAGCTGGCCGTCCTGCATGCCTACGCCGGCAAAGTCATGTCATCTCCCTTCCCCCCACGTCTGAAGTATTTTCCAGGTCCCCGGGAAGGAAACAGCTCCCTCGTCCTGGAGGATCACCAGCAAAGAGCACCCCACCACCTACCTTCTTCATGAGCATGTAAATGTGGGTTTGCGCAGCATCCAGCACGTAGCGGTGGGGGTGCCTCAGCCCCTTGACCGTGATGTCCATGGTTTTGCCATCTATGTTGATCCACCGCCTCGCCCCCGGGGCCAGGAATAGCCTGGGGCCGGGAGGGAAGTGTTAGCAAGAGTAGCTAAACCCCATCAGTTAATAAACAGTGCACAGCTACTCGAGAGGCAGGCGTTGGCATGACCCAGGTCATCCCATTGAAAGGGGTCCCTTCCTAGGGGGCAGTAAGAGTTTCAACAGGTTGTCAAGCAGCATTTCTCGGAAGCAAGAAAACAGCCACACCAGTGTTGGGGACCTGCCTGTTTAGCTGGTGTCCCCGCCGTCTAGGAGACAGCAAACATGGATGGAGGGACCCAGCCCCAACACAAGGCCTCTGCCCCGTTCTTCACCGGGATCCGGGCTGAGGCCCCTCCACACGGGAGCTCCAGGGCCACTTCCCTCCCCTGGCCCGGTCTAGGTGCGTTTGGAGCCAGACCTCAGCGGCTGAGCTGGGAGGCAGCACGTGACGCCAGCACCCAGGGGTCTGATGCCAATGGTCCCAGAGGGAACCCAACTTGGCCACACGGCCTGAGCCCTGCGGCTCCCCCTGGGCTTTCGGGAGCTCTCTGGGGTTTCCTTCTGTGACTCGCTGAGGGTTAGAACACTCACATGGGTATGGTGCCACACTCCTTAGCTGCTCAGGGAAACTTTGGAACTCGGACTAAGACTGCCTAAGTTGGGGGCCCGGGGAGGAAGGAAGCTGATGCAAAGGTGGAGGCAGCAGGTTTCCTGGCAGCAGATTTTTGGAATTAGGAGTTGTGCGTGGGCCACTGGGTGCAAGGCAGTCAACACCACCGTCCTGGGGAAGGGTGGCACGGACCCCTGCCCCGCACCCCCATTTCTCTTGGGGCGCAGATCTTCCTCCTATGGGAGGAGGTGAGCAAATGCTTAAGAAAGTAGAGGGACCTCTGAGTCTGAGACTTCAGGCTCTCTCTTCAATGTTGTTAGTGCCTCTCTGAAAACTGGAGTGGTCCATTCTGAGTCCTCTTGAAGGAAGGGGACCAGGGGCCCGGAAGTGGAAGTGCTCAGAGGCGAGGGCCATCGGACCTGCTGCCAAGTGGCTGTGGACGGCCGGTTCCAGCCCACGTGGTGGCTGGGCTTTGGAAACCACGGCTGAGTGAACTAAATGCTCCAGGCCCGCAGAGCCCACGACAGGTGCCCACCATGGCCAGTGCAGAGAGGGCCAGCTGGGATGTGACCACAGCAAGGCAGGAGCACTCTCCAGGCCGCGGGAGGAGGGAGGGTGCAGACGTCAGCAGCCCTGCACCTCGGCTCCCCTCCCCTCTCCACAGGCCGGCAGAAGCCGGACTGGCCCTTCTGAACGGACACCCAAGGCTCTTCTTGCATAGCGGCAGGGAAACCTGGGGGAGAGGCAGGCCTGGAGAGGGACAGACTTACCGCTCCACCGAGCAAGTAAGGCCTAGAGCCAGCCTGCAAGACAAGAGTAGTGCCCACACGTGTGCCCCATGCTGGGCCCACAGTCCTGGGCACCTGGGGAAGCCTCACTTCCCTGAGATGTCCAGAGGAGGAATAGGTTTTCCCACCTCACCTGTTCTCTCTCTCTCCCTCCCTGTCTCTCTCTCTCTCTCTCTCTCTCTCTCTCTCTCTCTCACACACACACACACACACACATCTGGCTTTTTTAACTCCTGAGCACATTCCCCCAGGGTCAGGGGGATCCTTCCTTCCACAGCAGCAGCAGTGAGCTATTTATAGCATGGCAGGTGTGGGGGCGGGTGGGGGGCCTCCAGCAAAGTGGCTAATCCTCACTTGTAAATCTCCTCGGCTTTCTCCTTGACCTTGGACTGATCTCCATACTTCAGATCCTCACAGGCTTCCCAGAACCCCAGATTCTCCCCTGCACAGGGCGGAGGGGGGTCCACACAGATGAAACGCGAGACAGAAAACAAGTGCGGAGAAGAAAAGAGAAAAGAAAAGAAATGGGTTAGCTGGGATAGAGTCAGTTCCCTGGCGTGGTGAGCATCTCCTTCTACAAAGCAAGCCAGGCAGGCTGAGCAGCTGGCTGGAGCAGCAAGCAGCCACCCTTACTCCCGGAGCCCCCGGGAGAGCGCGGTTCGCCTAGGGACCGCTGTGCACGTGCTCTGTGAGATGAACCACGTCGGCATGGCCATGTTTGCAGCTTTGCGCATCTACTGTGATTGCTGCTCTTTCCCCAAGGATGCACATCCTGCCCCCCCCCCGCCCCGCCCCTGCCCAGAGGCTGTTGTGTTCTTTGCCCCAGAAGTCAGCTGCAGCAGATACGCTTGAACAGGTTCGCCTGTGACTGGGCTTGTAAACAAGGATTGCTGTGCAGTAGGTTCTCTTCATGAAGGGCCCCGTTTCCTTTGCTCATATTCAGTGACTGCGTGTGACCTCTGCCTCCTTCATGCGTAGATACCCCGTTCTTGAGAGCCCCTCACAGAGCATATTTCAGCTCGAGGTCCCAACAGAGAGGCTGCTCAAGCAGCGATGCTGAGAGACTGGCTCTCAGGTCAGGGAAGGCCTGGCCACTAGGGGGACTTAACCAAGGGTCAGTCACCTGAGCCAGAGGTGGGTGCATTTGTGTACATGGGTGTGCATGTGCATGGGTGTGCCTTGTGTATGTGTGTGTGAGTCACAGAATGGCTCTGTGAGGGGAAGTGGACAAGAGAAGATCCCTCCTCTCCTTCCACAGTATTTTTTGAAAGCCCCCAGGTGTTTCAGATCGAAAAAGGGCACACAGTTCTAAGCTGATTGATGTCCTCCCAGAACTCTACAGAGATTCACCCTCTTCAGCCCAAACATCAGTGTCCTCGAGATCGCAGGCATGAGTAAACAGGGGCGTGCGAGCCATGTTCCACCATGTGCGATGTGGACCGCGTTGCCCACAGAGGAAGTGGCTCACTGCTGAAGGCTAAAATTAAGTGAGCAATTAGTCACACTAGCCAAAAGGTGGGAACAAACCAAATGTCCATCCTTGGAGGAATGGCTAAACCAAGTGCGGTGTACGCACACAGTGGAATGCTATCCAGCCTTAAAAGGGAACAAAATCCTGGCACAAAGCACAGCTTGGATGAACCTTGAAGACACTATGCTAAATGAAATAAGCCAAACTCAAAAGCACAAGTACCGTGTAATTCCGCTTATAGGAGGCACCTAGAAATACGGATTCGTAGACACAGAAGGTAGAGCGGTGGCTGCCGGGAGGGGCGAATGCGGACTTAGTGCTTATAGGGACAGAGGTTCGGGGGGATGAAGGGTTCTGGGGACAGATGCAGGGGACGGTTGCCCAACAATGTGAGCGCACTTAATGCCACAGAACTGTGCACTTAAAGTGGTTAAAATGGAAAATTGTATGTTATGGATACTTTAGCAGGACAGAGAATCAAATGAGCGTGCAAAAAGGTATACATGAATGTTTGCGGCAGCATCACTCATCATAGCCCGGCAGTTGAAACGGCCCAAATGCCCACCAGCTGCTGAGCAGATGAACACAACGCGGCCTAGCTACCCATGAAACACCATGCTGTCGTGAAAAGGACTGAAGCTTTGCTCTATGCCACAATGTGGATGAACCTTGAAAACACTGCGCTAAGTAAGAGAAGACAAAAGAACACATGCTTTATGATTCCATTTATATGAAATGTCCAAAATAGGTGAATCTATGAAAATAAAAAATAGATTAGTAGTTGCCTAGGGCAATAGTTGCCTAGGTAGGGAGGAAGTGGGGAACGGAGGAAGGGAAAAGTATAGAAAATGACCTCCAAGGGGTGAAGGGTTTCTCTTGGAGGTGGTGAAAGTGTTCTAGAATTACATAGTGGTGATGGTTGCACCACTTTGTGAATGAACTAAAACCACTGAGTTGTACACTTTAAAAGGGTACGTGGATTATGGCATGTGAATTATTTTGTATGTGAATTTATGGTATATAAATTATATCTCAATTTTAAAAGGTTTTTAATTAAATGAGAAAACTGATGATTCACCTGCCCTGCTCATACCTGAAGCCTCAGGAGTGTCATGAGAGGATCACCAAGGGTACCATTTCAATAATGCACGGAAATCTTCTCCACAGATTTTGTTACTTAGTGATGCCAGGGTGGGAGAAACTCAGGGTGTGCTTTGTGACTTTGCCACTAGATGGCACCCTATCCACTCATTCGCTAGTAGCTTCGTCCCCTGCAGAAAGCATTCCCCTTCCTCATCCACCTATTACTGGGTTTTGTTATATCATGGCAATTAGGCGTGCTTAGAGAGAAGGATCGTCAAAAATCTATATTATATTGTAATGTGTTGCATCAGGAGGTCACACCAGCTAATGGCATGTCCCGTGGGGTTAGTTTCAGGAACAATCCCACACAGGCAAATGGGTCTTGGGGAATAAGCAGCTGAATGCTGAGGTTCAGATAGGATGTTCCCCAGAGCGGAGAACTTGGTAAGAAGCAAATGAAACCCATAAAGTAAATGGTTCAATATAAGTATGGAAGCCGATGGAACGCTCAGCCTAACGTCACTGGTCCTGGTCTGGCCTTTGGTTTTCCCAGATGTTCCTCAGTGCTGTGTACTTGAGAAGTTGCAAGTGCCTGCCACGCAAGAGCCCTGCCGGCGGGGTGGGGGGGGGGGGCGTCTATCTAAACTGTGGCCCCACCCATCCCATTAAAATCGCACCCTCCTAAGACCCAAGCAGAGGCACACCAGGAGAGCGGTTCTTAATTGTGGCCACGCATTAGAATCACCTGAGGAGTTTTCAAACCTTGGGAAATTCCACTCCAAATGAATTAAAGAGGAACTTCTGGGGATGGGACCCAGGCAAGCGTGTTTTAAAATATCCCCAGGTGAGTCGAACGTGCAGCCCAGGTAGGGAGGCACTGAGCTGAGGAACGCCAGGCTGTGAAACAGAAAGAGGAACTGCTTTTCGGCCGCCCTTCCTGTCCGGTTTTCCTGAGGAGCTGCAGCAGCGGCAGTGGCCACAGGAGCTCTTGGGCTGGGGACCCCAGGATCAGGGTGAGGAAGTGGGGGCGCCGGAGAGGATGGGGTGCTTGCAAAGGTGAGTGACATTAATGTGAGCAAATGAAATTTTCCCCTCAACTGTGAAGCCCCCTTGGGAACCCTAGAAGTAAAACCTCTTTTCTAAAAAGTAAATTCTATTTTAAGAAAAATCAAAGACCCACCACTGAATTCTTTCTTGAGGAAGTACTGGAAGCTTTGTCGACCCTTGGGGTCTCGGATCAATTCACTGAAGTTGATGGCCCACCGTTCCACGCGCATCTTGGTTGGGATTTCCACCCTGCGGGACGACAACACATAAAAGCACCCGACACCGGGCCATGCTGGTGGTGGCCTGGATAGGGGGAGGGGCTTTAGCTCCCTGCTCACCTCCATGAGGCCCACAGCCACCCAGTGCTCCCCTACCCTCATCTCTGCACAAATGTACAATGCAACCAATCACTTGTCAGGAAAATGCATCTTCAGACAAGTCTCCTGGGCCTTGTACTAGGAGCTGGCCACCCCAACGGTGGGGAGGACCTGCTTGTAGAATATATGAATACAGTAAAAAAAAAAAAAAAAAATGGAATCGTACACTTTAAGGGTGTGAATTGTATGGCATAAGAATAACTCAAAAAGCTATTTTTAAAAAACCAATGGACCAGATACATACAACTTGGCATTTAAATCCCAGAATTGGGTGTCGTCTGTGATCCAGGGATTGCTGGGGAGGCAGCCCGACATGAGGGCGTCGTTGGACGAGAACTGCTCGCTGTACTTGACGATCCTGCAAAGCAAATGGAAAACGGCTTCCTCGGCATTCGGGCCCCCCCCCCCCCCGACCCCAAGACTGACTCAGCGCTCAGGTGGACTGACCCGCCTGTCCGCCTCTTCCCACTGAGTTAGGTACCTGCTGACTGCTTTCTTCTTAGGAAACTGCTCTAATAGCACTCAGATTGGCAGGTATTGGACAAAAATCTGTCCCCATTGTCCTTGTGAAATGAAATCTTGTCTCCCAACCCAGACCCTTTTTGATTTCTCTGTACTGATTTCATCAAAAATACAGGCTCTTGGCATTGTACCCTCATGACCCTAAACACTTCACTGTCTCTCAGATAGTGTCCTCGGGGCACTGGGTCAAGGTAGCCTGGATGCTCAATAAACCCAACCTACGTTGCCAGTTTATCCTGATTGGATTTTAAATGAAATCACAGACATTAAAATAGTCAGGAACATAACCCACATATCCCTAGTTAATCTGAATGGGTGATGTTGGGAACAACGGCTCTCAGGGGTCCCCGTGAACTCTCCCCGCCTTCCCACGCACACGGCAGTGGGTTCCAAGACAGGTGACAGGCTTGTCCAGACCCAGGCTCACCCCTGCCCATTCTTCACCCATGATGAGACCTGCAGACCTGTGCTGAGTGAGCAACTGGTACCTTAACCCCAAGGGACCACTTTGCCCCTCAAAGTTCATTAGGGTCTTTAGTTTGCCTTAAAGCAAGAGCTCTCTCCTTGCCCATCTGCTGTCCAGACCAACAAGTGAGGGACATACCCTCCGAGGGACACTGAAGACTTCACCGTGGACCTCAGCAAGGCCTGCTGGTAATACGTGATCTGGAAGAGACACAGTCACTAGAAGATGTCCCACTTCCCCTCCCGTGAGTGTCATGAACGCTGATATTTCCATGCGACCTCCAGAACTAGAAGCCGTCCGCCCACCACAGCTCCCCATTCCGTTCCCTCAAGGCAGACACCTCAGTACCCACAGGGTGGAGGCCCACAGTCAGTGGGTGACCCAAAACATCAAATCAGGGGCCTCCTTAACCCATCATGCATTGGTCTGGGACAGGGCACCAATTAAAAAAAAAAGTTCTAAGGAGCATTAAACCGAGACATGGGGACTGATCTTTAGCCAAGCAGATCTAACCTCAATGGCCAACAGTCACCAGGGCTCTGTCCTGGGCCCTGGACACAAGATCTGCCAAAGTAGGGAAAGTGCCACCTTGGGCAGGCTCTGAACAGCCCTGTCACCGCGGGAGCAGGGGCCAGGGTGGGGGTGCAGACACCACAGCCTGTGCTCGCCCGTGCCACAGAGCTGTGCCTTCCGGGGGGCCCCAGCCGGGGTCTCAGCACCACCCCGTCCGACCCTCGCAAAGATGATGCGCCAGTCTCCGCTGTTCATTGGTTTGTGAGCGGTCTTGAACTTTACACGCGGCTCTCATTTCGTTACCAAGGGCAGAGCATCAAGCCGAAGTGCACACAGTTTGTGAGAGGGTTTAAAATCCAGCTTCCCTAGAACTGGAGACTCAATTACCTCTTTCTTGACAGCAGTAATTGTTTGTTTCTGCAAAACAAAGAAGCCAGTACCATTAAACAGATGTCATTAAATCACTGCAGTTCAAAGACTCGTCTAAAAAATAAAAGTGCAGCCCCCATGAGAAAACTGCCCACCTTTTGCTTAATTCTACTTCGAAGATAGAATTTCCCCATCACCACCACCTCCACCCTCTTCTACACAGCCTTTGGAGAGTCAGATGAACCATGAGATCTGGTGAAGGGAAGGCTGTGATTCACCACTGTAACTTTACCCTGCTGTCCCCAAAGCCAAGGTGAATGAAAGGCTAAGTTTGGGACTGGCCCCTGTCTACCCTCGTGCCTACAGTTCCAGCCACGATGGAATGAGAGATGAAGACGGGAACCAGTGTGGAGCTTGAGAGTTCGCGTCCTGTCTCACAGGAGAGGAGCCTGTGAGTGGGGAGACGCGTTCCCCGGGCCTTCACAACGACTGGACCAGCACCGCACATGGGGCAAAAAAGTCCCATCGCCAAAGACAAAGCATGCGACCAAAAGACTCTGGACCAGTGCCCACTGAACTCTGAGTCCCAGAACTGAACCATAACATGAAGATCAACTCGGACGCCACGCTCTCAGGGAAGCTGCTGAAGCGAGTGCACGCCAGGGACGGGTCGCAGGGCGGCCGCTTGCTGGACTTCTTTGGTTGTGGCAGAGAAGGGATGGCTTCAAAAGGGACTCCACATCTAGGTTCTTAGAAGCTTCCGGAAACCGTTCAGACCTGTCTCTTACTAATATCTTCTACAAGCTAACATGCTCCTGGGGTGTCACTTGTCTGCTCCCTGCAGCTCTTGGAGGTTGGGTACAGTTGGGGATCCCAGCCTCGGTTCTCCTGGTTGGGTCCTGCCCCGGGACTGCAGGGTGCTGACTCGTAGACTCTAAGTTGATCACCTGAGTTCCTGGCTGCTAATCTCCCTGCTGCTGAACACAACCAGGTCCTTCCTCAGAATAGAGTCAAAAGACCAAGGAGGACGCTATTTTCCTTAGCCAGGTACCAAAAAATTATAGGCCCATAGCCCAAGGCCAAGGGTGTATGGGCCAGGAGGGTCCAATCTAGAATGCCAAATACTCATCTCCCTAAGCTAGGCACGGTTCTATTTTGTTTCACTCAATTGCTTTTATGTCATTGCTTTTCACAGGAAGTCCTTTTCCTGGGTGGGAGTTGAAGAGAATGATCTCCGAAGGGGAAAGCTCAGTATGTCTCTTGTTTTGAACACCCTGACTTCCTCTTCACGGCATTTATCACTGTGGTCATCATATCCCTCTTTGTGTGCCTCTTTGTCCGATAAACAAATCACCAACTAGGCACCAATAAGAGCAGGACAACCCAGTCTATCTTCCCTAGCATAATATCTGGTGCAGAGTAGATGCTCAATAAATATTGAATAGATGAGGACTGCCACGTGCTCAAAAGCCCGCCCCCCCCCCCAAAAACTGTAGTGGTATTCTAAGTTTAGTAGAATATTTTTCCACTTAAAAAGTTGAAGACACTACCCAAATGACTCAGATATTTGGGCAACCATCTGATTATTTGTTCCCATTCTGTCTCAACATAAGGCAGGCACTGTTTTAGAAGACACATATTTCAGGTAGAAAAGGACCCTGAGGCTACAGCAGATTTGCATGCAAACCTAATATAATCAGATTCTTCTGTTAGAGTCTGCTGAAACGCATTAAAAATAGTATCTACTGGTCTCTGCCCTCTGCTAGAAGGGGAAGCTGGACTGTTGCAAAACAATAACCACTTAGCAATTAGTGCAAAGCAATTTACGCCTCTTGGAGCCCTTACAAAGCGTCAGCATGGGAGGTTTTATTATTCTGATCTTCAGCTCTGAAACTGTAATAGGTTATGGGCAACTTGTTCAACATATCCTGGTCAGGAAGTGGTTGAGCCACGATTCAAACCTAGATCTGCCCTTTGCGACGCTGAGGAGGGGTCCATGAAAAACAGCAAATAGCCTGTTCTTGTCACCAGTTTCCTCTTTGCCCTGAAGCTGAGAATCATGCAAAATAGAATGACTCTGTCCAGCCCTTTCAAGTAAAATCAAAACGAAGAGAGCTGGAGCCCCAATCCCAAGATGCAACGTGAACACAGGAAACTCTGTAATTAACACTAGTGATGATAAAACAAACTCCCAGCTTTCAGATGAATAAGATCTGGGGATCTAAGGCCCAGCATGGTGACGATAATTAGCAATACCGCGTTACTCACTTGCAAGTTGTTAGGAGTAGATCTTCAATGTTATCAACACACACACAAAGTCATAATTATGCGAGGGGATGGTGGTGTTAACTAACCTTACTGTGGTAATCACTTTGCAATGTATACATGTATCAAATCATCACTTTGTACTTTAAACTTACATACGTTACATGTCAGTAACATCTCAGTTGAGCTGGGAGGGGGGAGGCAGTACCGATGGTAAACTAAGATGGCAAATGAGCTAGGCCTGGCGTTCCAAACACCCTTCTCCAAAGTGCCTGGGACCCGAAGTCAGACTTCCTGTTCCGTGGCCTCGGGGCTCCTGAGTGGACGTGCACACACAAATGAGCCAGCTTCTCAGCTGCCCTGATGTCCTCTGGGCTCCATGGGGGGCTGTCCCTGCAGGTCATTTCTAGTCTACCTGGCATGGTCTGACTTTGGCCTAAAAATGTGTTTCTGGGTCCATTATCTCAATCTTTAGGGTTTAAAATTTTTCATATTTTAATGTACTTCGTTGGCTTTTATTACCCTTTTAGGGCCCTGCACAGGGTGGTGTGGTTTGCTGCTGGGTTTCGGATTCTCAGAATTACCGGCTATCTTCTGGGGATTGGGCTTTCGTGAGCTCTCTAATAATAGGATTCAGCCGAACCGGAGGCTTCCCCAGCTCCACCTTGGAGTGTCTGCGTGTATTTCAGCACTCATTTCTAGCTTTAAAAATAGCTACGCATAGGATCAGCCTCCTATAGGCTGTCACACAGGGCACTCTGAGGGCATACGGGGCAGTGGGCACAAGGGTCCTGACATCTCTAAAACACCAAGAGAAAAGCTGATGGGAAGGCAGGGTGGAAGAAGGGTGGGTTTGGGGATCAGACCAAGGTCAAAATCCTGGTGCTGTCACTTATTGGCTATGTGACTTTGGAGGAGTTCTTTTTAGCATTTCAAAGCCTCTATTTTCTCATTTGTAACAAAAGTGGGTAGAAAAACAAGGGATTGAATGAGACAATAGACTGGTGACTGGCATAAAGCGGAGACTCCACAGTCCCAGAGATTGAGGGCTTGCGTGCTGCTGCTGATACTATGCGTGGTAGGGTTTACAAGAGAAAATACAGGAGGCCTGTGCCATATTTGGGACACACTTATACTAAAAAAGTTTATTTGTTGTTTATCTGAAATTCGAATGTAACTGGGCACCCTGTATTTTTATTTGCCAAATCTCGTAAACCTACCACAATTATTACTTAGCCAAAGGCCATAAGAAACATTAATTTAAAAATAAATTGAAGTTGTTAAAACACACACATGCTTCTAAGCAATTCTAAGAAAACCACCTGATGATAAAATAAGAAACATTTCTTTGGCCCTGCAATTCACGTGCAAACCCCCTGCTTTCTCAGAGCTGGACCTCTGGGAGTGGTCACATCTCTGGTCCTCATCTGGGTGACACTTTGTACAGTAAGCCCCTCAGTCTAAGGAATCTTCAAATGCTCTGCATTCTTGGAATTCTGACTTATTTTGCACTTGCAGACTTGCCCAAATAGGGACACGTCTAGGGACACTTGTTTATACAGCTCTGTGGCCCACTTGCTGGCCTTGAGAGCCGGATGCAGGCTGCAGGCAATAATCACAGGGTGGGAGGGGTCAGGGCCACAACCTGAGAGGCCCTGAGTCCCTGTGGACAGGAGTGCGGAGCCCAGAACTGAGAGAAGCAAGGACCCTGGGAGCAGGCAGCCAGCAGGAATCTGCCCAGACAAGAGGTGACGGATGGGCAAGCCATGGAGCAAAACACAAGATGGGGAGAAGCCTGGGGAACGGGGTCCCAAGCACTGAGAGCAGAGAGAGAATCAAAAGAGAGAGAAACCAGGAAATTCAGGGTCCCTGCCCAGGTAGCTCCATTGGTTAGTGTGTCATCCCATACACCAAGGTTGCAGGCTCGATCCCCGGTCAGAACCCATGCAAGAAACAACCAATGAATGCATAAGCAAGTGAAACAACAAATCAATGTCTCTCTCTTAAAAAAAAAAGTCAATAAATAAAAAGTAACAGCAACAACAAAAAGAAGCCTGGAAATTCAGAACCGAAGTGGTTAATGCAATGCAGGAGAGATGAGACGGGAGAAAGGCGGCAAGCGGTGCAAGGAGACGAGAGTTCAAGGTTGTGATCCTCTGAAACACCTGGCCTGCCGCCTACTTCCTGATGAGGCCTAGGCAAGAGAGACTGCGCAATGTGCAGGGTATGGTGCAAAATAAAAATGCAGGGCCTCTTGTTCAAAAAAAAGTATTAAGAATTTAAAGACGGTGAGAGTTGAACATTAAACCAGCGCAGGGCCCACTGAGTGCGGAGCTGTGGACCGAGAACAAGTCGCCTGCATTGAGGCAGGGTTGCCGAGGGAGCGATAATGATGGTGTTGTGGAACAGCAAGAGCTATAGAACTAGGAAGACCTAAATTCGAATCCCGACTGAGTCAGCTTGGGCAAACTGCTCAACTTCTCTGTTTCTGTTTTGTCATGCAAATTTCGGGAAATCCAGCAAAGCTTCTCAAAGCCACATGATGGACTGTAGAACACATCAGGCAGGATACGGACTGGACTTAGGTGCCCATGAGCTGAGGTTCAAATCCCAGCTTCCCCATTTCTGAGCTGTGTGTCTTGGCTGAGTTGCTTACTCTGTCTCCTCAACAACGAAGTAGGCACGCTAATAAAACTGTGACCTTGTAGGCAGCTGTGAGTCTTAACTGGGATGTGGCAGGGTGAGAGGCACTTCGCCCCATGCCCCTGGCATGCAAGGAGCTGTCAGCAAATGTCAGCCCTAAAAGCTGCCTCTTCTCAGCCAGCACCAGTCCCACAGCAACCACAGGAAGAAAGCTGTCTGCCCCCAGCTGCTGGGAGTGTGTGGGGGCTGTCCCTCACTGGGGGCTCCAGACCGAGGGTTCTGCAGAACACAGTATTAATACTGGGTAGTCAGAGCCCTCTCTTTTACCCAAACACCAGTGCGCACATCCTGGTGAACTGCCGTTCCCGGCAGCTGTTTATCAGGCGAGGGAAGTAGGCTGAAATCGTGTGCCCCTTCCCCGTTCTGCCTCCAACGGGGGCAAAAGTATGAGAAAGTGTAAGGACAGAGGAGGAGACAGCCCCCCAACACAGGGCTTGGGGTCTATAGGACTCCACAAATTGTGTGTCTCACAGCATGGTGACCACAGCAACAGCAGTAGCTGGTGTTTGTGGGGTGTCTCTGCATGTTGGATACCGCCCCAGACACTTCAACAGAAATGACTCGTGTGATCCTCAGCAGAAAGAGCTATTGTTATTCCTATTTTATAGATGAGGAAACTGAGGCTTTGAATGGCGCGGGAATGTGTCCAAGATCACATAGCCGGGGACTGGCAGAGCTGGGCAGGGCTCAGGGCCAGCGTCAGGGCTGTCTTCAGCACACTGCCCTGGCCCTTGTCACTAAGCGACCTCGTCACTAAGTGACCACGGTAACCGGTCAGGGTCGGGGAGGAAGGGTCAGCCTGGGGCACACCCCTGCCCGGCTGCCACTCAGTCTCTCACTGCAGAGCCAAATTCTCTCTGAAATAAGGGAAACTGGGGGCTGCACATGCTTGGTGGCCCAGGAAGCCTCAAGAGGGCTTGGGTGCCCTCTCCGGCTGTGGCCCTGGCCCCTGGCCCCTGGCCAGTTCCTCCCAAGGCCGGCAGCCATGCCAACCAGCGGCCATCAGCCAGCAGAGGTGGGTCACCCCTAGACACCTGCCAACCCAGCAGCCTCCTCTCTTACACTTGATGGTGTTTATCTCTTTGGGGTTATTTGCCTTCATTTAAGGAAGACAAATATGTTTTCGAGAATTGACTAATGCTCTGCAATGGCCTCTCTTCAAACCAGCACCACGAAGTCTTCTCTGAAAGGAAACAAAAATCTGAAACCTCTGCTCTCCCAGGGCCTCACAGGGACATTTCACAGTCCCGGCACCCCCTCCTCTCAGGGCAAACAGACCCGGAAAAACAGGGGACACTGAGTCACACTGGGGAAATATGGCAAACAGGCAAGACCCGGAGACAGCCTCTGTTCCCCTGACACTCGCTGGGGCTGGCTGCGGGGACTGGTGGGCGGCTCCCGCCTGCATGAGAATTACAGTTCTTAATTCTTCTTAATACTGCACGGCAGCCAGAGCGCAGGCAGGAGGAGGGGAGCTGGTGGAAGAGAGAGAGACAGGGAAGACGATGGTAAACGAAGGTAAAAGCAGGCCCGTGCCAAACATCAGCATGGTGGACACAGCCCTCTGTCCCACGCACTCCGGCTCCCGGCCAATGGAATCACCCACTCCCGGCAAGAAATGGGTTTGAAAGCCAGGAGGCACCCTGTCCTCAGAGCCGGCTGGTGCTGGGCTTCCCACCTCTGCCCTCCCCACCTCCCCCTGGCGGAGGCTTCCAGAGCTGTCAGTTACCCATTTAAAAAAAAAACTCTTCCAGCCAGGTTCAGTTATTTGCCTTGATGACTGTTTCCATGGCAACCAAGCAACCAGGCCTCAGCAATTATCTGTCATCTGATGGGGGAAACACGGAAAAGGCCCCTGAAAGCTGACAGAGCCATATGTGTGTCAAAGGAAGGGTCCCTTGGAGTTGTGGGCAAGGGACTTAGCAAGGCCCCCACTCCCAGGTGACATCCTCTGGGGATGCAAAGCCTCTCTTCAGATGGACTCCATCCCTAAACCTGGGCATCTGTCTCACGCACTGGTGGGGGGTCCCCACAGCCACTGTGAGTCTGGGTCCCAGAGGGCAGGAGTACCCCTGTCACAGAGCTGCCTCACGCCGCCTTTTTCCTGCTTCTTTCTCTTTCCGCATTGACTTCCTGCTCCCTCCTTCCTGGATGCATCCCTCCTGGCTCCCGCCCAGACCATAAGGCATTGCCAAAGCTTCAAGATGCCACACCAGGCTAAAGAGGTCACTGACCCCTTGTGCCCAAAGTCAGTGTCAGACAGAAATCAATGAAACCACCTAAGACTAGTTGATATGGGGTCTAGGCTGGTTTACTGGGATCAGTGGTTCTCAACCAGGGCAGTTTTGTGCCCCATGGTACATGAGACAAAGTCTGGAGACATTTTTTATCCTCAGGACTGGGAGGTGGGCAGGGAAAGGCACGATGCTACTGGCACCCGGTGGGCAGAGACCAAGACGCTGGCAAGCATCCTGTGGTGTGCAGGAAAGCTCCAAACAATGGTGCCCGGGACGAGAGACCCTAACGGGAATGCTCACGGTTTCAACGGCTTATGAACTGCATCGCTTTAAATAGGAAACCATCACAGAAAATTGGCCACCCATCATAAACAGTGGCTGTATTTGGGGGACAGAGTCCTTTTAAAACAAAAACCTAGGAGAATCTTTGCAAAGATTCCCACCCTATTGGGAAGCAAAAGAAAGCCTGGCATTCCAGGTCCTGTCCCTGTGGAGGCAGGTTTAACCCCAAGTTGACTGGAAGGTTTTAAGCCTAGGGCCCACTGGCTTCGGGAAACCAAGGAACTGGCTGGGATTGGCTGGGATTTTGTGCAAATTATCTGTCTGTGCAGTTTTGGGCAGAATATTTCCTAACTTTCATCAGATTTTCAAAGGGGGCAAGTGACTCAGAAAAGTATGACAAGCACCCACCTAGATTCCATCTGCTTTGACCTGCACCCAGATCTCTTGTCTGTCTTTATGCAGGGCCCTGGCCATGGCCTGCCTGTCCCCGACACTGATGTCACAGAGCCCGTGTCCTCCTCTCTGAAGCAATCTCAAAGGGCAGATACTATTGCCCCAACAGATACAGCTAGACAAAAGACGGGTAGACACCTTCCCAGCCTAAAACGTGACCTAGGCCCTGCCCAAAGGATGCAGCGGAGACCTACCTGGTTTACCTGAACTTCATTCGGATTGGTCACTCGGTCCAGGCCATAGTCCAGCACGTTGTTCATTCCTGGCTGAATGGGATAAAAATAACATAAGCACCACTGCTGGGAGAGTCTCCAGTTTTTAATTAACCTTGGGTCTTGGCCAAACTGCCGATTGTGAGACTGAGCTGAGAGGGGCGTGTGGCCTAGCCCACAGGTGCTGTGAGGGCACGTAAGACCCTCTGGGTGGGCAGGCAAGCTTCAGAGGACTGTTCCGTCACTACAGCATATCCAGAACCTAACACAGTGGGATGGGTGCACGCATGCACTGATGGATGAGTGGATGGGCGGGTAGGTGGGCGGGTGCATGGATGAAGCGATGGATGGGTAGGTAGGCGGGTGAGGGATGGATGGGTGGATGGGTGGATGCTCTGATGGATGGGTAAGTGGTTACATAGATGGATAAATAAATATGTAGGTAGGTGGGTGATGGGTGGATTGGTGAATGGATGCACTGATGTATAAATAACACTCAAATTCAATCAGAGTTTACTGGGATGAACGCATGGGGCTCTCGACTCCTCCTGTGCTCCTTCCCCACCCTGCAGTGCTTTGCAGAGTCCGAGCATCAGCCAGGCACCTCTGGGACCCAATCCTAGTCCTGACACGTCCCAGCTATGAGGAAGGTCTTGGAAATTACTTCTCCTCTCTGCACACGCTATCCCTTCTGAGAAATGGAAATGATCCTCCTACCGGACAGGTTCTTGTAAGGCCTTAACAAGGTGGAGTGTGAGGTTCTCAACAGAGGGTAGCTATTACTGAGCAAGGGATTGTGTGTAAATAGAGGTCTGGCCCAAAGCTGGGTCTCAGACTCTGTCAGTCCCCTTCTCCATCAGGCCACCGACTCTCCGGCCAGTCTTGCTTGCTCTCTCTCAACTCTCTGAGGCCAGGAGTTTGGTCTTGCACTTCCTGCTGGGCTGGTGGGGTAGCAGGTGCCCATCAAGTTCTCAGGCGATGAACCAGGTGGACTACCTGCAGCAGAGGCAGGAAGTGACTGGGCTTTCTCCCCATCAGATCCCGCCTCATCAGTAGGTCCAGTCACAGTGTCAGCTCAGAAGTATGGTTGCCAAATAAAATACAGAATGCCCAGGTCAGTTGGAACTTCAGAATAAACAACAGATGTTTCGATTATATAATTGTACATAAAAATATATTCCATATGCTTTTAGTATAAATATATAAGAAGTATCAAAATGTTGGGACATACATCATTTGCTGTTTAGCTGAGATTAAAATTTAGCTGGGCATCCCATATTTTACTTGCTAAATCTGACAACTTCATGCGGCGAACCACTATGAGGGCAAATATTGGGCGGACAGCCTAGGCAAGGAAGAGAGAGAAAGAAAAAAATAGAAAGTGGGCAGGGGGAGGGCTGTCCTCACACTAGTTGTTACGTGTGGACTTCAGTCAACAAATCTAGCAGGCCCTCCTATGGCCGGCATCGTACTCGGCTGTGGGGAGCCCGTGGTGAATGTGACGGACACTCCTGCCTCCAGACACCCCAGCAGGTCTCATGCAGGAGGCAGCCACTCAGTAGTTAATCACACAGTGTGACTAGTGGTATGAAGGGACAACACAGGAGTCCAAGCCAGCCTTCCGTGGGTTCTAGCCCACCATGGGGGTGGCAGGGTGGTCGTCCAGCATCATTAATCCCTGCCTTTGCCTACGAGGGTTCTGGGAATTGCTCCCTCCGTCTGGTACAAGAAACCCCCCAGCTTAATTTCACACACACACACACACACACACTCTCTCTCTCACAACTTTCACATCTCACACGCATGCATTCACTCTCACAGTCACACACTTGCACTCTGACACACATGCACACGCGGCACACTCACGCACTCCCAGCCCGTGCCCACCGGTTGGCTGCTCTTCCACAATGCCAGTGCGGTCCTCTCCTTGAGGCCTGCATTAGTTCTCCAACCCTCTCCCTTGAACGTGACCCATGCTTTGATGTAAATTCGGCTGCCTCAGTGCTCAGTGGTGCACCACCATCGGCACAGAGCTGCCACACAGCCTGGGACTCAGAGCTGTAGCCACCACCGGGCTCGATGATTCTGCCTGCCTGGCCACTGCCTGCCCTCCTGGCTCTCTCCAGCTCTACTGAAGGGCCAGGTTCGCTCCTCTGGCTGCCCCGCCGCCCAGGCTCCTGCTTCCCCTCGGCCTTTGAGTAAATCTCAGCTGCTCCTATAGAGCTGTGGTCCCATCCCAGTGCCCCGCCTTCAAAACTCCCCAGGGGGCTGCCTTTCTGCTACAACTGGTCTGGGAAACCCCCAGGCTGCATGCATGCATTCATTCATTCATGCATGCATGCAGCCATCAGGCAGCATGAAGTCTCTGTTCCCCGTGATAGTCACCAGGGCCACAGCTGACATAGTTCCTGGCACGCAAGGAGATGTTCGAATGGCGATAACCCAGAGCTGACTATCAGCACACAGGAAACGAGGGCAGCGGGCACCCCTGTGGTGGGCTGCCAGCAGATAAGGAGACACGTAGGCGCCTGGAGCCCTGGAGCCACACACAGGAAGCCATCCCGAGGTAGCCAAGCCCCCCGCTGCAACCAGAGGAACAGTGAACGCCAGGGTGCGACCATACCCCTTGAGCGTAAGCCAAACAGGCAGTGTGCCGCATAGCTCAGGTTAGGAAAGGACCTCCGTGCCGAGGAGGCAACATTCCCAGAATCAGCATTCCAGCGCAGGGCCAGGGTGGGAGCTGACGTCCACTCCTCGCTGACAACCCCCCATGTCCCTTCCGTTCCTTCTCTTGCTGTCCTCTCCTCCTCACTCTCTCCCCCAGCACATCAGTTCAGGCCCTCTGGGTCCCTGAGACAGAGAACAACTAAAATCCCAAATAGTTTCATAAACAAAATAAAACAGGGGATGGAGCTAGAAGAGGACACTGAAACTGGGAGACAAGTTTGGATGGAAGGGCCAGAGAAGTCGCTGCAGGCAGATCTTGGCTTGAATGTCACTTCCACAAAGAGGTGCTCTCAGACCCGCCGTGACGCAAGACCCCTGCCTCTCACAGCCAGCTGGGCTGGCTTTCTGTGCGGCACACATTCACCTGTGCAAGCTACTGAACCTCTCTGAGCCTGGCTCTCCCCGTGTGGATGATGGGGACGGTGCTGCTCCCTACTTCACAGCATCATCCTCAGGTAAATAGGACCACCTGCGTGCCAAGAGCTTAACACAGGCACGCGGTGGGCGCTCACTGACCGAGCTGCCACTTTACGCCCAGCACCTAACTGCTGAGCTGCCACAGTCAGGGCCCCAGGAAGGCTGCAGGGATTAGTGGACAGACAAGCAAACGGGGGAACGAATTGATTTGGGAACGGCAGGCTGGGTTCCACCTGCAACAACAACGGGTCCGTCAGCCTGTCTGCACACTGGCTGCTGTACACACCACAGAGCTAAATGCTCTGTCTGCCCGGCTGGCTTTTTTCCCAGCGAACTGAGAGTTTGTTTGGGTCTCTTGGAGACAGCCTGACAGTCCCTAAGCTCCCATGCTTCCTGGGTTTGCTCAATTTCGAGGCTGAGACAGACTTCAAACCAGACGCTCTTCAAACGGAACACGTCCCTAACCCCAGTGCTTTCAGCGGCTGCGGATGTTTTAAGAAAGTGGAGGAGAACAGGACCCGGCTGCCCCCTGGCCTCCTCTTTGACAACCGGTCCAGTTTTGACTTCGGGGAGCAGCAGTGTGAGAGAGATTGGATGTGAAGAGCTTTGCATCCGAGGAATTTTTTACAACCGCTCCGAGCACATCAAAGCCTCATTCTGAACTTGGCTCCCCAATGCTATCAAAGAGGAAGCAGGCGCCTTTGAACCCTGGCAGCATGGCGGTTAGAGCGGCAGCGACTCACGCAATGCTCTAATGACCAAGGAGGTTACAAAAAGGTCTTCCATGCACTGAGACATCGTGAGACATCGTCGTGGGAGGCAAAAGAATATAGGGACTAGGAGGGAAGGGCTGAACGTCCCGTGGGTTCAGAGCCTCTGGTACTCAGTCAGTAGCTGTGTGACTGGCCAGTTAGCAGCGTCCCCGAGCCTCATCTTCCTCGTCAGCAAAATGAGACTAACAACATTGCCTCCTACCCAAGGCTGCAAAGATGAAATAAGATAGTGACCGTACAATGATGCTTTGGGCAGTGCCCGGCACACTGAAAGCTCTCGATTCAGGCCTGCGGTGATGATGATGATGATAGCAACGATGTCCGTGGTGGTGACGGTGGTGCGGAGGTGGAGAAAGTGGGGGCAATGTGGGAGGTGGTGGCGGTATGTGAGGTAATGGTGAAAGCAGTCATCACAGAGACACACTGTCAAATTTAGGTACTTCTGAATCATACTATGAAGAACCCCTCAGCCGTTTGGCCTGGTGTGGGGGCTGAGCGCTTACCCCAAGAGAACTGGGGAGAACTCAGACAATCTGGTTTTTGTTTTGTTCCCCAGAGGCCTCCTAGGCTCAGGGGCAGAGGGAAGGCATGGGACCCGAGGCAGATCGTGTACACAGCCAGCCGAGGTCACTTTGCACGGGGCACAGCTGCACTGGCATTGCCACACCACGGAGCCTCACATGTAACACGGAAGCCATGCTCCACCCTGCAAGCAGCAGGGTCCTCTCGGTCACAGTGCCACTGGGCACTGGGGCCTCTTGCCAAAAAGGTGGCTTATCTGCTATTCTCCCTAACCCTCACCAAGGCGCCCCCTTCAGGAACAGATGTCTGAATGCAGACTGAACTAGGCTTGGTTCTCTTCTCATACAAAGAGCTTACTCCTGAGCTCCAACACAGAGGCGAGTGCTCAGCTCTGCTCCTCCAGGACCCTGGGCTCAGTCACCCACTCCCTCACCAGCCCCCAGGCACCCGTGTGGGGCATCAGGCAACTGGTTTACCCAGAGGAGGAGCACCAACGCAGAGCAAAGCCAAGCAAGCATCCTGGAGAGCAACACCAGGACCTTACCCTCGGCAACAAGTCATCCGAACCGATGCGCCCACAGTGGAACAGCTATGGGGCATTTGAGTATAGAAAAAAAAATAAGCAAAACAGCCAAAATCTGATAGGCCTGCACTCAAAAATCCAGAGGCTTTGGCACCATGACGGACCCAGTTTGCTCTCCGGCTCTGAGAGTCTGGTCACCTAGCAAGCAAGGCAACTAGAGCAGGAAGAGCGAGAACACTTGTTTTGAACTCCTCGCTTTTCGGAAGGCCTTTCTCATCTTCCGCCTCCCGTGACCCATAGGCAGCCCGTGGGCCTGACACAGGAGTAAACTGAGGCAGCAGAGGTAACCCCCGGGGGTGACAGTGACAGCTGCTTCTTTGTGCTAGGGAACGAGGCTAGCACTTCCCAGGGATGAGCTGTGACAAGTGACATCGCTTACGTGCAGCCAGTGTCTCTGGGCTGTTTAAAGTTCCACCACCAGAGATGCCATGTGCTCTAAGCAATGAGGCTCAGCACACATGTCTCCCCTCGCCCCGTCCAGGCCCAGGCGCTGGGGAAAAGTGGGGGGCCAGGGACACAAGGCAGGCTGTGCCTATGCAGAGTGACAGTTCTCTGCAGCATTTTATTTTTACACTTCGGAGCCTATGCTCTAGTTTTTCTTCTTATATTTCTTTTCCAAGGTATCCTGGCCAAAAAAACGTGAGGGAACCTACCCCTCTTAAAAGACAAACTCGTGCAGGTCTCTGGCTTTGGAAATGTCACATAGTCCTAACATCACCACATGGGCCACAAGCAGAGCCCGTCCAGGTCGTGCCTTTCCTCCTCCAGCCAAGAGGCACTGGATGCTAACTCAGGACTGGGCAGCTTCTCCTGCAACTTGGTTCCAGCCCCGGAGGGGGATGAGCCAGCAACAGGGGCAGCAAGTACAGGGTGGGCCGGGAATCCAGGGGGAATACTCACAGGGCATCGGTGGACCAGCCAGTACGCCTTCTCCTGGCAATCCAGTGCATACCTGTCTGCTTTATTCCTTTCCTTTCCAGTCCTGAAAAGCCAAAAGCCATGTTTTTGTGGGGTTTTTTTTTCTTCAGGTTATTAATACTTTGTTCGATGACCGTTTGCATTCAGAACTATTATTTTGTATTAGTGTCAGGCATACAAGGACAGAGGTTACAGAAGCACACACTTTACAAAGTGCCCTCCTCACATTTCCAGGACCCACCTGGCATCACACGTCATTATTAGAGTATTATTAACTATATTCTCTTATGCTGTGCTTTACATCTGGGTGACTGTTCTGTAACTACCAATCCGTGCTTCTCAATCCCTTCACCTTTTTCACCCAGCCTCCCCGTTGCTCCTCCCCTCTGGCAACCCTCAGTCTGTTCTCTGTATCCATGAGTCTGTTTCCGTTTTGCTTATTCATTTATACTGTTCTTTAGATTCCACATAGAAACAAAATCACGTGGTATTCGTCTTTCTCTGATGACTTGCTTCACTTAGCGTAATACCCTCTATGTCCATCCATCCATGCTGTGGCAAATGGTAGGATTTTGTTCTTTCAAAAGCCAGGTTTAAAATCAGACAGATTTGGCATCTTTTGCTCAGTGCAGGACCCCATTCCTGGGGACCCACGCCATGCTCCCCATCTGCCCACCTCATCTGTGTTTGCCATAATGATAATGAAAACCGCAGACACGCGTGGGACCCTGGGGTACTCGGCACCCTGCTAAACGCTTGCCCATGTCTGAACTCATTCGATCCTCTCAACAGCCTCCTCTCACTTCACAGTTCAGGGAACTGAAGCAAAGAGAGGTCGAATGTCCCGCCCGGGGTCACACTGTCAGCCAGTGGCAGGAGTGGGACTTGAACCAGGATTCTGGTCGCAGACAGAGTCCGGCTCTGCCTGGGATCACGGCGCTGGGCTGCCATCACGCCCACAAGGAGCCCTAGACATAAATCAGCACCACCGCCTTCACCACTGGAGCGGACGTGGGTGACGCTGCGGGCTGACACTCAAGCACCTGCCTTCTCCGCTTTCCCTGCGTCTGTGAGCAACACAACCAGCATCTGGATGAGCAGGCAGCCAGCAGTGCCGGGGAAGATGCAGGCCTGGGGGCGTGTTCGTTCCTCCCCACCTGTCAGTTCCACTCTGTCACTTCAAAGAGTTTGTGCCAAGTCAGGGTTTTTCTGAGCCCAGCTCATTACCACAAAAGGCTATTTATTTTCCCTCTTATCTCTCGGCCTCCCCCTTCCCCATTCTGGATAGGAAATGATCATGTGCTGTGCTCCCACAGGAGCCAGCGACGTTCATTATCGCGCCCCGGGCCCCATTCAGCACCATCTCCGTGGCGACCTGCGTTCACACTCGGTGATGCTTGTTTTCCCAGGCAACGTGCGATGACGCACATGCCCCCTACAAGACAGAGTCAGAGGATTTATTTGCCAGCTAATGTCTTGTGAATACCATAACGACATCCAGAGACCCAGATGGGTGGGGAAGGCCCTTCCGGTGGGCTGTGCTGCCAACCTCCTCAGGAAATTAAATATAAACACTACCGTTCCAGCTTCCCCTTGCCAAGCTAACGATTTTCCACCAGGTTAACTATCCCGTGTCCTCAGGAGCCTGAGGCACTGTGGAGTTTCCATAACGCCGGGCAGCCTAGTAAATAGAATCAGTCGCTAATGTACCCCAGTGGTCCTTCCTGGCTTTGCTCGGCTGTTCTTCCCTGACGGATGCTATTGGAAAAGAGGGGTCATAAATGGGATCCAAGGGAGTCCGTAAGTGAGGAATTATTTTAGTTGGCCACATTATGATCTTTTTAGCTGCAGTATTCCTTGGTCAATCAATTATCCATTCATTTATTTACTCATACACTTATTGATCTCCCACTATGTTCCAAGCCCTGGGAGTGCACCAGCGAACCAAACGGCTGCTGTGGGCTGAGTGTTTGTGTCCTGGCCCAGCTCATCCTGGGCCCCCAGCCGGCCAGCTTTCAGAGGGGCGCGTACCCCACCGGCTCTCCCGGGTCTCCAGCTGGCCGACTACATATCGCGGGACTTAACCCTCCACAACTGTGTGAGCTAATTCCTAATAATCAATCTATTTATATTTATATGCTATCGGTTCTCTTTTCCTAGAGAACCCTGACTGATTCATCACCACTCGGGTCCCAAGGCTGCTTCATGAGAAAGGGGTCTCCTCCGCCCAGCCCAGTCACACACCAGCAGGTCTAGAGCTACCAGGATCCGGCCCAGTCGGGGTGCGGGAGGCTGCGCCAGCTGGGCTCACCTACATTGCTAATCAGCAGTATCAGTCACCAGCTATTGCTGACTCTCCTGCTTCACAGGCACACAGCCACATGGGACATCCCACCCACCCTCCTTTGAAGTCGGGCCAAACCGCATGACCAGCTTTGCCTAATGGATTGTGAGCAGAAACAACAGGCACCGCCTGTGACCCACACAGCCTCCCTCCCCCACTGCGCTGGAAACAGGCAAAGGCCAGAGGCTGCTGCTCCTTTAACACACGTCCTGGAGTGGGCACAGAGCATGTCCCGGCCCCAGCTGGCCCACGGCGGACATGTACCGCAAGTAAGAAGTGAACGCTGTGGTTTCCTGCGCCTGAGAGGTGGACGCTGTTTGTTACGAGAGCCTAACCTGAGTGACGACACACCCTCCCCAGCATGGACATCGGGCTCTCCCGGACCAGACGGAGGCCTCCAGGAGCTGCCAGCACCATGTCTGTGTGGACGGCAGGCCAACGAGAGCAGCAGTGGGTAGTGCAGACGTGTGAATCTGGCTGCATACCTCCCCTGCTGAACACCTTTCTCTGGCTCCCCATGGCCCTCAGCACAAAACGCTCTCGTGATCTGCACATCCAGCCTCTCTTCCACCAGTTCCGAGCTTTGCACTCTCCACGCCTGCTATTAAAAGAAACCGCTTCGAGTGGGCACTTCCCAGCCTCCAGACTCTGGGTCTGTCTGCTGAGAACACAGTTTCTCCCACCTCACTGCTCCATCCACCGTCACCATCCTTCACCTGGGTACCTCCTGTCAGCCTCCAAGTTCAATGTCGTTTCTACAGCTGCTTCTGCAAATGCCTGCCTGTGGCTCTCCTCTCACTGCCGCATCACGGTCATCTGCCTGCTTCACCAGACTGTGTCTTTATATTCCCTATGCCCAGCCCAGTGTTTGACACATAAATGCCCAAGAAAGGTTTATTTTAGTAAAGAGAAACAAGGAAGGGAGGGAAAGAGGACAGCCGGAGGACAAACATGACCTTTCACTCACCTGTACTGCTCTCTGGCCTGCATAATGACAAAGTCCCACTTGTAGTTCATTTTTTTGTTCAAGAAATTGTAATTTTCCTAGGGAAGGAAAACAAAGTGAGAACACTGAGTCCGTGACGTAGGCCACATGCCCTGGTCCGAAAGCCCCAGTCAACGAGGGCATGCCCCTGGCTCTGTAGCAAGTAGGCCCAGCCGAAGGGCCTTCGCCCTAGCCCTGCCGAGGGGCTTATTCAAGTGGGAGCACCAAACTCTCCAAAAGCCTTTTCTAAATCCACGTGCCCCACGTCTGATCGGGAAGAGGGGAACAGCGTGGGCAGGAACATGGAAACTCAGTTTTCGACAACAGAGCCTCGCAAGCCCATGCAGATGAGAGCTGACGTGGGCGTGATGCCGGCCCTTCCAAAATCAGGTTTGTAAAGAATTACACCCGGCAGAGCTGTTGCCATCTGCCCAGAAATCGAGCCCTTTGAGGGTTACGGTGTGTCCTTTGAGAAATCTGACTCATCTTGTCTAAAATAAAGTCTATACTATTCTTTTCCCATCACAAACTCCAATTCAAATCTGTTCACCAAATAATATGCATTGTCATATATATTAAGTAAGGCATATTGTTTGGGGACAGCAAGGGTTTAAATTCAGCAGGAGAAACTGAAGCTCAGCATGGGGAAGAATTTACTTCAGGGAGCTGCTCCTGAATATATGGATGGGTAATGGGCAGATGACGGATAGATAGATGAATAGATTGGACGGGCGGACAGACGGATAGCGGATGGATGGATGATGGATGGACAAATAGATAGATGGATGATGGATGGATGGATGGATAAATGGATGAATGAGGGTATGAATGTAGCAGTGGAGGAACAGGGACAAAATAGCTCAAGATTATATTCTACTCAATTATAACAACCTTTACTTGAAAGCATCTCTGTACCTTTTCATGTTCTTCTAAAATCCCTTTCTTCTTGATATTTCGCTTGGTTAGATAGATGGCTAGAGAAGAAAACAACGACATTTCCCATCATCATCTTTCCAAACTGCATCCGCGGCCTCTGTAGGGGAGGCTGCTATGCCCAGCCTGGTGGCGAGAATACTCAGCAGACCCACTCTCCTCCCTCGGGACCACTCTCAATACAGACGTGAGCTGACAGAAAGGTCATGATGACAGCAAGACAAATGTCACCAAAATGCAGCAGGTAAATAAGCAGCATGTTAAGCATTACCAAAGGCATGGGGTGGGGGGGCAGTTACCATAGTCCGTATCTTCAGCTGGCCACTGCTGGGTTGGCCAGAAATACGGCGTCTGCGAAATAAACCAAGAACCCTCGCTCAGACAGTGGGCTGACCCACAAAGCCCCCAACTGCGTGGCTTAAGAGAGAAACTTCCTTAGCTCCTTCCACTATTTCTGAAATCCTGATCTGTGAGGATATAAAGACAAGCGACTCTCTTTTCAGATAAGATTGGTCTGATATTAATACCCAAAGTCCAGATCGAGACTCACCTGAAATCGGTAGAGGCTGCCATCGGGCTTGAGAATGAGATTCTTGGGGTCTTGCAGAGGGTAGATGTAACCATACTTGACGATAAAGTTGCCCAAGTTCTGGGCCTCTGGGGAGAAGCAGTTGAAACGTGGAAGTTAAGAGCAGGGGCCAAAGGCAAAGCTCATTACCCGGCCCACACACAGCACCCCAAACTCCGGAAGAGATGTGCCCATCCTAAGAGCACGTCCATGGGGAGTGAGGACAGTGGTTCCTGAAGTTGGCTGTGGACGAGTACCAGCTGGGGAGCGTACTAATCGGAGGATTCCCCAGCCAGCCCCCTGGGAAGGATGACTCAGGAGTCTGGAGGGGAGCCAGTGAACCCCAAATGCTAACAGGTGCCACAAGTGGTGCACTGCAGGTGTTTAGGGGTGACAGCTGGGGACATCCTGGAGAAGCTGCTTTGGGCGCTTTGGGTCTGGCGAAGAGCCCAGGAGAAGGGAGGGAATGTTTCTGTTTGACCAGCACTTCCTCACTCCACGGGAAAGGGGGCCACGTTTACTGTCAGCTTCTCTCCCCAGCTCAACTCTGCCTGCATCCCCGCCCTAGACGCTCCGGCTCCTCCCCACCTCACTTTGGCCCCCACCTACCACCTCCGGTTTACTTGGAAATATAATCTTTTTGCTGAATTTGCATTCATTAAAGGAAAAGCATCCTGGGCTCTTTCTTAGAGGCACCAAAGAAAGCAGGTGTCTTTTTGTCATGGAGAGAGCCCTCCAGTCCCCAGGCCAGCCCTGCCCAAGGACCGGACCCATGTGCCACCCACAGCTCAGCCCCCAAGCCTCAGGAAGAGGTTCTCCCCAGCCCTCCCTCCATCACACATCCTCATTTCTTATGTTTGGTACCAATAGCCTTTTCTAGTGGGAAGTCGGGTCCCCAGATTCTTTCCTCTCCGTTCCACTCTTCAAACTCCTGCCCAACATCCTAGCTTAAATGGGACTCTCATACATACCGCCATGCTCAAAACTCCCCCATGGCTCCCTATTGCCTAGCTCCCAGGTAAAACGTGGAGTCTGCAAATAGGTACTCCCCTCCCTCCACTGCCCTCATACCCGACTTCCCCTCGGTACCAGTCCACTCTTGTTCGTCCCGCTTCTCTGCCATTGCTCTTGCTAGTTTTCCCTCTGGGAAGCCAGACCCCTCTGAGCTCCGCCCCCCCTATAATTCACAAGCATCACTTGTTTTGAGAACAGGCATGGGGACACATCATCCCCTCCAAGAAGTCTTCCTTGACTGGCTCCTCCCCAATACCCTGCTACGTACATGCTCTGGTTGTTCTACACACGAAGGCCTCTTCTCTTCCATTGAAACGTTGATTTCTCAGGGGCCCCGCCCAAGCCTCCCTCCAGGGCCCACCCTCCGGAGATTCCTGCCGGGCTGCCCGCACCGCAGTCCTCGGGAACTACGTGC